>OU015771.1:19706099-19734386 GCA_907173295.1 Fagus sylvatica | reverse complement strand
TTCACCCGAAAGAAGATTGTCAAATAGTAGATTTGGGAATCCTCAAGAAGTGTTCTTGAGGCCGGGACGTAGGTGGGGAAGCCGAACCTCGATAAAAATCATTGTGTTTGATTTTTTCTATCTCTATCTCTTACTTATTCAATTGTTTATATATGCTTGTGCTTGATTTTCTATCATATCTATATTGCAATTGAATTGTATTCTTAAATTTGTTTAATCAATTTTTGCTAATTGAAAATAGTTTTTAATTCTGCATTTAAATTGAAAAAGTTTGCCTCAACCTAAATCACCCCCCCTCTTAGGTTGATATTTGGGTAACACCATGAACACCCCCTTTTGATTTAATTCCTTATTTACTACGTTGTTATTATCCCATTTTTCCCTTGTGATTTGGGCGTGAAAATCCTGATTGGTCGTGGCGAATTATGTAAGACCTCCATGAGGCATTAACAACCACGTAATCTCATAAGGCATTGGACCCATGAAAATCTCCCTTGCTTTAAATTTCGTCGTTTACACTGTTTATTACATTGTCAATATTATTCCCTTTTCCCCTTATGATTTTGGGCATGAAAAACCTCCTTTACTTTAAATTCCGTTATTTATGTTATTTACTATATTGTGAATATTGTCCATTTTTCCTTTTGATTTGGGCATGAAAATCCTTATCGATATTGGCAGATTATGTAAGACCTTCAATGGCATTAACAACCATATAATTCCATAAGGTATTGGACCCTCGAGATTCCTGACGTTATTTTGACGAATTTCCCTTTCATTGTTCATATAAGTCCTATTTGGTCTCGGAAGGTTAGGTAAGTCTTTCAATAGCACTGATCCTTCGTGTAATCCTGAGAGGCATTGAGCTCCTCTATATTGCTTTTTTTTATTCATGTAAATCCTGAGGTGGTATTGGAAATCAAGTAAGTCTTTCAGTAGCGTTGAATTCCAGTCCCATGAGGTCTTGACCCTTTCCCTAATCCATCTCATATTGCATACTTGCCATTTTGATTAAGTGCTTTAATTATGACGTAAATTATACCTTGTCATTTTGATTAAGCGTCTTATTTATGTTATAATCACCATTGTCATTTCCATCACACCATACTCATCCCATAGTCTCTGTGATTAACGTGCTACAAACATGCTGTGATCATTTGCTTGAACCGTTCTTTGTGATTATCGTGCTGCAAACATGCCGTGATTACTCGCTTAACGTCTATTCTTTGTGATTAATGTGCTGCAAACATGCCATGATTACTTACTTGAACATTTACTTGATTTGATGTCATTCCATATTTGACTTATGATTAATGTGTTGCAAACATGCCATGATTACTTGCTCGAATATTTACTCGCTTTGATACTTGTTCTTTGTGATTAATGTGCTGCAAACATGCCATGATCACTTGCTTGGATATTTACTTGCTTTGATATAAATGCGATTAAAACACACTTTGCCATGAAAACTTTAAATAGAGTAAATATGGTAATATGGGCATTACAAACGAGATTGGTGCAACCTAAGTGCTATGGCTTGACCTGGCCTTGGGACACCATGGTATGAGTCCTTTACGCGTTGATGTGGCTTGCTGTTGACACGTTGTAAGGGATTCTACACGTTCTAATACCCATAAGATTATGGTCTAAAATTCTCCAAAGTGTGAATTAATCATCTAAAACCCTGTCATTTGACGAACCACTTTATTCTTGGAAATCAAGGATAAAGGGATCCTGAATATGGTACCAAAAATATAATTGTTTGTTCTGGCACTCGATGTTAGGATTTCAAGAGTATCCTGCCATCGAATTGCCGGGAACCTAAAAAATACAAAGATGAGGGAAGGTGAAACAAATGGTCTAAACAAAACCGAATGAAGTCAAATTGCATTTGCTATTCTTGGTATATTGCATGACGGAAATCGGGACATTTGTACATAATTTAAACCATTAAATCCATGCTTAGCAAACGTAAGGGAACACTAGAAGGGAGGTAACCGTTTCTCAACGGATGTCGTGGGGTGCCTAACACCTTCCCCACGCATAATCAAACCCCGAACCCATCTCTGGTTCAAGACCATTTTCTTTAATATGTCTAAACAAGATAAAATCTATTAGACATAGGTGCCCAATCACACCTTAAATTTCCCATGATTGGTGGCGACTCCAAATTTGTGCTCACTTGCACACACACACGTGTTCCCTCACACGCACACACACATTATACACATTCCGAACGAAAGACTCGTCAAATGGGGGTCGGGATTAGAAGAAGGAATTTTTCCCAGTGTTGACATAAGTATATTACAAGACCTAAGGATTTTGTTAGTTAGTCATGTACTACAACTATTTTCATAGTGATTGGTGATTTGGGCGTGGCCCTAAAGAGTCTATCCTGGTTGAGTATTCTTTCGTTAACAAATGAATGTTTATGAGTGCATGAGTTTGTGGTAATTTTTGTCTATACCGTTTTGTTGTTTCTTACTAACCTAAATTGAAATCAGATTTACAATTGGTTAATTGTGTAAACTTGGTTAATTTGTTAAGTTGATGGTTTTCGCTTTAAAATCAATAAACAAGGTTTAAACTTGATGTTTTTAGTAACAAAACTCAGCCTTAATCGAAATTTGAATTTCATTTTACCAAATTTTGAAGAGATTGGAAAGAGATGAAGTAAGATTTGGTAAAAGAATTATGAAGTTTACTTCCCTCCCTCTAGTAAGATTTGGAATAGAGTAAAGAGATTGTTTGATTTGATTTGGTAAGTGGATTTTATTTTATTTTACCATATTCTGGTTTTACTTCTTTATGGTAGAATTCTATAGTTTAATTTTGGCGTGTGTAATGTTAGATTTGTTCCATTTTGATTCTATTGGTATAGTGTGTTGCTCAAAGATTATGGTTTTGCAAAGATTATGATGTGTTGCTACTACTTCATGTCAACATAATTTGCATTCTTTGATCAACAAATCAAATACATGAGGTATAAATTGCTGATTAAGAAAGACCTTGGTGCTAAAGTTTTTGTATGTGTGTGTTTTCAATAAACATATTCAAAAATATCTATGTTGCAAAAGTCTTTCTCGTGTGTATGTGTGTTTCAATGAATCATACCCAATAAAGACCTTATTGCAAAAGTTTGTGCATGTATATGCTCAATGAATTATGTCAAAGGAGTAACTTGTTACAAAAGTGTGTGTGCATATATAAACATTTTTGCAAAATGTTAATATTTAATGTTAAAAAATTGTTGGTAAGCATGTATGTTCACCTCTAAGGATAAGGTGAAAGTTCTAATTTTATAATTTATAATATGCAATCAAGTTGTTGAGGCTAATGTCAATGGTTGAGGGATATGCAAAAAGGCAATGGGTGTGTAGCACTGTCATGTTGAGCAGTTGACTTAGATTGAGAAAAGATCAAGAGTTTTTTCTCACCTCATATTGAATTTGGCTCACCTCTTATATTGTATGATAGGGTGTTTAGTTTTTAGAATACAAATTATAAAGTAACTTCAGAAGAGATAAATCTAAAACTTTAATATTAATATTAAATTAATATACATATAAACCAGGAAAAGTGAAAGGACAAAGTCCACTTTAGTCAGGGAAGGGAAACTAACCATTTTCACTTGATGTAAATCTGATGGACAATTAGGTCCACTCCCACAATAGCTTCCATGCCTACTTCCATTTTGGCATCTGGTCTACTTGTTAAGCTACAACAAATCAAATTATAAACATATAAATTAGAACTAGTAAGTGATTGAATTTGCTTACGTGCGATGTAAACTCATCTTGTTTTACCACTATGTTACCATAAAGACTAACTTTCATGATTCAAAAAAATACTAAGTCACCTCCAATTTTATAAATAATGATAGATGAATTGTTGAATGACAATTACTCTGAATAAACTATAATCATAACATTCCAAATTGCATAATTATATTCAAAGTCTTATCTAACCACTAATGTATCATGTTAAGCAGAATATGTGTGCCTGCAGTTCCAAAGGATATTCAAGGAGGACATTTGGTGATTGTGTATGCCGTTGCAAATAAGTTTCCAATATATAATTAAAGTAGAAGACATTGTCATATTTCTGCCACGTGATATCTATGACAACGTCTTCTATTTGACACTTATCATCTTAGTTGGACAAATAACACCACATGGCAGAATTTTATTGGCAATGTATTTACGCGTGTCAATCTATTTAATTATTATGGAATACTTTATGACATTCTTAAATTACTCTTAAATTTAATTAATGATAAATTAAATGTTAGTATTGATTCGCCACATTAATTTACTCCTTAAAATCCTCCCTTCTTATATTGAAAATAAATGTGCTATTCCATTTGCTGCCTCAAAAGTCCAAAACAAGGAAAAAAATTAGTCTCAATAATTTCGTTGGATATAAAAAAGGAAATAAATCAGAAAAAGCAGATATTCCAAAACAACATCGTATTAAAAGGAGAGGAAAAAAACTGAAAATAAATGTCATTTAATTTGGATATATCACAATGCAAATTCCAAAGACCCCCAGTTAATTTAGATATATCAAAAATAAAAATATTAGGATATATCTTAAAAAAAAACTAACATAACCTCCCCTTAAATTCTTTGTATACAAAGTCTCCCAAAACGATGCTGTTTTGATGTCATTTTGTTGCATCAAAACGACGCCGTTTTCTAGCCGGATTTTTTGACGTTCTTTTACTTTTCATTTATTTTTATCTTCATTAGCATTCCTTCCATGCTGTCTTTCAACTCTTCCTCTACCCAAACCGAAACGCTTCAGTTGCTGAGTACTGCTACACCGATTGCTCTTCCAAAATTGAAGAGTTATGCTTTCTTTGACACCATTTATAGCACATATAGGCTCTGCTCTTTCACCTAAGAATGACAGAAGAAGAACCATTTCAATCGTATCATCCATATATTTTACAGCCCCAATTGGAAGCTGCAACTACATGAATCTTTTGTTAGATGTCCAAAATTCCAATCGATGTTGGCTGATGGAAAGCGAATGTCTTTGATGTCTTCGGCTCATGGTCGACCTTGGAAGTGTGGCCATACAATGAGAAACCGTTTAGATTTGTATATTTTTCTATCTCCCCCTAGTGGCAGATGTGTTGTAAAAGGTACTCTCTATTACTTATTCTTAAGGTAAGATGATTTTTTTGATCATTTATAACATTAAGTATTTTTTCTTTATTTTGCACTATTATTCTTATGCGAAAAAAATGCAACGGAAAATTTTTAATTCCATGTGCACAAGCTGTTTGATAGAATTCTTGAGTGAGCTTTTGTTCTTATTCTAGAATTCCCATAAAAAACCAAACGCTTCTGGTGGGTGTGTTTGTGGGGTTGGGTTTAGAATCAAGTCAATCCAACAAGCATTGAAACAATATGAATCACCGGAACTGCTACAGATACATTTTTTGTTTTTTCAATTAGAAAATTCTTTGCAAATTGTGTATCTCAACCATTAACTCTCACAGATAAGCATCAATTTTCTTTATTTATTTATTTTTTGGTTTCAATGTAATCTCTATAAAAGCTTGATTTATTCGTAGGCTTCCGATTTCAATTGTTGCTGCGGAACCAATTGGAGGATAAAAGGTGTGAACTCCAACTTAGGTGTGGTACAGATTATTAGGCAATCTGGATTTTGCATGCAAGTCATAGAAAAGATAATCCCTCATGCTTGCCAGTACACAAGTTGAACTAATTTAGCACTTCTAGCCTCTTCTATTTCCATAACCAGTAAGTGAATGTGGAATTGTTTATCCCCATATTTTTTCCCCCATATCATTCTTACTATTATTGTACCTTTCAATTTTTTTGGTATCACATAATCCCACATGCTTGCCAGTACACAGGTTGAACTAATTTAGCACTTCTAGCCACTTCTACTTCTGCAACCACTAAGTGAATGTGGAAGTGTTTCCCCTATATTATTCTTACTATAAGTGTACCTTTTAATTTTTTGGTATAAAATACGTGGTATTCAACTATACAGTGTGATTTCATTTCATTTACCTAGCGTGAGAATACAAGTTGAAGGTAGAACTAACTACTAAGCACTCCGCGTTTACATTGACTCTTTGATTTTTTTTTTCTTCTTTTCATTTCTTTGTTTTTAGCATATGAATACTGGGTCTCTTAGCAATTGGTTGATGGTACTTCAAGTTAGGTTAAGGTCTATGAGCATGTTTTGATGCATGGCAATTGTGTTGTAGCTGGCCTGTGTTCTTGAATTTTTCAAGAGTAATATATTTATCCTTGGTATTTAAAATCTTATATCTATTGTCATATTCATATTTCTTTAAATATCACATTACAAAGTTGGTAAAAAAACGACACTATTTTATCATACATGGTCCAATTGTGTTTTCTTTATCATGCATATCTAATACTTAAGTGCAAAATTAGTTGTGAACTAAAATTATTTTATATATTCAGCGAAAGTAAAAACAATTATGCTCAACAGTTATGCTTACTTTAAGAAAAAAGAGTGCTTAAATTTGTGTTAAAATCAGATGACATGTTGATGGGATAGTATAATTGCCTCATAACTCAAGGTCATAACAAGAGATTCATAAACAGAGTTTGATTGTTATGGTGTAAAATATGTATTCCAAAGTATTAGGTTTGGCTCTTATCCAAAGCACTAGGTTTTGTTGTTATAGAAGCTGAAATAAAATTATTTCATTGTTTAGGGAATGGGAAAAGCAAAGCAGAAAGCATCCAAGCTCGATAAAATAGTAATGGTAACGTGTGAGAGAAAGTATGTCTTTCATGAAGCTAATAAGTGTGTTGATGCGCTTACTAAGCAGGGATGCCAACAAGCTGAGGATTTTGTAATATTCCATCTCCCTCTTTCCTATGAAGTTTCCATTATGGTTGATTTAGATGCTATTGGTCTGTATTCTAAAAGACTTACTACTGTATCTATTTTTTAAGAATGAATGAAGTCCTTTTAACCAAAAAAAGAAAGAAAAAAGAATGAATGAAGTCCTTTTAACCCAAAAAAGAACAGAAAAGAAAGAAATCTAAGAGCTTTTCTGATATACATGTAAATTTGAATTGATATATCTACTTTTAATTCAAAACGGTAATCGTGACAAAGACGATGAAGATGAAATTGAGGAAATACAGTGTACTTTAACTAGGAGGGCCCTAAACATTTGAGATGGTGACAAATGTTTTAGTTATTGTTTCAATTTTTGTTATAACAATCAAAGGTTTTGATGTACCATTTGTAAAAATTGAATTTTGGTTGACTTTTTTTTAGTATATTAAACAATTGAATCATGGGTTGTTATATTTGGTTTGATTTTGAGTTGTGAATGGTAATTACAAAAGTTATTAGAGATATTAAGAGAAAAGTTACAAATGCTACTATAGGTATTATTATTTATATTTTAGTAAGTTTGATTATTTAAAAAGTATTTGTATTTGTGGTTTCTTCCATATCTCAAGTTCTAGAAAAGAATAACATGTCTGCTACTTGGATTAACCAATTCATTTTTGTACAAAATAAATAGTTGAATCTTTGGATGTAACTGATTTTTAATCAAATTACTCAATATGTTCTTTTATCAGCTTCGATCTAATGTAATAAGCTTCTGAAAAAAGTCTACACTTGCTTTTTCCAATTAAAAAAGAAAAAGAAAAAAAAAATCTATAGATTTTAAAATATATATCTAAAGAAGCATTTGATAACTTGTCCCGTGTGTTGCACGGGCTATTGTCTAGTTATGAATAATAACGAATCTAGGAAGGAAATGATTGGGTTGTTAAAATAATGATGTAATGATTGTTTTGCAATTAATGTAGAATTTTAGACTGCTACCAACTAACTTGTTTATTTATTTTGAGATGTCAATATATTTAAGTTCATTTAATATTATACTTCAACATATTTGTTAGTGTTTTCTCTTTGTGATGTCGATATATTCAATTTCTTATTTTGTAAGATCTTGTATAATATAAATTTTTAATAACTATTTAAGTTTTTCAATGACTACCATGAAAAAAAAAAAAATTTTTGGAGCCACTGATTATAACTCATTGACTTATAATGATTAAAGCATTATAAGAACATTTAATACGAGTCAGCTTTGTATGCATTAGAATGACACTATTAATTTGTTTCAATGGTTAATGCAACTAAGCACAATAGTAGGTTAATGCAACTAGGCACAACATCGACAACAAATCAACAATAGAAAACTAGCAACAATCAAGCTAGCAACACCAAACCAACAACATAAAACCCCACTAACTCCATATTTGGGCATCGTTAAAATACCAAAAAATCTAGGCTAATACTAAATTGAATAAATACAATAATATAACTGGTTTGTGCATCATCAAATGAGTAAACTTTTATTGTCATCCACAAAAATAATTTACATAAGAAGTTAGTAACACAATGACCTTATTAAATAACTATCACAATCACCAATTTGCATAAATACTTTGTACTACACATCATAAAATTAAATTACATTATAATTATGTCATTTTAACAAAAATTCACCTCACCAATACACAAAATAGTTACATTATGTCAATGACTCTAATCATTCGTGAACTAGCATAACTGAAGGGCCAATTTTTGAACAAAACATGAACTAACTACAGAGCTTGAACAACCTCTACAAGCAACCTTAGCATAGTCATTCTCTACACTATATGCATTAAAGATTCATCTCTAGCATTTTTAACAGCACTCCCATGAGTTGCAACCATGCTATTACCTACATGTCATGCATTTACCAACTAAGTAACACACTATATCATATTAATTATTTTGCTGACTAAGATATGAAAAAGTTGGCTACACTTGCTTATTATTCTTTCTAAGTGGTCGGATGTCATCCATTATATATCCCATGAAGTGTTGCTCATCCATTAAGACACCATTTACCAACTAAGTTTACCTAGTATCGAAGGTGATGTTGTTGAAGGGAGGAGCTAAGCTACAAATCTTTTTTACAAAGCATTTGGAATAGCCAGAACATGATGAGCATGAAGGAAAAAGAAAACCACCAACAATAATACTGAGGAAGTATTTGATGAATTACCGATTCTTCCAAGAACTTACGCTGATAGGAAATGGTGAATTTAATCACTTAACCAATATTTTAACGTCATCATCATACATACAAGAATTTCTAAATGCCAACATGGATCAAAAGAATTAATGAGACAAAGCCACAATTGTGTGATTGGACACCTCCTCCTATAGGGATGTATGAAATTAATTTTGATGGTGCCATTTTTTAACATTAAAATAAAGTCGAATTGCAGGTGTTAAGAGATGTAAATGGGGCAATGATAGCGACATTGAGCAAATGAGGATAAGGCAATGTGTACTCATTCTTAATTAATTTTCAATTTATCCTCTAGAACTTTAAAGATGGTTGTTTGATTAGAGCAATAATGAAGAGGTTGTCTCTAGATCATAGTTGCTCTTTTTCCTTGCTTAGTTTAAACTATATTGTTAGATTATCCATCCAACCTAAAATAAACAAAAAGAGAAATACAAAAACACATTGAAATTTTAAACAAAATCAACTAAATTAAATTCTTAGCCTTTTCATTTGAAATTAGAAGATAATAAGGTGAATTTGGTTTTGAAAGAGGGGGGGGGGGGGGGTAATTTTGCGTTTCTCTAAAAAGACATTTACATTATCAGATTATTTTTATTTTATTTTTAAATTTCATGGTAAATTACACTTTTTACCTTAGGTATAGGACATTTGGAATGTCTCCTCTTACTTTAACCTAGTAGTGTCCCTCTTTTATCTTTTCGTAAAGAACACTTTACTTCCATCGTCGTTAGTATTTTTTTTTTATTTTTTGTCAAATTAACAGAAAATTCTAAAAAAATTGGGTTAGAACCTACATGTTAATGATGTTAATATTATCCAATAACAAACACATCACATGTAGAATGATGACCTTGACACCCTCCCAATAACACAAACACCACATGCATACTGATGACCTTTCAAATTAGACATATGATGTGTTCGTTATTAGAGGGTATTAAGGAAGATTATCCATCTAACCTAAATATTAACGTGAAGTTTCGAGTACAAATTTTTTTTAAAGAAAAGAAAATAATGTTTTATTACTTAGATGGAAATATTTATATGTTCATTATAATTTTTTTTCAAAAATACACTTTTTTTTTCTCTATAATTTGGGGCATTTTCATTTTGGTCCCTATATTTTATAATATTT
Source organism: Fagus sylvatica (assembly GCA_907173295.1). NCBI lineage: Eukaryota > Viridiplantae > Streptophyta > Magnoliopsida > Fagales > Fagaceae > Fagus > Fagus sylvatica. The sequence goes on along the minus strand of OU015771.1, from coordinate 19,724,118 downwards.
CATTTTAATCCTTGGTTTATTAGGACATATGTTATATTTGATGAGAAATTTAAAAAAGAAAAGAAAAAAAAAAGGAAAATAAAAAGGGTAAATACTCAAATGAACCTGTATAAAAAAAAACTAAGGATTAAAATGAAAAGTTTAAAACATAAAGATAACAAATGTACTTTTGCTAAAACAATAAATGTGACATTACTACATTTTTAACTAAATAAGAGACATTGCAAGTTGCAACTACCCTATAATTAAAGAGGGAAAAATGCAATTTTCTAAAAAAAAATAAAAATAAAAGATATGGTATTTAATACATTTTTAGATTTGTAATAATTAATGTGAATGATAAAATTTATCATTTTCAAATAAAGATGTAGTTTTCTAAATTTGGGATGGTGGATAAAACGGTGCGTTTGAAGCCAGAATTCCAAGATTTTTATCCTCCGGCTTGTCCAAAACCGAGGAACAGAGCAGTCTCTTATGGCCTCCTATCTTCTTTAGAAGCAGAGAGAAAAAGTAAGAAAACTTTAGAGAGAGAGATGGTTATACTTCAGCTTACAAGATTTCAGTCATCAATCTTTCTCACCAAAACAACCTTTTTCTCTCTACACCCATTTCAATCTTCACCGTAAACCCAACTTACCCATTATCACATCCACTCTCTTCTCCACCCTCTCGACCACCTCCGAACCCATACCCATACCCGTACCCACCCACAATCTCGATATCCCGGAAGAGACCCAGGTCCCAATTTCCATCGAAAAGCTCTTTATTCCTCCTGAAACTGATGTCTCTTCCGATACTCCTACTTCCTTGAGTACCAGAATCTTGAAGGGTTCCAATATTGTGCTGAGTAAGTACGCCAGGGATGCTCAGGTTTCGCAAGCTGACTTTGTCAAGAGCAGTGTTGCCACCCAGGATTGCCCCTCCGATGGACTTCCTGAATTCGCCCTTGTCGGCCGCTCCAATGTCGGCAAATCCTCGCTTCTCAACTCGCTTGTTCGCCGAAAGCGCCTCGCCCTTACCTCCAAGAAACCTGGTATGTTAGTTACAGTCTTTAACTCATGGAAAGTTTGCAACTTTTTTTCTTTGGTAGTTTAGTATGTGAATTTTACTACATTTTGAAAATAATTGGGGTGAGACTGTGAGAGTGTTTTAGGAATTTTTCTGGGTAAAAAATGCTTATGTGAGTAATGTGAGTCAGGTTAAAATGGTAACTTGGATTAGATATATATCTTGGGGCCACTTCCAAGGGATTCCTCCTGTGGGACGGATAATAAGGTGCTCGAAGAGTTCTGGACACATTTGTTAGCGAAAAGAAAAGAAAAGAGTAGATTAGATAGCATTGTGCTTAAATTGAGAGAGTGAATATTGTATGTTCCTATGGATGAAATTGTCCACTACAGTGAATGACAAAAACTGGAATGAAAGTAGTAGCGATGAAGTGGCAAAGTGGCACTCCCTTGTCACCACATTCATTAATTCATCCTTACCCCTAGTTCACTCTTTGTTAATGGACCTAGCTGCTCTTAGATTTTCAAATTTAGTTACCTTTTTTGTGCCGTTGCTGTTATTCTTCACCAATGTGTAATGCCATTTACTTGCGGGTTCATAAATTAAGACTTTTGTGTATCTGATGGTTTTCGTTGGCTTTGTATGTTATATATAGGATGCCATGATAAAAACTAAAACTTTCAACTATTTTCTGATCTATTCTTTAGTACATGAAAAGGATCTCTGAGTTAACTATTCACTTTGTCTTGCAGGGAAGACACAATGCATCAACCATTTTAGAATCAATGATAGCTGGTACCTGGTGGATCTGCCTGGATATGGGTATGGCTGAAAGCTATGAATAGTTGCTTTCTTTTTGATTCGTTTGTTTCTTTTATAAAATGTGAAAATCGTGAAGTTAAAGAATAAGACATCAAATGATCGTTATGATATGAGTTGGTGCTTAACCCTAAGAGGTTGGCCTAGTGGTTCTTAAGGCCTCATGAGATCCATGAAGTTCTGGGTTCGAAACTTGGTGTGTGTGGGATGGGGGGATTACACATATCCGGGGAATAGTTAGGTGCTCGAAGAGTTATGGACACCTTTGTTAGCCACAAAAAGAGAGAAAGATATGAGCTGGTGCTTTTTGGGGAATTAAAAAACTTTTGGACCTTCAAAATAGAGCATTTCTTCTAAGTCTTGGATTCTTGTGGGTTAATCTGTTTTAGTTATACTTTATTGTGGTATAGAATTGCCTGATATATTTTAGATGGATATTTTTGAAAAACATTTTAATCTGCTTTTAATTTTCTAACAAGGTATCAGGCTTCAACAAATTCTCTCATACCTTCAGATTTTGCAAGTATTTTAACCGTTTGTTTTGGACTATGACTTTAATCTCTATTTCTATATTTGTCCAAAAAAAATAAATTCATTTTGTCAAGATAACTATCTATCAGCAGGAGGTTGATTCTGCTGTTTCTAACCTAATTATTCAAACTCTATGTCATGACGTTGTCCGTTGTGTATGCTGAACAGGTATGCATCTGCGCCACATGAACTTCGCACAGATTGGGCAAAGTTTACCAAAGACTACTTCCGTAACCGATCAACGCTGGTTTCTGTTTTCCTTCTCATAGATGCTAGCATTCCTGCCAAGAAAATTGATCTTGAGTATGCTAGTTGGCTGGGTGAGAATCAGGTACTCTCATTTCCTGTAATGTTTAACAGGAAAAAGCAAAGATATGATTATGTGAAATGATTAAAATGACCAAAACTGGATCTTCAAACCATTAATTACATCTTTATTGACTTACTTCCCATGCTTACGTTTGTGGCCATCAACAGTAATGATTTATGATTTCCATCTGTCAGCTCCCCTTCTTTTAACTGTTTAGGGCCTGTTATGGGCACTAAATATATTGGCAACACCAATATATTTTAGGCCTGAGTTTAAGAAGTGCTCATCAAACACTTATCGGTGACTGCTGCTGTTTTTCATTTCCTCTAAGTGATGAACGTAATTGCTTGGACACCTACTTTGTTTCCATCAACTTAACCAGCCAAAAACCAAAATTTCAGCTTTTGATATGCATGTATTGTGGATAGGTTCGAGTTTCTAGTTGGGCATAACTATTTAATTATACAAGGATTGGAACAAGAACATATTAATGTAGCTATTCATTCGAAAGGGAAAGATGTATGACGGCTTATATATGTTCTTCCAGGTTCCCATGACATTGATCTTCACCAAATGTGACAAACGGAAGAAGAGAAAGAATGGGGGGAAAAGACCGGAAGAAAATGTGAATGATTTCCAGGAGTTGATACGTGGCTTCTTCCAGACTGCACCACCATGGATTATGACTAGCAGTGTTACCAATCAGGGTCGTGATGAAATACTACTCCATATGGCTCAGCTGCGCAACTATTGGCTCAAGCACTAAGAGATACATTATCAAGCCTACCTGTTCCCATAATTTTGCAGATGCACAAGTTCCCAGACTAAGAAAAGAGGAAAGTGCTTCCTCTTGATGTACAAGATTACTAATGACTGATTTCTACCGTTGTGAAGCGCCCATGAAGCGTAGTAAGGCCCTAAAATAATCAACAGATATGCGAAAAAATGAGAGCATTCAGAAAGGCTGAGCTGGATATTGTACAATAGGAGCCTGCAAGTCGTAATCAATGCAATTCTACGAAATTGTTTCTATTTTTCTTTTTGGTATATCAATTCCTCAGCTTTACATTTAGAAAGATATAGGTGAGGAACTTTGTTCATGTGGAGGTGAAAATATGTTTCTTGATTGTATGTCTACAACTTAATAAAGTAAATCTATTCAGACCTTTATTTATATTGGGCTATGTTTTTATTTAGAGTTCGAACACCTGAATGAATCCTTGCTGTTCCATTTATTGTTGCTTGGTTTAGCAGCTTCGAAAAAGAATAGTTTCTCAAGGACCCAAGCAAACATTTCATTAATCTGATTGAATTACATCCAAAGAAACAAGCCTTTCAAGGAAAGCAGGTATTTTCTTCTATCCATGCTTCCACATTATTATGTTGGGCAAATCTTAATAATCTACATGTTGGGCTTATCTTGCCAATCTATCGGCCACCTTATTTCTGCTCTTAGTTTACATGAGATAATCTTCCAATATCTGAACGCCACCTTTGTAGGGCTTGGTTCCTTGGACATCAAAGGTCACATCGTGCAAAATCTCTGTTAGTTTTATATAAGCCCACCAGAGGAGGAGCCCATTCACTTCCAGCTTCGCTTTTCTCTAAGGGTCACTCTTCCCACTCCCATAGCATAGTGCATTTCTGTTGTTCCAGTTTTACCATGTTATCACGAAGAACAATTCCATCTCAGTTCCAGCACCCGTTCTACCATTTCCCATGCCAACTCCAAGAAATCTACTTGTAGCGCTGCTGCACTTTGGACATCAAACAATAACTTGCGCAACGCATTAGTTATTGTTTCATCAGCGTTCTTACACACTTTAATAATTCTTCTTTGTGCCATGTGATAGGCAGCCTAGCAGACTAGTCACTGGTGTGTGTAGAAGTGGTTAAAAGAGTCTTTCTTTCTCCCTCATGTAGGGACGGAGCCAGGATTTTACATGAGTAGGGGCCGGTGTATCAACCAAATTTTTTTCATGAATCAACTCAGTACACAGCAAGTCAGTAATTAACAATCAAACACATACTGACTTAAATTTATTCTATATACACTTCACCCACTGACCTACACACTAGTTCACCCAACAGACAGACAATGAGACAAAGACAAATAAAAATTAATGAAATAATAAAAGCAGAGCACTCAACAAAAAAACAAAAACAAAAAACAAGTATTGAGATGTGAGAAAGTGAAAGATTGAAGAGAGAAACAAAAAAGAAAGAAAAAGTGTGGCTATGTGGGATTATAAATTTATAACTTAAAAGTGAGTAGAGTTATAAAGTGGATTTGTGGAGGATGTAAGCCGAGAGAATGAGAGAGAATGAGAGTTTGAGAGAGAGTGAGAGAGAATGAGAGTCTGAGAGTGAGAGAGATACCGGCGAGGCGGTGAAGGAAGATTGAGCGGCGTGCCGGCGTTCCAGCCTTCAAGCGAAGGCAGTTCGGTGGAAGGTGGTGCTGCGCTGGCTACGTCCTTGTGATATTTTTTTTGTAAATTATTATTACTATTATTATTTTTAATTTAATGGATTAAAACATTGTTTTATTTGTTTTAAAGTTTGTGATTTGTTGTAATTTGAAGAAAAAAAAAATTACTGAGTAATTTGTTAGGATAATTTTGGTTATTTTGTTATAAATGACTGAGTTATTTTGTTGTGATTTGGGCTAGATAATTTTGATTATTTTATTTTGGGCTAATTTTTTGTTGAAAGGACCAAAAAATAATGTTAGTAAGGGCTCAAAAATTATATGAGTGAGGCCAATTAACTTACTCTAGCCTTTTTTTTTTTTTAGAACCAGCAAGGGCAGCGCCCCTTTGGTCCCCAAGTGGCTCCGTCCCTGCCCTCATGGCTTCTCTTCTTTCCTTCTCTCTCCCAAAACCAGAACATAATAAGGGCTTCTTCATCATCTCCTACAGTTACTCTTTCCCATATGAGAGACTTGATGCGAAATTTGGTAGGAAAGGCATCAAGTTCTTGGATTCTGACAGTGACAAATGGAAGTTCTGTAAGGCTTCGAATACCCGATGCACATGGCACTTCATACAAGACAAAAGTCCATTGGAACAGATCCATTGAGTTCGCCTCCGGATTTCATCTCGATGCTGTGTGAATTGGTTGTGGGTGTTGTGATTTTAAGAAAATATTTAATGGATTTCGGGCATATTTTTAGATTGGAGAGAGTGAAGGAATAAGAGGAAAGGCTATTCACCTAAATTCAATTATAGGTAGTTATTCTTGACATGACCGTAAAAGTTAACCTTCAAATGGATTATGGGGTGCTATTTGCAAAGATTTATCAACATTTAGGTGATGATTGCTAGTTTTTATAGTTTGGGCTGTAAAATGCAATAACTCCCATTGTTTATGGTTGATTTCTACGGCTAATCCCCAAACTCCAATGAGTACTTATATTCATGCAATGCAAAAAACATGTCTATAACAATTAAAATGTAGTCACTGTTTGGACTATAAGCACATAAACTAGGTTTTCAAGTTGGCTTATCCATAAGCACCTCTTCATCTTGCTAAGCTAGTTCAAATCAACAACCTTTTTACTTAAATAAATTGTTTTCCATTTAATTTGTCACAGATTCTAATTTGGAATACATTTGTCCAATTAAGTTTCCTAAATGACCTAACAAAACAGAAAATGCTTTCCGATTTGAGATGTTTTCACGAATGAACTAAAATTTATATAATTATTTAAAATTATAAAAAATTATTAATGATTTTCCAAACAAGCCATCAACAGATTTGTTTTTTTAAATGTTGCAAATAAGTACAAGAAAACAAATCAATTTTTTTTTTCAAAAAATGATTTCCTAAAAAGAAGTGAATCTTGACAGAATTACGAAATTAAACCTAAAAGTGAACTTCTTGACCCAAAATTATATCAAACCACAAGTAACCACTACTAGGACCAATATGCAGAAATGACAGATTTCATCTAACATGGTTTGTCAATAACCAACATTGAAACAGAACTCTTATGATAAACATAGCATTGGCAACTCGAACTGATGCTTCAATAATGTTATGTACAGTCGGTTGAAATATTGAGTTTCGAAAGGTACTTGGTAAAGAAAGAACAAGCCTGCAACGAGTAGACTCAGGACCAACAAAATACATCACAAAAAAAAACAAGCGTAAGACTCATTTAATCAATCATTTGTCTAATGGAACCATAATGGAATGATTTTCACAACAAGCCATGAAAGCAACAGTCCATCACAAGAAGATCAATGACAAACAATCATAAAACTGAAACTAAAAGTATTGAACAATAGACAGATTAAAAGTAGTTAACATTGATTATCAAAAACAAGTAGAGATAAGTTTAAGTCTCCAACATCGCAAACAACTCACTTGTAACAATAAGTAACTCTCCTTAAACAATGATCCAAAACTTGTCTGGGAATTCAATAATATCAAACAAAACAGAATAACCCTTCAGAACTTTAAGAGGCTGCAGCTGTTCCCTTGTTCCTTGGAGTTGCTTGAGTACCTAAACAAACACAAAATATGATCAATCATTTAGCCAAAACATATTGAGGTACTCAAGCAGATAATGGATAAACAAACAGGCAGTTTTAAACAAAAATAATAATAATTTACCTTCTCTGAAATTAGTCTTGAACCTGCGTGGCACATTACGGAGGTACCTCATACGGCCAGTTCCAGTGGTCTTTCTGCGGATAGCCTTCACACTCCAGTTATCTAAAACCAAACGCAGACAATAGCTCACATCAAGGGGCTAATATTTCACAAAGTATTATTAACACCTAAATTAAATTCAATGCTTCAGTTTGGTAACCTAACAGAACACATTTCTTTCATCAAAACCCAGTACAAAACTACAAATACCTTCAAAAGCAACAATAGGCACTCAAAATGCCAACCAAGCAAGCTGAAAATTTCATGAAATAGTGCAACTGAAAGACAAAAGCTTGGAACAAACTATCGCAAAAACAGATGAACCAAATCCTACAGCTTACAAATCATCAGAAAATCAGGGAAAACATGTAATGAACCAACAATGTATTAGAAAATTCGCAATGCTACTGACACAACATTATCTAGGCGACAAGTTTTCATTGGTTTTCACATGAAAACACCACAACCACCACTTTATTCTCTACCATTTATAGTTTGACACCTAAGCAATATTGTGAGAAATATTGTATCTGTAGCTTTATTGGATATTATGTTTTTGCTATAGAGAAGATATAATCCTTATTCTTGTTCTAAATTCATAAAAATAAAATAAAATTAAACACTCAACTCAGCAAATCAAAAAGGTAGTCTTATGCTCCATTTTCACTTGCGAATCAAAGTCAAATAACTTAACAAAACACACGAAGTTCCACACCAATCTTTTCTTCACTTACATATTCCAATCAACCAAACAAAGCATATAATAAAATAAACTACGAGAGCAAAACTCAACTAAACAAAATAATTGCCTTAATTCAAGTTTCTATCATTTCAAAATTTCAGTCTTTTTTTTCGAGCTATTCATTTTCCAAGCAACCAAACAACTAACTCAATAAATAAAACTAACACCTTTTTTATATTAAAATTAAAAAATAAATAAAACCCAAAAACCAGATCAAATCAAATACCAAATATAAAAGAAATGAAGAAGTTACATTTTCTGATGCGGCTAGCGGGATAGGCACAGGCGGAGCAGCGACTCTTCTGGAGATGGAAGCTTCTGCGACCGCATCGCACACACAGCGTGTGGGTCTTGTTCCTTCTCTTTCCAAAACTCCCTGTTCCCTTGCCCTATTATTCATTTCAACATTAACCATTACATACATATAAAGATATATAATAATAAACGGACAAGTGAGATAGTAAGAGACAGTACCATTTTTTCGGTTGCAGAGAGAAACCCTAGTTTAGTTTGGAGGTTTTTCGGGGAAGATACTTTGTATTTATGCTTTTGATTATATAGCCATGTCAATTAGGGTTTTATTTTTGTTTTGGACTATTGGGTCGCTGACTTCTTGCTCCAAGCCCAAATAGATACGGGCTTCTGAATTTTGACTAGCTTTATTCATTCACGAAAACTGGGCCTTCGGATGATTGTCACGCTATAATCCAACCCAACCAAAGTGGGCTGGTCTTTTTATTTTAAGTGGGACAAAGTTAATTACATGACTCGTTGTTTTAATGTATTTTCTAACTTTGTTTGTTTATTTGGTTAAGCCTAAATTTTTAAAGGTTAAATTATTATTTTTGTCGTTAAACTTTTATGAAATTCGTTTTTATCCCTGAACTTTGAAATTCGTTTTTCATCCTGAACTTTGAAAAAGTTTGTTTTTACACATGAATTTCATCCCTGAACTTTTTTTTTTAAATGATGAAATTCATATATAAAAACGAATTTTTTCAAAGTTTAGGGACGAAAAACGAATTTTTCAAATTTCAGAGACAAAAAAAGAATTTCATGAAAAGTTTAGGGTCAAAAACAATAGTTTATCATTTTTTAAAATCTCACTCTCTTTTTTTTTAGGTACAACTATGCTTTTACACAACTTATTTTTTTAACAAAATGAAAAAATAAAAATAAGTTTGTCCAAACAAATCACATGACTTATAGATACTTATTTGAGTTGTCATATAGTGGATTAAAGAAGTTTTCCTTCGAACTAATCCAAACGGAAATTCTATCATTTTAAGTGTGAATCCAATAAGATAAAATTTAGCTACAAGCTAGTTTGGAGGAAATTCCTCCAACCTATTATGTGGTGAATCAAATGACTATTTACTTGAATTTTTTATGAAGTGCCACTTAGGTTGGAGGACATTCCTCCAAATTAGTTTGAAGATAAACTCGTACAATCCAACATATACATATAAGCCTTTTGAATTGCCTTGATAATCATAGAGAAGAATGACCTTCCAGAAGTTAGTTAGCTACTTTCACTTTAATAAATCACAAGAGTACTTTTGAACATGAGAGGAAAGTTGTAATGGAATGATGTATATATAATAAGTAACACGTTAGAATTCTTAGAGGAAAAACAAACTGGCCAAAATTGACAATGTTTATAAAAGATTTGGGTAAAATACATAAATTGTCGCTAAGGTTTGACCTAATGACAACTACTAAATGTTTTCGAAAATATCCACTTTGTCCCTTAAGTACAAACAATACTTAACATCGTTTGTGTACTTTTCTCCAAAACTGTTTGTACTTAGGGGCAAACTGGATATTTTTGAAAAATGATGTTAGTTTCTGTCATTAACTCAATCTTAAGGGTGGTGTCTATATTTTATCCTAAAGATTTTGTTTCCCTTAAAAAGAAAGAGAAACTTTATTACTTCAGGATGTTTTATTTTATTTTATTTATTTTACTTTAGTAGGGAAGTAACACAGCAATGAGAGGATTATTTTTTGGGAAAATTATAATTTACTCATTGTGGTTTGACAATATCAAAATTTAGTTCACAAAATTTCAATTGCTATATTTGACCCCTTAAGATCTGGATTAAAATGAAATCGTTAGGTTTTGTCCAAAGTACCCCTAACGATTTTATTTTAATCAAGGGAGTCAAATTGTAATAACGAAAAAACTTGTGAGACTAAATTGTGATTGGGTAAAACTAAAATGAGGTAATTTGTTTGTTCAAAAAATGTAAAATTTGTTAATTTGGATGGAACCCTAACAATTTAATTTTAATCCAAACTTTAGGAGATTAAATGTAACAATTGCAAGTTTGTGGACTAAATTGTAATATAGCAAAATCATGGAGGGTAAATTATAATTTTCCTTTTTTTAAGCCAATGGTTTAGTGGACACATTAGAGAAAAAAATAAAAAGAGGTTAAAATTCAATTTTGTCCATATGGTTCAATTTTTTTTCTAATTTAGTCACTCACTATGTAAAAATGAGTCAAATTAGTCTTTAAGATTTAATTTTTGTCAATTTTGTACTTAACATTGTCAAAATGTGTCAATTTGATCCATCAGTCCATATTTTTTTATTAGCACATGAAGCCATTTATTGATTGTTTTTTTAAATAATACTCATCAAACAACAAGATCTCTTAAATGGCGCATCTCATAAATGTTTATAGTTACATATTCTTTATTAGATTTGGACTTATTGACTAATTTTTACAAAATGAGAGATTACATTGACAAAAAATAAATCTTAAGAATTAGATCGACTCATTTTTATAAAAGTAAGAGATTAAATTGACAATTAATGTAAAAGTCAAAAGACTAAATTGAATTTTAGCCAATATATATATATCATCTCACCTCTCAAAGAGAGTATATAGCTGACTCACTAAGCACCAAGCACATAAAAGCTATTAAATTCACCAAATAATAAGAGTATAACCTATGATTATGCTTTACATCTAATAAGTACACAAGTAGCGGGGATAGCTCAGTTGGGAGAGCGTCAGACTGAAGATCTGAAGGTCGCGTGTTCGATCCACGCTCACCGCATCAAACCTTTTTTCTATGATATACAGAAATCTTGAAGATTGACTGGCGTAAAGAAAGAAAGAAAGAATATATATCTTTATGTCTTGTTATTTTTTTGTTTATGTTTCATTGCATTTATGTCTTGTGTTTATTGCATTTATTATATTGCTTATAGATTTGGTATTGATATTTGTGGTTGAACTGTTTTATCTTATAATTTTAAATATGTTCTTCAAATTAGGGCAACCTGATCATGCATTGAAAATTTGGCTAAAGCAGTACCCAGTTCCACACATTACTCAGTGTTGGTACAAGGGCTAGCAACATGTGGGTTGTTGATCAAGGCCAGGGAATTCTATGTTGACATTAGATCAAACTGATTTTCAGAAGATTCAAAGTTAAGAAGTTTGAAAATTGTTTGCATATCAAAAGATACTAACCATGATAATATCTAAAATTTTATATATATCTATATATGTTTAGTAGCAAATCAAGAGTTCCTATTTGAGATTCTATTATTATTATTTATTTTTTTTTAAAATTCATATCCAAATTGATATTTTCAAATAGACATTCAAAATGTGAATTCCAATTAACTTAAATAGTAAAGTTTCTTGTATTCGAGTAATGAATCTGGATTCGAATCTCGCTTACACTAAAAATTAATTGGTGTCTTAACCTGATGATAAAAACAATCACCATGAAAATTTAAATATATTTACAAATAAAAATAAACAATCTACAATATGAATAAAATAAAATAAAATTTCAAAATAAGTACAATTTTGAGAATAGAGATATTTTTTTTGTCGCACAAAACTAATTATTTACTCAATGAGAACTTATTTTGATTGAGGGCCTTTTTTTGTTGGTGGTTTAGGGCTAAGTTTTCAGCAGCAGCCCTGTGCAAAACAACTTTGTGGATAACTGAAGAGACCAAATGAACTGTGATTGTCATCCCAGCATGTTCTACAATCCACTCCACAACATCTTGTGCAAAAGAACTTAGTGGATAACTGAAGAGACCAATTAAAGAGGCTGACGCATATTATACAAATTAGAGTGGCAAGGTGAAAAGGGTCTATTCCTTCCTAAAAATGGAGTTTTTCTCTCTAAATGTAAATGATTACAAAAGCCATTTTAAACCCCACAAACAATAACACCCAAAGAAAGCTATTAACAGAGAAAGCTATGGAAAATAAAGGAGCGGAAGCTATTTCTTATTGATTGTAAAAGATAATATTACATAAAGATTATTTACACAGTATTTGTAGAAGAACTAATCCTACAAAACTGACTAACAATTTGATTCCAGATATTTTCTTGCAGTACAGCTGGATCTTCCACGTGTTAGCAGTGAGTTATGAAATTGAGAAAGTTATACATTCTTCTCATTGAATGAATAATTATAGAAAAATCACAAGCTACTCATTTTAATCTAGAAGGACCTAGAAGCTTTTAGAAGCTCTAAAGAAACTAATGAACAAACTAACAGAATCTAACCAATCAATAAACTAGAATTTTTCAAAAAGTATTAAAAGACAAAAAAAAAAAATAGTTTACTATATTATTTAACCAATATGAGGTAAATGATTTCTTGTCTTAATAAAGATATAAAGGCAAATATTACTTCCAAACAAAAATCTTGAAGAATATGACATATTAGTGAAAGAGAAACCAGAAGATCTAAAAACAAGAAGGAGGCGTATAATTTGAAGAGGTGTCACTTTCTAAGCAAAGACATTCGAAATTATTATGCAAATGGGTGAATTTGGACTAATCTTGAATTCTCCTATAGACTTTATAGGAAGTGCAATTTGGTGACAAACATTCCTGGGAATGTCAGATGGGTTATTAGATTAGATTAGATTAGATTAGATCAAACCCCAATTATCGATTTGAACTGTCTGATGGGTAACCATATTGTTGACTAATAACTCCTTACCATCCGATCTGATGTTGACTTCTGCCAATGGTCCATTTTCAATGCATGTATCGATCAAAAGCGTTAGGATAATCAATATATTGGACCACAAGCAATTAAGGCTTTTAAGTTTTAACCTCATCGAAATTTGATGGTCCTTATTAGTGATCATGTGCACCATGCATATGTACATCGTGGAATGCCCTATCATGAGCTTGTGGATGATAAACATCTCAGCAGGACCACTTTGTGGTAATGCTTTTTTTTTTTTTGATAATATACTTTGTGTAATGTACAATACTTAAAGATGCTTTATGTTTTTGTGTTGCTAAACAAGATGCTTTGATGGTGTTATACCTAAATTAAATGCTTAAAGTTGGTGCTTAGCGAAAAAAAAGAAGAAGGAAGAAACAAATTTGGTGCCTTGGTGTACAAAACATGATTACTTTCCGTCAGTTCCTTTTTTATTTTTCAAAATTTTTTAAATTAATTCCTAGCTCAGCCATTATTTTACAATAATTCTGCGCATTCTTAAAGAAAATTGAGTGTGTACTATTCACTAATTACCAAATTTTCCTATGTCAAATAGCTGAAAAAAGTAGAAGATTAAAATGCCCTCAATTGGACATTTTGAGCTATACATTTCATTCTAGTTGAAATTAGTGAATTACTAGCAAACCGTCTAGCAACAAAAAGAAATACTAGCAAACAAATTCGCACACCAGTTTGAATTGCGTGTAGCTGCAGAATGGATAAAAGAGGCCCATTTTCCTTTATGATTTAATAGACATGGATGGTGTCACCTTGGACATTAGTGAATTTTCCTTTATGATTTAATAGACAGGGATGGTGTCACCTTGGACATTAGGGAATTTTCCTTTATGATTTAATAGACATGGATGGTGTCACCTTGGACATTAGTGAATACTACACACTCAATTTTCTTTAAGAATGTGGAGAATTTTTGTAAAATAATGGTTGAGCTAGGAATTAATTTTAAAAGTCCACACAGATGATCTTGGAAAAAGGTCCGACAACCAGTATTGCCAATGGTGCTAGATCTAATAAGTGTGACGCAGTGTGAGGTTACCATGGATGCGGACGTACTAAGTTTCCATGGATGAGTGTGTGGGGTTGACACGTGGTTCTTATTGATGACGCATAAGAAAGAAAAAAGCTCATAGACAAAGGGGAGCTAGTAGGACTTGTTCATGGCCTAGGAAGAGAAGTCTCAAAGCCCGCGAAGAGGTAATGACTCACACGTGAGGGGGAGATTGTTGAGTTATCCGTGCGAGTTGAAGTCCCATATGCAGAAAAAGTAAATAAGTTGATGAATTAATATAACATAACTGCGTTCAAACCCATAAACTTAAACTTTTGGGAATGAAAAATAACGAAAGTTTGATGAATACCATAAAAAGTGAAAATTTAGAATACCAAGTATTACATTTTCAAAAAATAAAAATAAAAAAATGTAAGGATAAATTAAAAGTCATGGCCTCTAGCCTCCCTAGTCATGATGGTAGCTTCACCCTATTTTTGATAGGGCATATGAGGATCTGATTTAACAATAAGTCTAGAGGCACACACAATTTTACAATTTGTTTATGTGTCAAGCTGTGAATGGTGGATAATAAAATGATGTCAGTAATGGGTTTAGATGATAAATAATAAAAAAACTACCACCTCTGCAGTTGTGAAATATGTTATGTCTGTAACATTATTCCTAATGGAATTGGCCACATAAAGTTTGTTCAATGAAAGCGGCCAAAGAATATATCATTACTAAAACTTAGGACTAATTATTTTGGAAGATGAGAATTGCCACCAAAGAAGAGAGGTTGAGGCCAAGAGGCTTGTAATTCAATTGACACTTTTTGGTTTTTTAATGTCTACATTTAAATTTCAAATTACCCCTCTCCCAACTATCTTATTATAAAAAGAAGAAGAGAGTTTGAGACAGAAATTGCGATTTCATGTTCAATAATAAAATGGCTTAATCTCTTGTTCATTTTCATGCTAAGCTGCAAAATGATACCATTTTCATTATCCAAGGTGCATTGCTAAAGAGTAGAAACAAAACAATTTTCATAATTTGTTAAGATGATAAGTTGTGATTAGAGTTATTATTTACATCATTTTATTGTACAAAAATTACAACAAACCACATTAGTAGTTATGAACAAAGTCTTAACAAATTTTGTGTCAATAGGTGAGTGTGTGTGGATAAGGTTTTTTTTTTTTTTTTTTTTTTTTTTTTTTTCACTAATTTATTAGCCTATTTGGTTATGTGCAGGTTTTTTAAAATCTCACTTTTTTTAAGTACAATTATATTTTTGTCAACTTTAAGCAAATAAGTTTTTTTTAGCAAAATACTAATCCAAACACACAATCCACTAGGTGATAGATTTTAGCGGATAGAATCTAATAACATCATTTCTTGTGAAGTGACAAGTTGTGTATGGTAAATAATTACTATCACATGATCCCATCATTAGTAGTACCTTTATTTTCTACCAATTATCACACAACACCTTAACAACTAGTTGTGGCAAAAGTTGTGTCCCCATCTATAATATATAAATTAAAACTTGAAGCAGAGAGAAAATATTTGCCCTCCTCCAAACACTGCCAAGTAGAAATTCTGCATTCACACACTTCCATGTCATTCTGCCATCTATTTAATTCAGTCTTTCTCCCATATTTAATCTTCTCTCTCTCCACCGCCTGTTCCTTAATTCCCTAATCTCTTCAACTTCCTTGCCTTTTTCTCTCTCTCTCCCACGACTCCTAATAACCCCAAACCATTAATTCTCAGACTCCTCATCTCCCTGCTTTCTGTTTTCTTTTTCCATATTAAATCCTGCCTCCTCTAACGCTTATATTGAACAGATTACTACCTCTCTCTCTTCTTCAAGACCTAAACGGTTTCTTATATTGCCTTGACCTTATAGCTCGCTGGACACGAACCGGTGTAATGGTTCTTTCAAGTATCACACAAATCTCATTATATACCTTTCATTTTATTCTCACTCACTGTGCCCTTCCTCTCCATTGATGCCAATTTGCTTCGAACGTCTCATTCCTTCCTGGCAAAGCTCAAGGTATGTTTACCTTTTTCTTTTCTTATCTTTTTATTCTTCAAATAGTTTTATGCTGTCCATTTCAATTTCATATGGGTATTTGCCGCACCAAATAGTGGATGTATAATCTCTAAAAACCACCCTATTCTCTCTCAAATTTGCTTTATTATTTTGGTAAGGTAAAAATCTTGAATTTTTCCTTTTCCTTTTCCTTTTCCTTTTTAAGCTGATTATATATCTCCTTAGAACTGTGCAATTTTGTTCATAGAGTGTGTTTTGCTGTTTTCCTATTTGAAATCTTCATTATTATTAATTTCTGTTATGGTTGCACGCTATGTGTTTGGTGAAATTCCATTGAAACATGTGTTGTGGTGAATCTCAACTAGCTGCCTCTGTTGCTTGCTCTCTTGAAAAGTTTCAACATCTTTAATTTTCTCTATGCATCTTTAGATTAACCTTTCATCTCTTTTCTTTTCTTTTACAGTGATATGCATATGAATTGATAGATGTTTTTTTGTTATTTCACAGCACATCAACTTCCCTTGGAAAGGTTGTTTATCAGGTATCCACCATGTTATTCATATATCCTTTGCAAATGGTTCAATTTCATATTAATATTTTTTACTTGTTGTTGCTTATCTCATATGGCCTTCCCAAGCTTGAGACAAATAGATTATAATGATAAATTAAGCTTCAAATTTTTATTTCTCTATCCAACCATAAGTTTGATAGTTATCCAATTTTAGGCTTATGCGTAGGGGTTTTGACCATGGAGTGGAAATTTACACCTTAAAGATTGCCTTTCAATCACAAGAACATATTAACTCTTCCTATATTGATGCTTTCAAGGATTCTATTTCTGCCAATAAATTCTTTTTGTCTACTGTAACTTTGTTGTTGTTGAAAAAATGGGTGATTTTGGTTCTGACATTGCTCTTTTATCAATAAAAGTAGACATCCTTTCTAGGATTGTGTTTCAGCCATAAGTACTTTTTTCTACTGTAATTTTTTGTTATTGAAGAATTGGGTGATTTTTGTGCTGGCATTGCTCCTTTATTTATAAAAGCAGACATCCTTACTTGATTAGATTTAATCTTTGACCTCACCTTTGCATATTGCATGCCCACCCACATATACAAGACAAGATTTTTTGGCTGAACCAGGTATATGAGATAGGCTGAATCATGAAACTAATATTTCAAAAGGTTGAATGGTTGTGCAAATAATTGGATATGCTAATTTTTGTAGCTAAAGTATAAATAGTTTGGATGGTTGTGTGATTCTTAATGCCTTTTATGGATATTGTTTTCAGTCAATGTGGTGCTTAGTTGAAAACAAAGGTCACCAATTCAAATTTCTTTGGAGGATTTCTCTTTCATTTAGAGTAGGCTTTTTTTTTTTTTTTTTTTTTTTTTTTTTTTTTCAGCATGGTAATTTGTTGTGTTATTATCGTAGTGGACAGACTTAAAATGCTCAACAATCATTTGCTTTGTTTCACTTTGCTAAACACACGTTGAATATGTGATTTAGTCATTCATGTTTGTGGATTTTTAACATATTGTCATGTTATGAGAGCAACTTTGATTTTCTTGAGTGATGTTTACTTACTTTCATAAAGCCATCATTCTTACCTTTAAAGGATTTGAAGCTTTTTTACTTATATGGTTTTGTTTCTCTCTCTACAAAGTACCTATAGAGACATAGAGAGGATTTAAAGCTTATGGTCATGTAGCAGTTGGATATCTTTACTCAAAATGTTTTAGTTTTAAAATAGTTTAACACATAGGATATTGGTTACATAGTATATTTCTTTCTTTTATCAATTGGTGATAAATGTTGGCTTCTGGTGTTTGGGTAGTATTGTCACCTTCATGCGAGATCATTTAATTTTTCTATAT
>OU015771.1:19441200-19705999 GCA_907173295.1 Fagus sylvatica | reverse complement strand
TTTTGTAGGATGATTTGAGCAGCACATCATCTTCAGGTGGTGAAGGTGATGTGTCTGGAGCTGCTGCCAAGGGAGCTGAGGATGAAGACGTTGAAGCTGCCATTGCAGAAGAAACTGAGAGTGAAAGTGTTGAAGTCACTGCTGCAGAAGAGGCTGAGAGTGAGGATGTCGAAACTGCTGTTGCAGAAGGGACTGAAAGTGAAGATGTTGAAACTGCCACTGCAGCAGAGACTGAGAGTGAGAGTACTGAAGCTGCTGCTGCAGAAGCAGTCTCTGGTGCAGGTGATTTCACAGCGGATATTAGCTCACCAGATATTGGCTCCTTGGATACAGATGCTATCATAAATGCTTCTTCTGAGGAGAAGGATATGGAGGCTGGGGCCAATATTGAAGATGATGAAGTATCCATGGGTGAGTTGGGAGCTACAGGAGCTGCTTCTGATAGTGGTTCCACTGCATCTGCCAGCAAGACCATGTCTGCAGAAGAGGTCGTTGAAGAGCATGTGACTGTTGGGGTTGTCACAGGTGTTGAAAGAGTTGTAGAGCCTACACCAATAACTGTGACTAGTAGTGGTGGGACCGTTCCAAGGTGATGCTTCTGAGAGTGGCAGCCAGGTGGACCCTTCTTTGCTTGACTCAAGCCCTTCTACTCGTCAATACGTTCGGAGGGCTCGGAGGGGAAGCTTGGTGTCTACGGATTCTGAGAGAACTGCATCAGTTACAGCAAGGGTATCAACACCCCCAAGTCCCCTTGGTGAGTCTGGTGGCACAGCTCCTACACCTACAATTACGGCTGCTGTTGTGTCTGCTACAGCCACTGCCCAAAGAGACGAGACTGCACCGGTGATCACTGAAGAGGTTCCTAGTCATGCAGAAGTTCTTGCACACACTCCTGAAGTCCCAAGAGGTAATATTCCTGCTAAAAGCACATCAATTGATAAAAGTCTTGTGACTAATAATGATTTTAATGCAGACATGGCTCGTGTTGAACCAGCCGAAGTTGCTGCCAGTGATGAACCAGTTCAGGCAGATGTCATTCCTGGCAGTGGTGTTCCAGTTATAGAAGAGGAGTTGGCTCAAGACCCAGTAGACGATGTGGACATGGCAGATACTCATGATAGCTATGACGAAGCCTGGGTTGATGCAGCAGATAATATGGCTGGTGATCAAGCAGCAGATATGGAGGTCACTGCCCCTGTAGCAGCTCAGATAAGCCCAACCAGAACAGGTATTGGCTTTTTAAATAATATCTTGCCATTGTCGCTGCTTGATGGCAGAGATTTCTTGGAACATATAGGCAGAAATTGATTATTTGCTTGTTATGCATAGGATCCATGAATGTATGTTCTCTTGTTTGTTTGATCATGGATTGTTTAGTCATGAGTTGATGCTCATTTATTGTCTATGACCATAAAACCAAATCTTGATAGACGTAATAGACATGGGTTGATTTCCGTTTGCTGTCTTTTGTTGTTGTTGCTTGCTGTGTGAGTCTGGCAGACATGGGTTGATGCCCACTTGTTGTTTGCCATTTGGTAGTTTCACATTTGTTGTTGTGGAAGCATGAGCCCAGTAGAGATAGAATGACTTACCACCCGTTGTTTGCTGTTTTCACAACCTCTTTTAATTAGGGGAGCCTAGTAGACATGGGTTGATGCCCATTTGTTGTCCACCACATTGTGGCTACACCCCTTTATGATTTTGCGAACCCAGCACCAACGAGTTTTGCAAGTCTTGTCCCATCTTTTGCCCACTGTTTAGTGGCTGCATACTCCCGATAAAATGAGTTTGGTGGACATGGGTTGATTCCCATTTGTTGTCTCCCATTGTGTATGGACATGGGTTGATTCCCATTTGTTGTCCTCCATCCGGTGAACCCGGGTTAATGCCCGGTTGTTGTTCTCCATCTGGTACAATATGTGAGCTCAATGGACATGGGTTGATTCCCATTTGTCGTCCCCCTTCCGATGAACCTGGGTTAATGCCCAGTTGTTGTTCACCATCCGGGCCTAATTGGCTGAGCTCGGTGGACACGGGTTAATGCCCGTTTGTTGTCCTCCCTTTGGTGAACCTGGGTTAATGCCCAGTTGTTGTTCACCATTAGGTCCATTAGGTAAACCGGTGGACATGGGTTAATGCCCATTTGTCGTCCTCCGTTGGGTGAACCTGGGTTAATGCCCAGTTGTTGTTCCCCGTTGGGTGAACCTGAGTTAATGCTCAGTTGTTGTTCCCCCCGAATGACTTAG
This sequence comes from Fagus sylvatica, assembly GCA_907173295.1. Lineage (NCBI taxonomy): Eukaryota > Viridiplantae > Streptophyta > Magnoliopsida > Fagales > Fagaceae > Fagus > Fagus sylvatica. The sequence goes on along the minus strand of OU015771.1, from coordinate 19,703,753 downwards.
TCCAAACCGTCTTGAGAGCAAGCTGCAGTTAGTATAGCTTTTTAGTAAAGGAGTACTAATAAACGTTTTACTTACTTGTTTACTTTCTTCACTTTGGCTTTCGCACAATTATGCCTGCTTAACTGAAATCTTTCCTCCTCTTCTCATTTTTCTGCAGCTAGGAGCAGTCATGGAATTGTTATAGAGGAAGGAGGAAGACTGCAGGCTGCAGCAGTGGAGTTTGCTGTTAGGGGTCAGCCAGGGCCGATGTCTGCTGCAAGACCTGTAACTTCAAGAACTTCTGTTCTTGCTGACATGGATGCCTTCTTCCGAAGAATTTGAGCGCACTTCATTCAGTTCCCGCCATGCTGAGCATTTCTGGACCTTTGATGATGCAAAAGCTGACTTTGAAGTCTTTCGGGTACCTCGAGGAGGAATCCGGTTCTTGCAGGCCCTGTGGGGAAAGTACGGCAGCTGCTCATCGTATTTCAGCCGTGGTGTGCATGTAGGGAGTTCTTTACTGACTCTCCTATGTTGTGTGCTCGCTCATATGGAGCATACCAGGCTTGGAGATATCACTGAAGTGCATATCCTTGAATGGAAAGCCGTAGTTCAAGAGGCAATCGAAGGCGGTTTCAAATTTGGCTTTATTCTTGACTATCTAAGGAGGTTGGCTCGTGACATATTTAGCAGGAGGGTCTTGGCTGAGCTGAGAGAGGCAGAGGCCCGTGTTGCTGCTTTGAGGGATGCCTTGAATGCTGTTGCACCGAGCCCATGGGACTTGGCTTCTGCCAGAAGGGCTTCTGCAGAAGCTCGTACTGAGTCAGCCCTCCAAGGCTTGCTGTCTTGAGCACATCACCTTCTGCACTTTTCTTTCTTTTCTGTTTTGTTGTTCTTTTGTAATATGTTAGCCGTATATAGGCTTTGACAATGAAACTTGATGTTACTTTGGCTTTTTTAGCACTTATTTGTTAAATACATTTGCTTATGGACAATGAAATGTGGAATTGTGTCAACTTTACTTGCTTGGATTACATTGTACAAAAAGAAAGTTGACATATTTTGCAATACAAAAGAAGAGCATTTTAACTTCTATTACTCTTAGCCTAGCACAAAGTGCTTCAAAAGCCATTTCAAAAGAAGAAAGATACATAATGCAAAATCTGCTGTAATGCATCTTACGAGTAATAGTGTTTCAGCCATTTTCCATTGATAGGATCTGCCAAGGTAGTTCCATCAGGCTTAGACAGCCTGTAGTAACCACTTCCATGCGCTTCTCGGATAATGTATGGCCCGTCCCAATTAGGAGAGAACTTGGACGGAGATGGTAGGTTTCTCCTTACGAATTCCGCGGCCTTTAAGACCATTTGTCCCTCCGCAAAAATCCGAACTCGAAGGGCTTTGCTGTATACATTGGCCATCTTTTGATAGTTTCTTTGAGCTTTTGCCTTAGCCAAATCCCTTGCCTCATCGAGTCCTTCCAGATCTGCCATACGTGCTTCAGCACACATAGTAGCATCCGTTTCCAACTCACTCCCTTGCATTACTCGTGGGCTAGGTACAACCAGTTCAGTTGGGGAAATGGTATCAGTACCATAAACAAGTGAGAAAGGTGTAAAGCCTGTTGCTGTCTTAGGTGAACTTCGGTATGCCCAGAGGACATCTGCCAGATGGGCTTTCCAGTCGTTCCCATAATCAAACACCATTTTGCTCAAGATTCGCAGCAACATTCCTGTTCGTGGCCTCAGCTTGCCCATTACCTTGAGGATAATAAGGTGTAGAACGTCGATGCTTGACTCGGTAATGCTCTAGCACTTCCCGTACATCTTTGTTCACAAATGGAGTACCATTATCGGTGATGAGCTTGTATGGTATGCCAAAACGAGTGATTATATGCTCTCGGATGAAGTTCGAGACTGCAGCACCTGTCGCCTTTCGGAGAGGGATAGCTTCCACCCACTTTGTAAAGTACTCGGTAGCTACAAGAATCCAAATGCAACCACCGGAAGCCGGATTGATGGGGCCTATGAGATCTAGCCCCCAAGTATGAAACGGCCAAGGGGTAGCCATGTTTTGGAGGCTAGTTGGGTGAGTATGGATCAGGTTGGCTTGGACTTGGCAAGTATGGCATGTCTTCACAAAATCAGCCGCGTCTTTCTTCATTGTAGGCCAGTAGTATCCGAGTGTAAGCAAGCATTGGTAGAGCCTCTTTTTCCCTTGGTGTTCCCCACATTCTCCCGCATGAGTTTCTTTCATGACCATTTGGGATTCCGAGAGGCTAAGGCATCTAAGTGGCTCTCCATGAAAGCCTTTTCGAAAAAGAGTCCCTCCTTCCACAAAATACCTCGAGGACAGCCTTTTAAGGCGATAAACCTCCTTGGGATTTGATGGCAAGATCCTTTCAAGCAAGTATTCCAAAAACGGCGTGCGCCAATCAGCTGAGACAAAAGTGGCACATACCTCTTCGTTGCTGTGATGGAACTGGCAAATTGGGCATTGGTTTTGTATTTCTGCTGCTTCTGCGCTCATGCTTGGCCAGAAATACCCCAGCCGTTGAAGTCTGCGGTAAAGGCTGACAGCACCTCCGTCTCCACAAGTTGTCTCATGGATTTTAGTTAACCTTTCTTTTGCTTCTTCAAGGCTGATGCAGCGAGCCAAAACTCCTCCAGGCAGTCCTTCTATAGAGATCTCCAGATATCAAGGTGTAATCCTTGATTTCTCTTTAAATCTGCCGTATCAGCAGGAGACACAAGCTTGGCTTTGATTGGTGCTCGCCAGTCTTCTTGGTCTTGAGACAGCTCTTCAAACTCCTTTCTCAATGATTCAGTGATAGGCTTCGCTTTCTTGCAGATGGTAACATCCATTTCTTCACCCTCGAAGGCCATTTGAGATCCCAAAGTAGCTAAGGCATCCGCATAGCGGTTCTCATTTCTTTGGGCATGCTCTATCTCGAAGGTGCTAAACCTTGCTTCGAATTTCTGTGCCAGAGCTCTATAAGGTGCCAATGATGGTTCCTTGAGTGAGAATTCTCCTCGAGCTTGACATACCACCAAGTTAGAATCGCCTATAACGCGTAAGTGCTTGATTCCCATTTCATATGCTATTGCTAATCCGGCCAGGTAAGCCTCATACTCAGCTGCATTATTGGAACAAGGAAAATCAAACTTGAAAGATTTTGTTACAGCTTCCCCATCATCCTTGTAAAGAACCAATGCCAGCCCCTGCTGATGTAGCAGTTGAGGAGCCATCAAATCTTAAGGTCCAAACAGAGTCTGCCAAGCCTGTCAGGAATACTTCATTGATCTCCCCGGGTACTTCATCTGTAATGAGTGAGTTATCTTCTCCAGGAAATTGAGCTAATAGATCAGCAATGGCTTGGCTCTTGACAGCAGTTGGTGTTTCAGCAATAATCTCATATTGTGACAGCTGCAGAAGCCATTGTGCTAATCTGCCAGATAATACTGACCGATGCAGCAGGCTTCCTGATGGGATGAGACTTTGTCATTAACTGGACCTTGTGAGCTAGGAAGTAGTGTCGGAGCCTTTTGGGAAGCATAAATCAGAGCTAAGCAAGATCGCTCAGCCCCCGAGTACCGGCTCTCTGCATCTTTAAGAGTGCGGCTCACGTAGTAGATAGGGTTGTTCAACCCCATTACCGTCTTCTTGAGCTATCAAAGCCCCAATCGCTTGACTATTCGAGGCCAAGTAGAGTCGGAGAGATTTTCCAGAAATAGGTGCACGAACGGTAGGGAGTTTGGTCATGATGTTTTGTACCTTTTCGAAGGCTTCTTGGCATTCGGTAGACCAACGGAATGATGGCTCCCTTCTTCAAGAGTGGTGGAGAAAGCAGAAGTTACTGCAGCAAGTCCAGGAATAAACCTTCTTATGTATGACAGCTTGCCTAAGAAACTCTTCAGCTCCTTATGTGTGGTCGGTGGCTTCATGGTGGCTATAGCAGATGCTCTTGTTGGATCAACATCGATACCACGCTGATGTACTAAGGAAACCCAGAAATTTGCCAGCTGAAACTCCGAACGCGCATTTGAGAGGATTCATCTTGAGTTTGTACAAGCGGCACCTTTCGAACACCTTCTTCAAGAACACCAAAATGATCTCTCCGTGTCTTGGACTTCACCACAATGTCATCGACATAATCTTCAATTTCACGGTGCATCATATCATGGAACATTGCTGTCATGGTTCTTTGATATGTGGCTCCGGCATTCTTGAGCCCAAATGGCATGACGGTGTAGTAGAAATTCCCAATAGGCGTGCGAAATGCAGTCTTCTCAGCGTCCTTCGGAGACATACAGATTTGATTATAACCGCTAAAACCATCCATAAAGGAAAACATTGCATGACCCAGCAGCTGAGTCAATCAGGAGGTCCATGTTAGGCAGCGGAAATTCATCCTTAGGACATGCTTTGTTGAGATTACGGAAATCTACGCAACACCGAATCTGGCCATTCTTTTTCTTCACAGGAACTATGTTAGACAGCCACCGTGGGTGCTGTATTGGCTTTAATGAAACCAGCCGAAAGCAACTTCTTGACCTCTTGGGTAATTTGGGCTTCAACTTCTGGATGGAAGGTCCTCATAGGCTGTACCACTGGCTTAGTGCCCGGTTCAACATTCAAAGAATGTGCAACCAGTTTCGGATCTATCCCGGGCATTTCATTATATTGCCAAGCAAAAACATCTTGATATTCCTTTAATAGTTCCACTAAATACATTCTTTCTTCAACTGATAATGATGCACTAATAGAAACAGGCCTATTTACATTAGGATCAGAACTCAGATTGATTACCTCAAGTTCTTCTTCTGCAGAAATTTTGGAGTCTGCTGCAACCGGTTCTGCTGCATCTGCAGGTTCTGGTGCACTTGCTTCATTTACTGCGAGGCAGGAGGGCTGCAGAATTCCCTCCTCTGGTTCGGGGGCCTCTTGTTGGGGACAATTGGCCCCCGCGCACCTTCACAAGCGGTAAACAGTGCGTCCCGTCGGGTAAGCGGACACGTACACATTGTGGCTGGCTCTCGCTTGTGCTAGCTTCTGCTTTACGCTTCTTTTTCTGTTCCAGCAGATCTCTCAAATCTGCCCCAGGGGCGTCCTTTATTTCTTCCCACTTGGGCAGTGGAATTCCAATAGGTTTGGCAAGCGACGCTTCTCCTGCTGGAGTGATTTCATCATACAAGGCTGCCTCAACGAAATGGGACTCGGATTGATCAAAGGGCGCGGAATTGGCGGCTATGCGGATGGGCTTCCCATTGAGCCTTCCTTTAACACATTGGTGGTAGGTGGAAGGGATGAGCTGGTGTTTATGCAACCAAGGTCTTCCCAATAAGATATGGTAGGGGACCACGGAGTCCACAACATGGAACCGTGTGAAAGCCACAATGGGACCAACCTTTAGAACAAGTTGGATGTGCCCCTTAGTATATTCACCTACACCACCAAAGCCTTTTATCTCCATAGGTGCTCCTTGAATCTTCTTTTGAGGGATTTCTGCTGCTTGGATTGTACTTAAAGGAATTAGGTTGATGCAAGAGCCATTATCTACCAAGGCACGTCTCACTTGCACCTCATTGATCGTGGCTGCAAGGTAAAGAGGACGCCGGTGATCTGGATACTGAACTTCCATATCCTCATCTGTAAATGTGACTGCATTGGTTGTTTCCAGAAAAGCCCGGCTGGCATGAGTTTCTGCCGTAAAGCAGTGAGCTCCAGAATCTGCTGCTATGGCCATGATGGCCTCAGTAGCTGCCGTGCGAGCTTCTGGATTCAATCCTAACTTGATTGAAGAGAGGACCGAAACCTGGGATTCCTCTGCAGAGTCTTGATGGCTGTAGGTGTCATGGCAGTGCTTGCCGTGGCAGACTCATCAGCATTCACGTCGCTAGTACTCCCATGAATAACGACTGAAACAACAGCCCCACTTTTATGCTTAGGGAAGGGATCAGTATGCACCTTCTGCTGTACTTGAGGTAATTCCAAGGTCCCATCTTGAATTTTCTCATGGAATTTTCTCCTAAGGGTCCAACAATCTGCTGTAGAGTGGTGGACATATCGATGGAAATAACAGAATTTTGGATTCTTTTTATCTTCTTCAGTTGCTTTTTTCTGAGCTTCTGGAAGCTTAATAATGCCATCTGCCACCCATTTGTCAAGAATGGCTTTCATCTCTTCTAGGGTACAAGGAACCGGGGGTGGCGCTTCGTCAAAAGACCTCTCATTCGACTTCCTCCGCTTGCTGTTCACAGTTGACACCGTGAGAACTTGTGGTGGGTTCTTCTTTTCTCTAGGCTTTTCAGTATGAGGTTTGACTGATAACGCTGTTTTTCGAGCCTTTTGGAGCAGCTGTCCAAATCTTGAGATATCAAGGTTTTCAAGGTGAGCTCGAAATTCTGGCAGCATGTTATCTATGCAGACCCCCACTAGTTCACCTTCTTCATAGTTGGCATAGCAATCCAGAGATATGTCGCGAAAACGATGTATGTAGCGGAGCAAGTCTTCCCCGTTTGCTTGCTTGGTAGTGTGGAGGTTGACAAGCGTAATTTTCTCTTCCGCCTGAAAATATTTTCCGCAGAACAGCTCAACCATATCTTCCCAAACTTTCACAGATCCGGGGGGCAAAGTGGTGTACCATGTGTAGGCTCTATCATCAAGAGACTTTGAAAATTCTCGAAGGCATAGATCACCATTTCCGGCATAAGCCCCCATTGAGTCTACAAACTTACTGATGTGGACAAGTGCACTCCCCTTTCGGCCATCAAAACGCGAGAAGGTTGGGGCTACATACTTCTCGGGGTAAGGCTGTTTTAACAACTCAGCAGGATAGGGAGGCTTTCTTACAAAGAGCCGAGGCTCCTTTGGGTTCTTTTCCCTTTCTTGCTTGAGGAGGTCTGCTACATCAGACATTGTAACAAAGGTAGCCTCCTTTTGGTGTGATCCTGAGTCTTCATGAGGCTTTTCCTGGTCTCCATCTTCGTTTTGAGGAGGAGTCTTTGTGCCAGCATCCTTTCCTTTGAGCTGTTTGATGGCTTCTGCCAGCTCACTCTGGTTCTGCTGCAAGCTCTGTATCAGTTCCAGCAGCAGGTTTGTTGGCGGTACCTCCTGGTTGTGATTGCTTGGGGGTGGTTGCGGTTGATCTTGCCCTTGCACATTGACTGCAGATTCGGCTTGGGAGTGTTCCATGTGGGCTGAAACTTCCCTTTGCTTTCTTCTCTGACGAGGTTTAGGAGGCATGGCTATCGAGCTCTGTTTTTTCCTTCTTGGAAGTGTTAATCTCGACTCCCCAGTGGAGTCGCCAGAAATGTGAGGGGTGTTTTTGTAACAATGCCACGTGGCGTGCCGAGGGCGATCACGACATGGACTTTGATATAGAGAAAGGGGTAGCCGAACCCAAAACTCAACCGAGGGCCCAAGGTTTGGCCCAAGGGCTAGTGGGACACTTCTCAAGAATATTTAAAAGCTAAAATCACTAAAGCCCAAAAATAACATGAACAAAGATCAAGGGAAGTTCAATCAAAACGTCATTACCGATAAGAAATCCAAAGAACAGTCTTGGGCCGAGCCTCTCGCTGTTTCTCAGTTGAATCGGACTTAAAACGACGTAGCTTTGATCACCTCAACTTTAAACACGGATTTTCTATGCTGCTGATGACATCTGCCAGAAGAGCTTCTAACAATAACAAATTCTGTTGAAACCAAAAGAAGGTTGACTTGTTGGGAGAGAGTCACCTCCGATGAGACATGCATGAGGGTCAGGGGAGAATGTGTTTAGGCCTTTTGTGGAGCTAAATTAATGGGTAGAGAACCATTGTGGTCCTTATAAGGCATTTCAGGAAATTCTGCCCAGACATCTGCCAGGAGAGCTTTTCCGGGAATAAATGAGATTTTAATGATAAATCCTAATCCTTTCGGATGGGAGCTGTATTTCTGGGTTTTAATTGGTATTTCTAAGTTGAGAATGATTTCAGAAACATCCTCTTTCAGAGGTTCTCCCTTGGAGAATCTAAGAGAAAATCCTTTCTCTTGGGTTTTAATTGTGGTAATTTCTTGAGTTATTGTTGGAAGGGTTGTTCTTGGTCTGGCTGAAGCTAATGGGTCTCATGGATCTGATGCCTTGAGAATGCAGTCCATTCTCCATATATAGAATGATTAGTGTGGCTTAATCTCTTGGGAAAACCGAGGTTATCATTCCCTTAAGCCTATTAACTTTTTGTGTTAGTCTTCTATGACTTGTTTTGTCAAGAAGAGTATGGTATAAGTGAAATGATTAGAGCCTTTTTCTGGTGTCAGGGTAAGGTTTTCTCCTTCCCCGAAAATGGCTTGTCAGAGGCACTCATTGCCTCTTGTTGGTGGGTTTTTGTGTATGGTTTTGTCCATGCATGTCTCACGTGTCTTGGCACCCATGAATCCATCGTTGAGTCTCCCAGCAGACTTAATGACAGTAATCCATGGCCACCTAAGTCTCGGAACTGACTCCCCTCCACCAAACCACACTCCTCAAGTCGGATCAACATAAGGAGAGTAGCTTCCTCACGGGTCTGGGCCGTGGGAGCTACTCCCTGAGTCCTTTTGGGACCGAGATGGACATGGTTGTGGATTCTCTATAGTATATTTCTTCACTTCCCATGCATTTTGGTTGCTGTCAGTGATCTTGGAGATGTTATGCAGAAATCTGCTGCGTGAACAGTGCTGGAAATTATAGTTTCCGGTGGAATGGGTAGCTGGGATAGGCTGTAGAAGCTTGTGTTAATTTGAAAATGGTGGGTTGGCAGCTCTTGTCACGTTGGAGAGGATTGCCTGCTGCTGCTTTCCTTCTTTTGGTAATAATAGGACATAATGCAGGTTCTGCCAGCAGCAGACATGCAACCCTTCTTCTGTCAGCTTGAACTCAGACCTCATGGGGCCCACGGATTGGCTGTCTTCAGCTGTTTTGGGTGCTGGGCTGACCAGTGTTTGGGTTCCAGCTGCTTTCCTCTACTAATTCAATGGTGTTTGGACTCCATATTTGTATTGTAAGTAAATTTTGGACCATAGGCTTTTGGTAGATTTCTTTTGGGCTTGTGAATAGTGTCAGGGCACTTAAAATAGGTCTACATGGCTTTTTAGGCACTGTCTAAGGCTGGGCCATGTGTTTTCGGGTTGTGGGCTTTTAGAATGGTATTAAGGCACCTTAATGATGAGCCCAAATGATTTATTTAAAAGTTGTTTAGGATGCTTTATTGGGCTGGGCTCATTGGGTTAATTAATTGAGCTCCAAGGACTCCATGGGTATTATTGGGCATATTTAAATAGGTTGGGCTAATTGGGTTATTTTATTTAGATGGTCACTTAAGCCCAAGTATCTTATTAGGGGTTGTTCAAGGTATTTTTTATCGGGCCGGGCTTATTAAAGGGCTAATTAAGCCCAAGCATTTTATTTGGGAGCCCATTTAAATTATTAGTTAAAAAATGGGCATGTACACACAGTATTTGTAGAAGAACTAATCCTACAAAACTGACTAACAATTTGATTCCAGATATTTTCTTGCAGTACAGCTGGATCTTCCACGTGTTAGCAGTGAGTTATGAAATTGAGAAAGTTATACATTCTTCTCATTGAATGAATAATTATAGAAAAATCACAAGCTACTCATTTTAATCTAGAAGGACCTAGAAGCTTTTAGAAGCTCTAAAGAAACTAATGAACAAACTAACAGAATCTAACCAATCAATAAACTAGAATTTTTCAAAAAGTATTAAAAGACAAAAAAAAAAAATAGTTTACTATATTATTTAACCAATATGAGGTAAATGATTTCTTGTCTTAATAAAGATATAAAGGCAAATATTACTTCCAAACAAAAATCTTGAAGAATATGACATATTAGTGAAAGAGAAACCAGAAGATCTAAAAACAAGAAGGAGGCGTATAATTTGAAGAGGTGTCACTTTCTAAGCAAAGACATTCGAAATTATTATGCAAATGGGTGAATTTGGACTAATCTTGAATTCTCCTATAGACTTTATAGGAAGTGCAATTTGGTGACAAACATTCCTGGGAATGTCAGATGGGTTATTAGATTAGATCAAACCCAAATCATCGATTTGAACTGTCTGATGGGTAACCATATTGTTGACTAATAACTCCTTACCATCCGATCTGATGTTGACTTCTGCCAATGGTCCATTTTCAATGCATGTATCGATCAAAAGCGTTAGGATAATCAATATATTGGACCACAAGCAATTAAGGCTTTTAACCTCATCAAAATTTGATGGTCCTTATTAGTGATCATGTGCACCATGCATATGTACATCGTGGAATGCCCTATCATGAGCTTGTGGATGATAAACATCTCAGCAGGACCACTTTGTGGTAATGCTTTTTTTTTTTTTTTTTTGATAATATACTTTGTGTAATGTACAATACTTAAAGATGCTTTATGTTTTTGTGTTGCTAAACAAGATGCTTTGATGGTGTTATACCTAAATTAAATGCTTAAAGTTGGTGCTTAGCAAAAAAAAGAAGAAGGAAGAAACAAATTTGGTGCCTTGGTGTACAAAACATGATTACTTTCCGTCAGTTCCTTTTTTATTTTTCAAAATTTTTTAAATTAATTCCTAGCTCAGCCATTATTTTACAATAATTCTGCGCATTCTTAAAGAAAATTGAGTGTGTACTATTCACTAATTACCAAATTTTCCTATGTCAAATAGCTGAAAAAAGTAGAAGATTAAAATGCCCTCAATTGGACATTTTGAGCTATACATTTCATTCTAGTTGAAATTAGTGAATTACTAGCAAACCGTCTAGCAACAAAAAGAAATACTAGCAAACAAATTCGCACACCAGTTTGAATTGCGTGTAGCTGCAGAATGGATAAAAGAGGCCCATTTTCCTTTATGATTTAATAGACATGGATGGTGTCACCTTGGACATTAGTGAATTTTCCTTTATGATTTAATAGACAGGGATGGTGTCACCTTGGACATTAGGGAATTTTCCTTTATGATTTAATAGACATGGATGGTGTCACCTTGGACATTAGTGAATACTACACACTCAATTTTCTTTAAGAATGTGGAGAATTTTTGTAAAATAATGGTTGAGCTAGGAATTAATTTTAAAAGTCCACACAGATGATCTTGGAAAAAGGTCCGACAACCAGTATTGCCAATGGTGCTAGATCTAATAAGTGTGACGCAGTGTGAGGTTACCATGGATGCGGACGTACTAAGTTTCCATGGATGAGTGTGTGGGGTTGACACGTGGTTCTTATTGATGACGCATAAGAAAGAAAAAAGCTCATAGACAAAGGGGAGCTAGTAGGACTTGTTCATGGCCTAGGAAGAGAAGTCTCAAAGCCCGCGAAGAGGTAATGACTCACACGTGAGGGGGAGATTGTTGAGTTATCCGTGCGAGTTGAAGTCCCATATGCAGAAAAAGTAAATAAGTTGATGAATTAATATAACATAACTGCGTTCAAACCCATAAACTTAAACTTTTGGGAATGAAAAATAACGAAAGTTTGATGAATACCATAAAAAGTGAAAATTTAGAATACCAAGTATTACATTTTCAAAAAATAAAAATAAAAAAATGTAAGGATAAATTAAAAGTCATGGCCTCTAGCCTCCCTAGTCATGATGGTAGCTTCACCCTATTTTTGATAGGGCATATGAGGATCTGATTTAACAATAAGTCTAGAGGCACACACAATTTTACAATTTGTTTATGTGTCAAGCTGTGAATGGTGGATAATAAAATGATGTCAGTAATGGGTTTAGATGATAAATAATAAAAAAACTACCACCTCTGCAGTTGTGAAATATGTTATGTCTGTAACATTATTCCTAATGGAATTGGCCACATAAAGTTTGTTCAATGAAAGCGGCCAAAGAATATATCATTACTAAAACTTAGGACTAATTATTTTGGAAGATGAGAATTGCCACCAAAGAAGAGAGGTTGAGGCCAAGAGGCTTGTAATTCAATTGACACTTTTTGGTTTTTTAATGTCTACATTTAAATTTCAAATTACCCCTCTCCCAACTATCTTATTATAAAAAGAAGAAGAGAGTTTGAGACAGAAATTGCGATTTCATGTTCAATAATAAAATGGCTTAATCTCTTGTTCATTTTCATGCTAAGCTGCAAAATGATACCATTTTCATTATCCAAGGTGCATTGCTAAAGAGTAGAAACAAAACAATTTTCATAATTTGTTAAGATGATAAGTTGTGATTAGAGTTATTATTTACATCATTTTATTGTACAAAAATTACAACAAACCACATTAGTAGTTATGAACAAAGTCTTAACAAATTTTGTGTCAATAGGTGAGTGTGTGTGGATAAGGTTTTTTTTTTTTTTTTTTTTTTTTTTTTTTTTTTTTTTTTTCACTAATTTATTAGCCTATTTGGTTATGTGCAGGTTTTTTAAAATCTCACTTTTTTTAAGTACAATTATATTTTTGTCAACTTTAAGCAAATAAGTTTTTTTTAGCAAAATACTAATCCAAACACACAATCCACTAGGTGATAGATTTTAGCGGATAGAATCTAATAACATCATTTCTTGTGAAGTGACAAGTTGTGTATGGTAAATAATTACTATCACATGATCCCATCATTAGTAGTACCTTTATTTTCTACCAATTATCACACAACACCTTAACAACTAGTTGTGGCAAAAGTTGTGTCCCCATCTATAATATATAAATTAAAACTCGAAGCAGAGAGAAAGTGTTTGCCCTCCTCCAAACACTGCCAAGTAGAAATTCTGCATCCACACACTTCCATGTCATTCTGCCATCTATTTAATTCAGTCTCTCTCCCATATTTAATCTTCTCTCTCTCCACCGCCTGTTCCTTAATTCCCTAATCTCTTCAACTTCCTTGCCTTTTTCTTTCTCTCTCTCTCCCACGACTCCTAATAACCCCAAACCATTAATTCTCAGACTCCTCATCTCCCTGCTTTCTGTTTTCTTTTTCCATATTAAATCCTGCCTCCTCTAACGCTTATATTGAACAGATTACTACCTCTCTCTCTTCTCTCTTCTTCAAGACCTAAACGGTTTCTTATATTGCCTTGACCCTTATAGCTCGCTGGACACGAACCGGTGTAACGGTTCTTTCAAGTATGACACAAATCTCATTATATACCTTTCATTTTATTCTCACTCACTGTGCCCTTCCTCTCCATTGATGCCAATTTGCTTCGAACGTCTCATTCCTTCCTGGCAAAGCTCAAGGTATGTTTACCTTTTTCTTTTCTTATCTTTTTATTCTTCAAATAGTTTTATGCTGTCCATTTCAATTTCATATGGGTATTTGCCGCACCAAATAGTGGATGTATAATCTCTAAAAACCACCCTCTTCTCTCTCAAATTTGCTTTATTATTTTGGTAAGGTAAAAATCTTGAATTTTTCCTTTTCCTTTTCCTTTTCCTTTTTAAGCTGATTATATATCTCCTTAGAACTGTGCAATTTTGTTCATAGAGTGTGTTTTGCTGTTTTCCTACTTGAAATCTTCATTATTATTAATTTCTGTTATGGTTGCACGCTATGTGTTTGGTGAAATTCCATTGAAACATGTGTTGTGGTGAATCTCAACTAGCTGCCTCCATTGCTTGCTCTCTTGAAAAGTTTCAACATCTTTAATTTTCTCTATGCATCTTTAGGCTGACCTTTCATCTCTTTTCTTTTCTTTTACAGTGATATGCATATGAATTGATAGATGTTTTTTTGTTATTTCACAGCACATCAACTTCCCTTGGAAAGGTTGTTTATCAGGTATCCACCATGTTATTCATATATCCTTTGCAAATGGTTCAATTTCATATTAATATTTTTTACTGTTGTTGCTTATCTCATATGGCCTCCCAAGCTTGAGACAAATAGATTATAATGATAACTTAAGCTTCAAATTTTTATTTCTCTATCCAACCATTAGTTTGATAGTTATCCAATTTCAGGCTTATGCGTAGGGGTTTTGACCATGGAGTGGAAATTTACACCTTAAAGATTGCCTCTCAATCACAAGAACATATTAACTCTTCCTATATTGATGCTTTCAAGGATTCTATTTCTGCCAATAAATTCTTTTTGTCTACTGTAACTTTGTTGTTGTTGAAAAAATGGGTGATTTTGGTTCTGACATTGCTCTTTTATCAATAAAAGTAGACATCCTTTCTAGGATTGTGTTTCAGCCATAAGTACTTTTTTCTACTGTAATTTTTTGTTGTTGAAGAATTGGGTGATTTTTGTGCTGGCATTGCTCCTTTATTTATAAAAGCAGACATCCTTACTTGATTAGATTTAATCTTTGACCTCACCTTTGCATATTGCATGCCCACCCACATATACAAGACAAGATTTTTTGGCTGAACCAGGTATATGAGATAGGCTGAATCATGAAACTGAATATTTCAAAAGGTTGAATGGTTGTGCAAATAATTGGATATGCTAATTTTTGTAGCTAAAGTATAAATAGTTTGGATGGTTGTGTGATTCTTAATGCCTTTTATGGATATTGTTTTCAGTCAATGTGGTGCTTAGTTGAAAACAAAGGTCACCAATTCAAATTTCTTTGGAGGATTTCTCTTTCATTTAGAGTAGCTTTTTTTTTTTTTTTTTTTTTTTTTTTTTTTTTTTTCAGCATGGTAATTTGTTGTGTTATTATCATAGTGGACAGACTTAAAATGCTCAACAATCATTTGCTTTGTTTCACTTTGCTAAACACACCTTGAATATGTGATTTAGTCATTCATGTTTGTGGATTTTTAACATATTGTCATGTTATGAGAGCAACTTTGATTTTCTTGAGTAATGTTTACTTACTTTCATAAAGCCATCATTCTTACCTTTAAAGGATTTGAAGCTTTTTTATTTATATGGTTTTGTTTCTCTCTCTACAAAGTACCTATAGAGACATAGAGAGGATTTAAAGCTTATGGTCATGTAGCAGTTGGATATCTTTACTCAAAATGTTTTAGTTTTAAAATAGTTTAACACATAGGATATTGGTTACATAGTATATTTCTTTCTTTTATCAATTGGTGATAATGTTGGCTTCTGGTGTTTGGGTAGTAATGTCACCTTCATGCGAGATCATTTAATTTTTCTATATTTTATGTATTTTTTTTTCTTTTCTTTTTTCAATTAAGATATTTGAGGGGTTTTTTTTTAGTTTATAAATGTTTTCACTAAGGATAGATGAGAATGAAAGTCTTCATGTATTTTGATGAAAAAAATGTCATTTAGATTGGATTAGTTTTTATTTTTATTATTATTCAAATTACAGTGAGTCAGGAAATAATGTACTCCCTCCCCATGGGAGCTCAAAACATTCGATGGCAATCTTATCTTGTAGAAGCAATCTCCTTTCACTAGATTTTGCAAGAAGAGGAACTTCACATTATTGCAGAATGCTAACTTTCAAAGAAACAAATCATTTTTTGTGAAAAAAAAATTATGTTTAAATCAATTATTTTTATAAAAAAAAATATTAAAATTGTGTTCATTGGAATTACAGTAAAGTAAATATTATATTTTAAAATAAGATAGAACACCTTGATCGATATTGACTAACTTGCATTAGTTTTTGTGATTAAATTGTGAATCATTTAATTTAGTTTTACATTTTTTGCAGGTAATTCTCATGAAAAACAAGACTCACTTGAAGTTATTTAATTAAGTTGGGTTTAGCACTTTCTTCCGTGTTTGGGTGTTATGCCACCTTCATATATTCTTTTTGTAAGATCATTTAATATTTTTTTTTTATATTTTATATGCCTCCTTTTTATATGTTTGAGATAAAAAAAAAAAAATAAAAAAAAAAAAAAGAAGAAGAAGAATAGAGTATCAAATTAGTTGGATGTCTTGCTTCATTTCAGTCACTAATGTAAACGGTTGTATGAAAAATGTCATTCATATCAAGTCCTTTCAAATATGTAGCATTGCCATGATAAGGGACTTTGAATATTAAAATTTAATAAAAAAGTGATGCTGAGAATTTTTTTTTGTTTCTTTTTGGGCTTACGAATAATTTTACCATAAATCATATATACATTTTCTCAAACTGAATTGTGATATGAATTGTATAAAGCATCGGAGCCGAAGTTAGGTGCTATCAATTTGGAATTTGTATTGATCCTCAAAGTTATATATATGTAATGGAAATTGAAGTCTTTGTTTTAATTTTGGAAAAAAAAAATGGTTTTCATTATGTTATATTCATTAAATAAAAAAATTATTACAACTAGATATTTTAATTTCTAAATTCTAAAGAAATTTATTATATATATATAAAGAAATTTATATATATATACTAAAAAAATTAATTGATCATTTTCCACGCATCACGCGGGTTTGCGACTAGTAATTATTAATCTTTAATATATGTCTTCCATACTTTTACTTATCATATGAATAAGTCTGACCACCAAAAACTACACAACTATTTCCACAACATGCTCAAGTGACATATTGTGGTTGGTAGAAAAAACCATCAAATTCAAAGACCTCCAATGTTGGAAGTCTGTGATAAATTGATAATGATTTTCACCAATCACAACGTGCTTAAACTGATTGTAGAAATAGTTGTGGAATTTTTGATAGT
Source organism: Fagus sylvatica (assembly GCA_907173295.1). Taxonomy (NCBI): domain Eukaryota; kingdom Viridiplantae; phylum Streptophyta; class Magnoliopsida; order Fagales; family Fagaceae; genus Fagus; species Fagus sylvatica. Next base: position 19,687,162 of record OU015771.1, on the reverse strand, counting down.
CATAGATAGGCGTGTTGCTGTCATATAAAAATGCTCTCGAGGCCGGTCTACTTGGTGTTTTTAAAAGGAATCCCCACAGCTTTATATGACTTTGGAGCAGACCCTTTCTTTTTTTATTTGAGAAAAACTTTGGAGCAGACTTGGTTAGGCAGTCAGGGGATTCGTTCTGCCCCACCCTTTTGAGCAGTCCAAATTTAATTAAGTGGGGGGGCAGTTAAAAGTCCCAAGGGCTGTAAGTCTAACCCGTTTTAGGCAAGGGATTGGGATGCACCCCCATCTCTTCCAACTTCTATTCACAATCTTATTCCAAAATGATTGTGTAGTTCATGCTCATGCTCATCTCATAACAAAGAAACCTATTACGTCTTGACTTGATGATAAAAAAAATCATAAGTAAATGTTATAAGTTCACGTAATATTGTATTTATTAGAAAAAAAAAAAACTCTACATTCTATTTCTCCCCAATGTGACAAACAACTTGTAAAATCTCTAAATAAGTCCCTAATCATTTCTCTTTATCTCTCAAGCTGTTTGCAAAAGAATATCCATCGTATATTTTTCCATTTTTTTAACAATATTTTATTCTTGAATTTGCTAAATCTGATTTCTATGAATTTATTTAGGTCTTAAAATAATTGACTTTATTTGGTTCATGAGGCGGGGATAGGGATGAGTTCTGAAAATTTTATGAGTGTAATATCTTGCCTTAGCTCCCGACCTAGGATAGGCGTAGAGGGAGTTTTTTTAATTAGTGGAAGTGAGGATGGAGGAGCAACCACCATCTCAACCTATACAACCTATAATGCACTATAATAATTTACAAGAAAAGTAGATATAAAACAATGTGAAAGGAGTACTATTATACAATGTGATGCACGAATAAATAACCAATAATAATAAAAATTAAAAATGAATTAATCTTTACCAAATTTATAAATATAAATAAAAATTGGATAACTATCAAACTTTTTGGATAGAGAAATAAAAATTTGAAGCTTAATTTTCATTATAATTATTTTCTCAATTGGAAGGCCATATGAGATAAGCAACAACAGTAAAAAATATTAATATGAAATTGAACCATTTGCAAAGGATATTGAATAACATTGGATACCTATAAACAACCTTTTTTGGAGGGAAGTTGATTTGTGAACAAAAAAACATCTATCAATTCATATGATATATGATAGAAAAGAAAAGAGATTCTAAAGATCATAAACTCAAACACGTATATTTGAAGAGAGCCCGGAGATTGAACAATTATGTTTTTGGAAGGGCGATTACCACTGGGCCGAATACCCAAGTGGCAATTATGTTAGTACTTGGTATAAGAAGAGTGAAGCCCTTTACAGTAAAGAAAAGATAGTCACTTAGCACAATCACAATAACATAATTACTTGAAGATTAAGGGGGCCAATGACCCCCTTGAAATTTTAAAGAGTTTTGATAGTATAAATAGGTATATAAGATTTGGGGCCTAACAAATTTATACTTTACCCTAAAAAATCGAAAGCTCTACCTCCAAGTTAAAAGCTTGATTAAAGAACACAACACACAAAAAAGTCCACTTGGCCCATATTCGTGGTCAGGCCCCCCTTTCAAACAATTTCTCAAAAATGTAAACTCTCTAGATCTCTCTCTCTCCCCCTTCCCCAAAATTAAAATCTTACATAAAGAACTTAAGAAATAAAATGTCCACCTAGCCCATATCAGTGGTTGGTGGACCCGCCACTTGGGCATTCGGCCCAGTGATAATCCCCATTCCCAAAACCTCCTACTCCTCTATAAGGGTATGGGTTCAACCCCCGGGGTCTTCAAATATACGTGTGTGTGAGTTTAGATTAGAATTTCTATCATTATATATAAATAAAAAAAAAAAAAAAAAAAGTGGTTGGTGGACCCCTCTAAAAAAAACCCTTTGACAAAACAAAACAAAAACAAACTTGTTATTAGAAAAAAGAAAACTAAACTATTTACCGTCCTAAGAAGAAATTAAATTGATTATAACTACAATCACTCATTCTCAAATTATAACAAATAGTAGGTCGGATACGAAAGATATTAGCAATAGGACGATTAACATAATATATTTGGAATGAAGGGTCAAAAATTAGGCTTTGCAACAAAATGAAAATTGATTTCCTAACAAACTATTGATTTTGTACAGTAAAATGAAAATTGATGCAAAGTTTTGTACATAATCAAGCATACATAATTCTCAGGATTTAAAATAATGCTGAGTTTTATTTTAATAGTTCATAAATGATTGAGTTGAAATGTATTAAAAAAGTTATTTTTTTTTATATTTGATAATACTTAATAGATGTTAATTTTATTTTTCATATATTAATTTAGCTTGAATTTTAGTATATTATTATTATTAATTTCATGTTTTGGCCTCCAAATCCTAGTACTTTCCCTAACCACAAGTTTTGGGATTCGATTTTTATTATATATTATTGTATATAATATCACATTTGATAGGAATTAAAGAAAATGGAAAAGGATAGTCGCTGCAAGCAAAACCAAAGGCCTAAAAGGGACCCCATGCAGATTGGGATTTCATGGGCCATACAAGTATTTGTAACCTCTATTGCTGCTTAGGCGTGGCTAGGTATATCCTTTGGGGGCCATAATCCTCTCCCCACTCAAAGATTTCCTGCTGTTTCATGGTGTACCAGATTATCCACTTGGTCCTATTTGTCCTGTAGATTACATCATTTGGCCCCAACAAATTTATTGTTGTCATGAATGTGGCCCTCCTGTGTTCCAAGCGTTAGGTATCTACATCTTAGTTTCTTACCTTTATAAATTATAAAAATTTAAGTTTGTACCCCCAAAATTATAATATTGGTTTTACCATATACACCACTTTTTATATAGTTTATTTTGTAATATAAAAAGAAAAAAAAAAAAAAAAAAACAATGAATTGTCTATGTGGGCTATAGATTTTTCCATATAATGAATATATAAAAGAGCCCAAACAAAATCTAATTCAAATATATATAACTATCATTCATTAAGATTTAATACTTTAGCATACCATTACCATAGATATATATAAAAAAAGACTTTAGCATACCTAGTTAAAATTAATTTTTTTGATTTCTCCCTTGACTGCTTGCCTTAAATATGATAATAGAAAATTAAGTGGGTCAGAACTGTGACGACACCAATGAGCCTCTTTTTTATTTATTAAAAAAAATTGTAAAAAAAAAATCCCTTTGATGTTATGATTTCTCCCTTTGATTGCTTGCATGGTAGAAAATTAAGTGAGTCGGGACTATAACTACACCAACGAGTTTCTATTTATTCATTAAAAAAATGGTAAAAAAAAAAAAAAAAACCCTGTGATGTTGATATCTCTCTCACAAATTATAGGAGTTACCTTGTTCTTAAGGCAAAGATTCGATTTGCAACCCTTTGCAGTGGGAACAAACCCCACCACGTAGAATTTTAAAAACCAGCTAGGTATTCCATGTAATATCCATCAATTGTCAAGCTCATTATTTCAGAACATATATATAATATATATATAATTCACATGCGCATGCATGCTATAGTTAGCAGAATATGTGTAATATACCATACAAAACATTTTTTAAAAACAAAAACTCTCATTTATCATAAGAAAATAAAATGTTTTAAAAATTCATATTTTATATTTCAAAGTATAATACATATTTAAATTTTCCGAATTATATTATAAAAAAATATTTGCCAATTTGATTGAAATTTAATACTGTTATAAGTATATCGATACCACAATCATCAACATGTTTTAATCCTATGTTTTAATCTTTATATTAAAAAATAATATTTATAATTATATATATATATATAATTCCTGCATTTTTAGCTATTAAAATTTTTCTATAATTTAGATTATTAGCTTAATCCAAAATATATATGTTGTGTTGTGATTTAGAGTTACCAGAAGTAGATTTACACGAATAATAAAATACAATAATCACACAAGACAACAATATTTAACTTTGTTCGACTAACTCGAAGCGTACGTCCATGCCAACCAAAATCCACTATCACCAATATAGATTATAATACTCTTAATCAAACCCCACAAACGAAATTCACACCCTCATAAACCTCATAAACACAAAGATAAACAAAACCTCTTATATAGACAAACTCACTCACGAACCTTTCACACACAAACACAAAAATAATGAAGCCTCAATACGCCCTTCTTCTAAGAATCTTCTCCCTCCCACATGAGATGATATTTTAGCAAAATCCACTAAGGAATGACCAATTATATTTTAGGCAAAATCCACAAGAATACCCAATTACTTTTTTAGTAAAGAAGGTTCTTCTATTCCAAGGAAAATTCTTTTTCTTCCACATCAAGGAAAATCATTTCATTCCATTACAAGAAGACTTACCCAAGTCAAATTAAGAATTTGAGGCAATAACTAACATATTAAAATAAAATAAATATACTCATATATACACACAATATATTTTAAATTATAATAATAGGAGAAAATAAATATATGTATTTTATTTATTACCTTTGCTTAAAAGTTAAAAGTACAACAATAAATATAGGACTAGTGAATACATACTAAATATATTAAAATACTTACATAATATCTTAAATTAATTTATTTTGAAAATATCTTTTAAAATAGTGCTTACATAAATATCTTCAAATAATATTAATATGTCATAAGTTAGTTACTAAATTGGAATATAATAAAAGGGATAATCTAACTATATAGTTATTTTTCGAGTTTTGAAACTTTCACTCTAATTTGTAATATACTCATACATATTTTTGTTTATATTTTTTGCTTTTTCTTTTTTATTCTGAATTTTTAATACATTTTAAAAACTTTTAGAGAAATGAAAGTATGAAACATATACATCCTTTCCTTTTTTACTTTTTTCTTTTTCGTTTTTTGGGCCTGGCAAACGTATCTGTGAATTATTTTTGTAGGGAAATGAGGAGACTCAGAATGTTTACTACGGATGAAAGTGAAACCACTGTAAATACTTTGTGTCACAATAGTCAATAAATAAGGTTATTTTTTTAACGAATATTTTATAGACCGAACAATCATGGCCCAAGAAGCTTGCTGGCAAGAACTAGCGAAGGGAAGCAATTTTTTGTTCGTCTTGAGTATTTAAAGCTCAAGATAAATAGTTAATAAATCTTTAATGGATATATAGACATTATATATACATCAAGTTAGAACAAATTCTTTGTTAAGGCCATAGCTTATAAATTATTAATCCTGATGATGTGAGGTATTTGATATCCTCAACATTCTTACCATTGTAGCTTTTGGGGTGTGGTTGTGCATGCATAAGTATATTTCTATACATTAATTTCCTAAAATGTAACTCCCCAAATGTGACAAATGTTTTTGCAATTGGGTTACAAGAAGTTTACTCCCTCTTTGTACGTTTTTGTCTCGCCTTTAAGTAAATAACCTTGGTTAAACCACACCGAGGAGGGAGAGGAGGGTTGCATCTTCTAATAGATTTGGAAAGAAAAAAAGATGTCCTTGCATAAGTAAAAGGAATTCTAATGGATTAGATACTTAAATCACGTTTTTGAATTTCCTGATCCTCTTAGCTCGGGATCTTAAGATTTTAGGAATATATTTGAAAGGAAAAAATGCGGGATACTGATTGACAAAGTGATCAATTAGAATAAGAGTTAGTTATAGGTAATCTTTACTAGTCTCAGTTATGCCTGGAACATGGTCTCCTAGATGGGATTGGGAGAGGTGCTGACATTTCACACTCTCAAATTTATGCATGATACACACGAATGGAATGGATAATTAAATCACCTTTTTTAAACAATACTTCCGTTTTTTTAGTTATAACAATAAGGGAGAGGAGATATGAACCCTAATTCCAAGAAACCAGAAATTATGTGACAAAAAAAACCTCCAAATAAAGTCTCAGCTTTGAGAACTGACACCAGAAAAAGAATAGAATTTACACGATGTGGGGTTCCTTTCTTTCTCATTATGATGATTATGAAGATTCCAAGAATATCACAGCTGCTTGCTACTTCAACTATCCTCAGCATGGAAGATGAAAGCATTTTTTTGCTCAAACAGCTGTGCGAGTGGGTACTCTGGCAGTGCTCCTTTAAAAAAGCATGACAACTGACAAGGATTGAAAATCACTTTGAGGAAATGGAGCAAATATTTGACGATACATAAATTAGTAAGCTTTGAATGGAAAAATGCCTTGAGAAGGAGTGATTACTAAAGTTGAAAATTCCAAACAAGTCAATCGAAAATGAACTGGTCCACATGCTGCCATGATAATTGATACTAGTGCGTTTGAGTAAATTTATTTGCTGTGAGTTTATTTGTTTAAAGGTGAGATAAAAAATATTTTTAAGCAAATAAGTTAACTAGTTTGTTTAAAGTCACTTTTGTATTGAATTTTAGCAAATAAACTAGTCGAACATACTTATTATGAATTTGATTAGCTTATTTGTTATTAGTTAATTTATTTGTGAGATAAAAATAACACTCTTTTAATAATTTTAGGGATAGATATGCTTCCTATTTTTTGAGTCGAAAAGTAAAAATATTATAGACGCATGTTAGAATCAGCAAACCATATGCATCACATATGAGATATGACATAACCACAATGAAAATATAAAATAAATATAAGTTTTGTAGGGTAGGTGATGCAAAATAAGAAATGACTTGGACATGACCATAGATATGGTAATTGTAAACAATTAATACGAATCTCTTTTGTTGCAAATTAAGTGGTGGTCCTAGCTCCTACTTGTGGAATGAAATCATTTCGAAAGCGAAAATGCATGACTCACGTAATTAATCTGGTACATGTACGCAAAGAAGGAAAGAATTAAAAAAGCAAAAGAAAAAAAATAAAAAATAAGAAGAAAAGAAGAAGAAGGAACTATTTTCATTAGAAGTCATTTTTTCCTTTAAGTTGTCTCGAAATACACCCAAAACCTCAATATCTAGAATTGAACCATACAAAGCTATACTAGAGGAAAAATCAAAACGTTATACTCTCTTCCAAACTACTTGGAAAACAATTACCAAACATCGCTCTCTATAACCCTTTTCCCCCACCCTCTAATCTCTTTTTTGTCACTGGAAAAAGTCATACCTAATTAGTGAAAAACGGTAATATACAAGCTGTACAAATAGCTTATGAAGTCCCCCAACAAATTACGCCATCATCCTTTTCACTCTCAAATCCTCCTTCTCAAGGCCATGGCTTGTGTCATTTTGATAAGATAAGATTTCACCGATTCAACTCTCTTCCCACCTTTTTTTTTTGGTCCCTTAATTGGAGGTGCACCAACTATGGTACCGTACCATCAAAATTGTAAACTTTGCACTCGTGTCACATTTGCCTCAGCCCATGATCATGATTTTGCCGAGTTAGAGATATAGAAATTGATTGAAGAAAGTAAAAAAAAAAAAAAGTATATATTTGATCATTCACTATTTTTTACTTTCTCCAACCAATTTCTATGTCTCTAACTCGGAAAAATCATGATAATGACTGAGGTAAACTGAAGTGGTGAACAAAGCAAAGGTGGTATATATCATGCCTCCAATCATCTATGTTTTACTTTCTCAATCGATTTTCTATATCTCTAACTCGACAAAATCACAATGATGACAATGGCAAAAGTGAGCTAGCAAAGGTCGTGTTATGCTTTGCCTCCACTTTCCAACACCGTTCAACGTCCTCGGCTATTCTTTTGGCATCCATTGATGCGCCAAGAAGTCCGCGTTTTGTAAACCCCACCGCGTAGAGCCCACATTCGCCTTTCCAACCATTTGGAAATGGCCTTCGAGGCAACCCATCTTTCTTTGAAAACATTTGTCCCTCCTGACAATATAGCCCATATATCTCTTTTTTTTTAGTCTATTGCGCTAAGGTTAATTAATATATATGTGTGGAAAAGACATAAATTAACTAGCTAGAATGAAAAAGTTATAATAGAGGTACCTTTAGCCAAGAGGGTACATTACTTCTGTAACCGGTTGCTAAAATAATGGCATCAAAGTTTTCTATTTTGCCATCAATAAATTCCACAGTATAACGTTTTAGCCGCTTAATGCTTGGAAGCACCTACACCAATAGTGACAAAGTTAGACTTTGAAATTATTTGGGTTGGGAATAGCTTTGCCATAAAGAATCAACACAATTTGGGAAATAATTGAAACCCAAAAACTAGAATTTATTGGTGAGACCAAATAACATGGTTAGGCTTAAAGTCTTTTCTTAATTAGGCTGAAGCAAAATTTGCCAAAAATGATTGACTGATGCATGGTTAAAGTGAAAAAAACTATAACAAAAATTTGCAAAAGTTTGTCACTTGATTAAATAAAAAGCAGTATGCCATCCAGAAAAGCAAATACAAGTACAATCATTTGACAAAGTATACAGGAAAATCTATGAAAATTTTTGTTGCCAACAGGAAAAGAAATAAAGGGAGATTTGATTTGATAAAAGGAAGTACCTTAATGTCTCCACTTTTGATCTTGGCAAGTGTACCAACATCTAACACTGGGGTCTTTCCAGACAAATTTTTGAGTTCAAGGGGACCCAAGCTCGGCCGGTCCAATCCAAATCGAGCAGTATCACCAAGAATAAGCCATGACACAATCAGCAGTAACCGATCGACAAGGCGCATGGGCAGCCACTTGAGCAACCACATGGACAGCCCGAAAGTTGATTTTCCCAGCATCTCTCGTGGAAGGATGTGCACCTTCGAACCAAAAAAGTTACACCCAAAAAAGCTTATTAAAGATGGACCAAAGAAACACAGAAAAGATAGGAGAGTTGATGTGTGAGCCCCCTTTCTATTTTCCTATCCTTCTGATAGGCCTAATTAACTCTAGGCCATGCTTCCTATGCTTAAGAAAAAGGGAAAGGGATGTGAGGGTGGATTGTGTTTCTTTAAAAATACTCAAAAACCATAGTGAAGAAAAAGGAGATATTGCATGATTATGACAATATTTTTAAGATCCTACGTTTCTCAACCATGTTGCGCATGCTTGAGAGAATCCCTAGAAAGTTAAGGATCAAAATATTTTATTTTTCCTAAAATGTTACCCAAAATTTTTTTTTTCATTTTCTTTTTATAATCATTTGGAACTTCTCTATCCCTATTGTTGTGATAGGCCTAATTAACTCTAGGCCTAATTAACTCTAGGCCATGATTCTTATGCTTAAGAAAAAGGGAAAGGATGGTGGGGGTGGGTTGTGTTTCTTTAAAAATACTCAAAAACCATAGTGAAGAAAAAGGGGAAATTGCATGATTATGACAATATTTTTATGATCCTACGTTTCTCAACAATGTTGCGCATGCTTGAGAATCCCTAGAAAGTTAAAAAAAAAATTCTTTTTCCAAAAATAAATACCCAAACTTTTTTTCTTTTTTTCTTTTTATAATCATTTGGAACTTGAAGTCACTAATAGCTCTAACAGCCATAAGTGAAATGAGTGTTCTACTTGTATATCATGTTTGAACTTGAAGAATCACATGACTGAAAAACAGCCTTTGCCAACATTACAGTGATTAATTTTGGGAAAACTTTGTAAACAAAAAGAAAAAAGAAACATATCTGATTCATACTGGCTTTTTCCTAGTTAAATAAAAAAGTCCATGATTGGAGGGACAATAAACGGCTAAAAAAAAAGTGGGATTCTTGCTTTAGTGCGTGCAAACGCACACACACAGAGAGGAATAGAGAGAGAGAAAGAGGACATAGCTAAGAAATAAGAAAATACTTACTGAGTCTCTGACCACAATAGACGGCTTAGCCTTATGGTTGCAAAGATCCAAACACACCTCCATGCCTGAATTTCCACATCCCACCACCAAAACTCTTTTCTTTTCAAACTCTTCCCCACTCTTATACAAACTAGTATGCTTTATAGGCCCTCCAAATTCTTCCATTCCTTGTATCTTCGGCATCACCGGCTCGGCATTCTCTCCGGTGGCCGCGATTAACCATCGACACAAATACTCTGTCTCACCTTTTAACCCCACACTCTTCACGCGCCAAAGACCAAGCGTACAATCATACTCGGCTTGTGCCACACTCTCATTGAACTTTGGCTTAATATCAAACTTGTTGGCATAATTCTGTAAGTACTCAATGAATTGTTGCTTAGTTGGGTAAGTTGGGAAATCACTAGGGAAACCCAAGAACGGTAGCTCACAAAATTGCTTTGGTAAATGAAGTCGAAGGCGATCATAGGTCTTTAGCTGCCACAACGAAGCTATGCAATTGGATCTCTCAAGAACAACACTTTGAACACCCTTTACTTTGAGAGAAGCCGCTGCAGCTAATCCTGATGGCCCTGCACCCACGATCAATGGCCCTTCAATATACTTGCATAGTGATGATCCCCATAACTTGTTCTTCGCTATGAATAAAGGATCATGGGCTTGTTTTCCTTCTATCTCTCTCAAGTAGTTCTCCATGAAACAATGCAAGAACAGAACAAAACAGTGACACACACAAAATGGCTCAAGTTTGGTTGAGTTTTTTGTGCTTCAAGAGTTATGGCTCAAGTTTGATTGAGTTTTTTGTGCTTCAAGAGTTGGTTGAGTTGAAGAGAAAAAGCATATGGGATACGCTGAGTATCTCTAAAAGAGTGATCTTCAGGGGGATCAAGGTTGAGATTTTGTGGCAATTTCCTCTCTTATCTAAAGGAAGATTAGGGTCGCGAGGGAATTCCTTAAAATTTGGAGTGGATTAGAAGAGTCTTATCCACTTGTGAGAATAAGTATTTGGTTTTATTTTTTGTTGTTGTGGTAACCTGTGTGTTTCAATGGAGAGTTAAGCGGAGGCATGAGCAACAACTGCGGGGATAAATCAGCATTCAACACACACGCACACACACACACCAGGGAGAGAGAAAGAGAGAGAGAGGGGGATAGTGATATGCCTATGACTATATATATATTCCTTTTGTTCTCAAAGAATTTATGTGAGGAAAGGCTTAGTGGTAATGAGAAGGAATACAAGTGGGGACATAAAATAAATAAATAGCAAATGTGTGTGTGTATATATATATATATATTATATGAATTTAAATATGGTTGCCAATAAGAATCAATAGTTGTAGTTCAACCTTTTTAAAAGTTTGATTGGGTGTGGATTATATTTCTCAAAACAATTCAATTCTATGACAAAATCCTAAAATAATAATAATTAACATAAGTTAATTAGTACTAATTAAAAAATCTAGAAGATAGCTGGTGTGAGTTCTCTCCGGACCAACTTGGGCAAGGTGGAAGATTAATGGTAACCAAGATGTCATCCACATTGGGATATTGTAAAGGGTAAATTGTAATCATGGGAAAGCAGCTGAGACAGCTAAGAATTTAGTAAAAAGATCACAATTAGAGATTTTAATTAATTAATTTTTTTTTTGGGAAATTCAAAATGTAAGATATGAAGATATATTCCAAAGCAATCCATCTTCAAAATGTCAATTGGAGGTATTCGAACATGTCTTTGGATGAGTCATTTGACTTCTTTTTTTAAAAAAAATAAAAAATAAAATTGAACCACGGTTGAATTCAATGTTGAAATTTTAGCTGGGGGTAACAGCAATTATGCCTATATGGTCTAAGTGATGGTGGGGATAGAATGGTGTAGACCTTAGTTACCATTTACTAAAAGAAGGAAAAAGATGAAGTTAAAAAAAACACCTCAACATGGCAGTGGGGGCAATACATGTACAGTACTGTTGGAATTGCGAGGTGATGGTTTCCAAAATTAGCTATAGGAGTAGCGGTGTGGACGAAGGTGCAAGTGGCACAAAAGTGTTGAAAATATCAACAATTTTCTGGATGTGGCAGCAATGGGTAGTGAGAGATGATTTGGTAGTGGAAACATAAGGTGGTTGGGCAAATAAGTTGGTCACTTGGTTGCTTGCTTATGGTGGTACGTAGTACTAGTAACTGTTTTATGATTTCCTTAGAGTTTGGTATGGAAGGAAGTTCATGCCCTAAGTTGAGGAAACATACATTATTACAAAATCCACCGTTACAACTTACAATGAGAACTGTTGGTTAAGGGATGATTATGGAATCATACATAATTAAGTACCTCATCAAATGGTGGGACACACAAGATTTTCAAGAACTGTGAGGTCTTCGATTTGATGAGTTATCAACCACCCAATACATGGTTCTTACAAGTGAGAGACATCGTAAATTCAAACTTATCTAATTACAGTCTTCCTAAAGGAGATAATGGCTATCCACATTCAAAGTAGAAAGGGATTCTATGAGTATAAGTGTATAACTACTACTGGATTAATGTCATTTATACTTTTTAGGATAACTCTATCATATAGTTTTTAAAATTTTATCCATTCATTTTGAAGTGAGGGATTGAATTTTTCATGTCATCAACATTTTAATAAAAGTGAAGTTAAAGATATTACAAATTTTATCATATAAGTTTTACAAAATGATGTGTCAACGTTTAAGCACAATGCAAAAAAGTATTTAAGAAATTTATTTATTATGTTGTTTATGTATATCAATAATCATATTCATTATCAAGTCAGTTTGTAAACGTTTTGTAGTAAATTTGTTTTAGTATATTTCTTTAAACAAATAATGACTATCATCATATTTTCGTATGAATTTAAATTAGTGATGATATGACAAATTCCATTAACTTATTCACAAAATGAATATAATTTTAGAAACAACATGGTGGAGTTCTCCTACAAACTAACATCATGGGTAGCTCCTTTTAAATTAAATTAAAGATAAATTATTTTTTAACCTCACATCAAAATTGATATTATGGAATTTGGAGTCAAAATTTGCAGGCTTGAATTGCCTATGCTTTAGATTACCATGGCCGTAACACACGTGTTTCTTGAGAAAGACCCAGAAATGCCCAATTGCGTGTAAAACATGATTTAGATAATTGGGAAAATCTTGATTAAGATCAAAATCCATCACATTCATAGTCACGACCCTATTGAATGTTCCTCTGTGACACTCAGCAAAAAAAAACAAAAAAAAATGTCCCTCTGACAAAAATTGCAGTGTTAAAAGTTTTAACAAGCCCAAAGTACAACGATAAAATAAATAAATTAATTAAGTATGTGTTGGATATTTTAATAAGAAATAATATTTATAATTTATTTTTCCCATTAATTAAAAATTCAACTTTTGATTATGAATTTTTTACTCATTGATAGAGGTTTTATTTGAGAATTATAACCATATTAAACTCATATTTTTATACCATTATTTCATATTTATATATTTATTGATATATATATATATATATATATATATATATATATATTTTGAATGAAACGATAGCTTTCAATTTATTCTCCTCCTCCACCTATATAAGAGATGCACCATTAGTCTAATGTTTAATAGTTAAAAAATTTCTTTTCATTTTTGTGTTCTTCACTTTCATGCTTTACAAAAAATTTTGTACTGTCTTTTTTATAACTATGTTACTTGGGTATGAAGAAGGATACTATATTTTAGGCTTAGTAATCCAAACTTGTAAAAGTTTAATATCTTACTTAGTAATCCGAACTTGTAAAATAACGTCAAAAGTAGTTGGCTTATGTATTACAGGGATCACATGCCTAAAATATTTCACAAACGGCATATATTATCTCAAAAGATTGACATTGTTTGCACCTTAACTTGATTATCCTAAATCTCATAGAATTAAAGGTAATACATATTTCAATGTTACAAGATATATCGAATACCAAAAAGGTTATTTCTCTTAATTATTTCTCTATTTTGTGGTGGAATACACATTTTTGTGAATTATCACTAATTAAAACATAACTTTATATAAATAATAAAATTTATTAATTTATATGACATCAATATGCAACTAGAGGAACTCAGGAATCAGGATATCATAACATTTCCAAGCGTACCTAATCATTGGAAAAAAGATCGGCAAAGAGGTCTACGGAATTGAAGCCCATATATATTGATGACTTATTCAAAAGGGGGCCACCATTACACATGATGTAGTTGGTTAATAATAACTACCTCTGCTGCAGAAAATCATATCTTCACTCATTGATGATATAACTACCTCTCTCTTCGGCCTCGCACCCCACCCCAACCTCCAAATCAGATTATGGCAGTCGATGCCTTTTTAATTTCTAAGATATCTGGACAATATGTTTCTAGATATACATTGGAATGAGGTGTTTAGAGAAAAAAAAAAAAAAATGTTTGAATTTCAATTTTTAGTTTAAATGATTTGAATAGATATAATGAAATATGATTTAATAAAAAAAATTTAAGAATGAATATGAACTTTGTTAATACATGAATTTAAAATTATTACGTATAAGATATCATTTCAATTCCATACCATCGAAAGTGTTTTTGTTCCAAATTTTATTTAAAATCTCATATTATCATGTCTATTTATACGAAACAACTTTTTGAATAATTGTTTATTAAATCCTTTGATTTTAATTTTCAAATCAAAACAAAACTTAGTTTTCCTATGATGATCACTTCTTAGTGTCCGTTTGGTATTTACTTATTTTCAATAATTTTTTTTTTTTAATAAAAAATTGAAACCAAAAAAAAAAAAAAAATAGTTTACTTGGTTCTTTGGCTAAAACCTGAGACAAAAAGTGGAAATAAGCATAACATAAAATGCAAAAACAACCAAACAGATACTTAGTTATTTGTGTATATATACCATACCATACAGAGTACAGTTCTTTGGTCACAAAGAACCATGTTAAGTTTTTATCTAGAAATGTAACTCATGCAATATAGTTCATGTTTTGTAAACTCACATGACAAAATAAGGGTGCATGATTTCCACTTGAATATTGTAAGTGTACTATTCAAATAATATACGATGTGTAAGTTTGGATTTAAACATTAGACGTGGAAAAATTGGATTGTTATTTGTTAACCCATCCAAACATGACTAAAAGCTCGGGTTGGCTATGGATTGACTCACTTTTTAGAAAGGAAAAAAGATTCTATTATTTTTTATTTTTTATTTTTTTCATATGACTATAACTTTGTTTGTTTGATTGTTTTTCATATCCCAATCTTTCTCTATTTGATTCTTACTTTCTCAATATTTCTCTTCACTATTCTTAATCTTTCTCTTTCTCCGAGTTTTGTAAGGGTCGATGTTCCTCCGCCTCTTTAGTCTCTTAATTGTAGCCATTGAGTTGTCGGACTCTAATCTCTCTCTGTCCAGATCGCCACTTACTGACCATCATCTGTCGTTGCAAAAAGCAACCAAACAGACACTTAGTTGATTCTCACATTCTCAATTTTTTTCTTCACTATTCTTAATCTTTCTCTTTCTCCAAGTTTGGTAAGGGTTGATTTTCCTCCGCCTCTTTGGTCCCATACTATTGCCACCTTCCGACCATAATTTGTTGTTGCATTCAACTGTCGACCTTGACAATAACTTTTTTAATTCAAAACACCCCTAAACCTTAATGTTCTTTCTACTTTGCTAACAAAAGGAATGGAAATTAATGTAAAAGAAATAATAGCAAGAAGTTTCACATACTCAATTATTTTTATTTTTCAATTTTTATATTGAATTTTGTTTAATCATTAATATTATATAAAAATTGCTAAAAACATTTACGTAAAAAATAATTTTTATTAAAAATATTAAATATGTTAAAGGTTTTTTTTTTTTTTTTTGGTAAATTACTTTTTAAACTTAGAGTTTGAGTATGTTTCTTTTAAACTTTAAACTTTCAAAATGTTTCATTTACCTTAAACTTTAAAAACAAAAATTCATTTAAACCTTATAGTTTCATATAGTTTTATTAAACTTTAGAGCTTTCAATAAGTTTAATTTAAACCTCAAAGTTTGAAATGAATTTCATTTAAACCAATTGTTCATATGGTGTTTAATGGTGTTAACTGGAAAAAAAAAAAAAAAAAAATGATAGAAGGTTTAAAAATGAAACGTTTATAGAAATTAAACTTTGGGTTTAAATAAAATATTTTTAAATTTAAGGTTTAAATGAAACATACCCAAAACTCTAAGGTTCAAAAAATAATTTACCCAAAGTTTTTTTAAATATAAAATTTGTATAATAATAGGTTTTTATTGTTATTTAGTTTCTATAAGACATTATTGTGTTTTTAAACTCTTATAAATCTTCTTTAAATTAATTAGGCTAAACAAACATTGTCCTACGCAGCCCATGAGTGATCCTATCACGATTATGTCTTTCTATGTAAAATTTAAAGTACTGAAATCACTAGTTTGAGGCTCTTTAGGACTACCTACTTAAGGCAAAACCTTGCATCTATCGTGATACAGATGGCTAATAGGGTGTTACGTATCCCTATGAGATTAGTCGAGGTGCGCGTATTTATAGAACGTTGGCCCGGACATCCAAAGTTATAAAAAAATTATATATATATAAGGATGAGGGCATCTTATACTATCATGAAAAAGTCCAGACTACTCACAGCATGCGGCAATTGTATGCAAAACTAGTCTTAGATTGTTACTCGAAAGTAAAATTGATTGTTTTATCCTCGATATAAGACTAAACTATCAAGGTTAAAATTATCATTAATAATATTCTTGTCACAAAGGTTTTAGCTTGTTGTCAAATGGGACGCCCTATCTCAGATTCTCAATAGTTCAAGAAATTAATTAACCATATAAATGATCAAATTGACATTTCATCCAAAAATAAACAAATGGACATTGAAGAGGCAATATATATTATATTGTACAATGCTTTGTACAGGGAATTAATTAGCAAGTTCCCAGAGTTGGTGAGATAGAGATGGAAAATCATCGGGGACTTCCCTGAATCTGGTCGTCCTTCGAAGCTACCACTATATTCTCTCTCTCTCTCTCTCTCTCTCTCTCTCTCTCATTAATTATTGTAGTCATAGTTTTTTGATAACTTATTGTAGTCATAGTTATCAAAAACATGAATGGTATTGTAAATTGATTTGTTTTGTCGTATATCATATGACATAAAATATATATATATATATATATATATATATATATATATATATATATATATAATATAGTAATAACTAATTTAATTATCACTTATTGTGATGCCCAAATTCTGATAAGTGTGTGTGTTTGTTGAGTCCCACATTGGGTAATTATTGGGTCGAACTAGGCTTTATTAACAACTGCAAGGAGCCTCAATTGTAACTTAACTAGTCTTTTTGGGGTATAAGCACAAATGTGGCTAGCGCTTTCCTTAAGTTGTTACAAATGGTATCAGAGCCAACCCAGTAATCCCGACGTCAGCCCTAACGAGGACGTTAGGGATGTAAGTGGGGGAGATTGTGATGCCCCAAATTCTGATAAGTGTGTGTGTTTGCTGAGTCCCACATCGGGCAATTTTTGGATTGAACTAGGCTTTATTAACAATTGCAAGGAATCCCAATTGCAACTTAACTAGTCCTTTTGAGATATAAGCGTAGATGTGGCCAGCGCTTTCCTTGGGTTGTTACAAATTGTGATGCCCCAAATTCTGATAAGTGTGTGTTTGTTGAGTCCCACATCAGACAATTATTGGGTCGAACTAGGCTTTATTAACAATTGTAAGGAGTCCCAATTGCAACTTGACTAGTCCTTTTGGGGTATAAGCGCAAATGTGGCTAGCGCTTTCCTTGAGTTGTTACAAATTGTATCAGAGTCAATCCAGTAATCCCGTGTGGGCTCGGACATATGGGTCCTAATGAGGACGTTAGGGATTTAAGTGAGGGAGATTGTGATGCTCCAAATTCTGATAAGTGTGTGTGTTTGTTGAGTCCCACATCGGACAATTATTGGGTCGAAATTGTGATGCCCAAATTCTGATAAGTGTATGTGTTTGTTGAGTCCCACATCGGGCAATTATTGAGTTGAACTAGGCTTTATTAACAACTGTAAGGAGGCCCCAATTGTAACTTGACTAATCTTTTTGGGGTATAAGCGCAGATGTGGCTAGCACTTTCCTTAGATTGTTACACTTATGCTATAATATCTAACACAACTAAATAAATAAAACAAATGAAAATATATTTATACCATCTAAATTCAAATTAATCAAAGGCAAAAATATTAATACATGATATATAAGCCAAAATAATACTTTTTTTCTCATCATATTCATCATCCTGTCTAGTCAATTTATCTCCATAGTCCAAATCTATGTTATTATCGTTTTCATCATCTTGTAAAATCCTCTTGTTATTGACATCTTATTATTGTCCATCTTCTTCCTCATCTCCAACATTCACTATCACGTCTCTGCTTATTCTATTTCAATAATTTTTTCTTTACTCTTGTTTTTAGCATTCAAGTTTCTTGGACTTATAACAATAATAGAAAATAAAAATATATTGTCATTTAACATTTTATTCACAGTATAGAAAAGAAATTTGCACTTTCATATAAAATATACATCTCTTTCTTTTTTCTACAACATCCTTCCTCACTAATTTCAAAACATTCTTGAATGTCCATCTATAAAGTGCTAAATGTGGACTCCAAATGTTGTAGCTTGTCGGAAGTGAGAGATAAAAAAGACAAAAAAACTCATGGACATGTATTTGGATTGAGCTTAACTAAGTAACCCAATAATTTTATGTTAAAAACAAGCTCATTGAATTCCAAGCAAATATTTTAGTAAAAATTCAATTTAAACACATATGTCTATTTTGTATTGTCCGATTCATATGATACGATACGATACGATTCATACGATATATATGTATGTATCTTACCATTCATGAGCAAGTTCGATACGCACTTACGATATAGTACTTTTTGTGCTCGATTCGATATGTATAGAATGATACATATCGCGTATTGTATGATACTAATAAGTATACATGTAGTTGTAAATAATAGTACTACTAAAATTGTTTGTTTGGTGAAATTTATAGCTGGTTTGGGAGGAAGGAAAGAAGTGGAAATGAATGGAATGCAAAGAGAGAATGGTTAGGAGGAAACACCCATTTTTTCCATTTTCCTCAAAAGTTCTATTTTTCATTCCCCTCAAAAGTGGGAGGAATGGAATGGAATGAGAGTTTAATGAAATTTTGACTGATATGCCTATAATACCAATTTATATTTTGCAAATTCCTGTAATACCCCTATTTTATCATTTACCTCTTACTTTATCTAACAATACATCAATTTTTTTTTTATACTCCTTAATTTTTGTAACTGAATTTATTGTCTTGCACTAAATGAGCTATATTTTTTAAACCATCATCATGATCAAATTGCTTACTTTTAATACTTTTTCTTTTATTTTTTTATTTGAATATTATTATTTTTACTATTTTTATTTTTTAATAATTTGAATATTATTAGTATTATTATCATATGAAAATAATAATAATATAAGAAATGACAACCTCTGAGTTTTTTATAAAATGAGGAGTATAATAGTAATGTTGTTATAAAATTATTCTTTTCAATTCATTATCATCCTACTCCAAAACATGATTACTTATGTTTCATTCAATTCTTTTAAACATCCAAACAAAATAACTTAATTCCATTATATTCTATTCTATTCCTTTTCGTATACTCATTCATTATAAACCTATATTAATTTTTAATCAATCGTGCCGTATGAACACCCTATTTTGGAGAAATGATACTCCGCTCCCAAAAGGGAGACCTATGTTATGTCCTCTTACACTTTGATACTCCAACCCATCTTTGATATAAAAGCTTGATTGAAGCCTATTGATCTGCGAAGGCCAAGTCCACCAATGAAACCATAAATAAACTCACAAACCTATATCAGTAGTGTTGGGATTAATGGAAACTCTGATACCACTCATTTAACCAAAAAAAAAAAAAAAGGCATTTCATTCTTAGGATAACACTTAAGCATATATAACAAGTTAGGGATGTCTAGTTTGCGACCTTTTCCTCTATTTTCTATATATTAGCCGATATATTTTGTAAGAAATAATCCGTGTATAATTCTTATTATATGTTATAATATTTAGGAAACAAGTTAAATGCTTTCATAAAAACCTTGATTATGATAAGCAAATTGATATTTTATTATAGACTAATCCTCCCTTCCATTTATGATCAATTCTCCCTTCTTCTTCTAGCGTGGTTTGGCTTAATAATTTATCAGCTAGGTCATATCTTGGTGATGGAGTTGGACACTTACACATGTCACAATCCTGCCAAATGCTTCTAAAAGTTTCCAAGCCGCTATAAAGTCTGGCCACATGATATTTATAGCAAATAGAAATTCAAGTCTTTGAAACTGCCTAATCGTTTGGTGAGGAACAGCCATAAGTTCTGTAGAGGCATTAAACCATGATTCTCTGGTGCCTGTGCTTTCTATTATGCCAAGCAGCGTCGCATCACTATTGTAACATTATACATATCTTTTTTTTTTGCTAAGTAACATTTTACATATCTTTGGCTTTGAATGTTGACAAGATTACTAATACTTCTTAGCTTCTACCATTCTAAATGGATATCTTTCACGGTTCAGATTATTAATTGCAAATCTAAAAGAATACTGTCTATCACATAATTTTAAATTTTATGTAATGTGATAGTCTATATACTATTCAATTTAATATATAAAATCTTAATTGTAAAATGAATTTTTTTCCATTTAACTTAAAATGGAGAGAATCTTATTCATGTTGGATTTTTTATGGGCGTGACCATATGGTTAAATTCAGACAAAAAATAGCCTCTTCATTTTTCTTTAATTTCTTAATGATTCAATTGATGCATGATTCCCTCGTCTTGAATTTGTTTATACCAAACCATTATCAAAACTGACACCTTAACAGGATTTGTGCTATACCATTTAGCTGATGATCTTTAGCTCTATAAACATCATTTAAAATTAGATGAATTAATTATCCACGGGGCCAGCTCTAGGATTAGACCACTTGCCTAAGGCCCCACTTTAAAAAAAAAAAAAGCACCTAAAATCGTACAAAATGTCCCAAAAAGCTTCCACCTGTCCCAAAAACTTTAAAAATGTTCCAAGGCCTCCATTACATTAGCAAAAGGTCCTTAAAATTGTATAAAAATGTTTAAAAAATTGTAAGATGATAAATGATTTTTTAATGAAATAAATATAGGTGGATTCAGCATTATTTCCTCCACCAAGAAGACCTCAAAATATTTAGTCAATAGAAATCTAACATAAATAAAACCCTAAGTTGTTTCACTAAAAAATGATATTTAAATATCGAAAAAATGCTACTTAAAATTTTCGCCTAAGACCTCAAATGTATTGAGTTGGTCTTAATCGAGAGTGGGGTGGTCAAACTCAATATAGACAATAACAGTAAAGGAAACTCTGCCCAAGTGGGAGTCGAATGACTGTCGAGAGATCATTTGAGGAAGCATAAGTCTTCGTCTACATAAAACTGCATAACTTTTGGCACAACTTGTTAAGGCATACTGTGTTGATTGTTGGAAAACAAAATGTATTATAGTGGTGGACCATTGTGGATTGATTGTTAACTACTCGCAAGTTTCCAAAAATAACAAGTTGTGATAACATTTGTTTAATTTTATGTGGTCCCAATGGCTTGTTTGAGGAATTTATTTGTTGGATTTACCATCTAGTTAGGATACACCATGAGCCTAATAACAGTATTGTGGACATCTTGCAATGGACTCGCCATTGCATTGGATAAAGGATTTTGAAATATTATCCTGGAGATTAATTCATATATTGTTTACCTAGGATCAAGATTCTCTAGAGTTCCTAGGGTATTATACCACATAGAGTTCTTTTAATCTTGACCTTTATTTTAAATTAAAAGATCCAGATTATGCCATGTCATGAATCCACTAACAAAATTCCTAAAATAATAATATTTTTAAAACAACTTAAAAACCCACACGTTTAACTCCGTAAACTTTGCAAATCATCCTCTTCCCATTAGCCCTTTTCACATTCGCTCACCCCATCATCCCCCTACCACCTCCCTCCCATTTTTCCGTCAACAGAAACTCTTGTGAGAAGGACTCAACAGTTGTGAAGGTCTGAAGGAAGTGGTCTGCAGCGAGAAAATCATAAGCGACGAAGAGGATTTAATTGGTCCTGGTTGGATTTTTGGGGTTTGGAAGGACGTAACTTTTTGTAATGAATCATTTACAACACCATAAGTTACAAAGATAATAATGAATGCTTAATTGATTTATCTAGAGCTTGGTGAATCTGTTTCTCCGCAGCTAGGGAAAATAAAGCAATAAACAATAAACCAATTTTTGTTCAATATTTGTAATGGTATTGTAAATGCTTTGGAGCCTTGGAGGTATGCTCCTTTGACAATGGCGGAGGGGATTATTCTTCTTCTAATTTGCAAAGTTAATGACGTTAAAAAGTGTGGGTTTTTAAGTTGTTTTAAAAAACTATTGCTTTAGGGTTTTTTTTAGTGGATTCATGACATGGCATAATCTAGACTCTTTATTTTAAAATAAAATGTCAAGATTAAAGGAAATCTATGTGATAGAGTACCCTAGGAACTTTAGAGAATCTTGATCCGTTTACCTATACTTACTTGATGAGCTAACTACCCCACTGTGGGTATCTATGCTAGTTTCCGATTGCAAAAACTGACAGGTGGAGATCCAACATGTGTACCAAGAATCAAACTTTTGTGTAGACTGACTAGCAAACACGGGTGGAGAGTAATCCAAACCTAAGGGCATCTCCAGCAGTCTAGGTAAACCACCTTTTTATCTACTTGTAGAGAACCAAACCCAAAAAATCTTGCTCAAGCAATTGAGTTTCAGGCTCAAAAGGGCGGAGTCATGAATTTATTTTAGGGTGGGCTGGAATTGGACTAGGGTTTGTGATTGGAATTCAAACTGAACTAAGGTTAAGACTGTTTAAAAAAAGATTGAGCCTAGTCAAGCCAACACATGGCTCCACCCCTAGACTCTTTACACCCAGAGATCCACTGTAGCTATCTATCTGAATAAAAAATTAGGATAACCCAAATATTTTAATATATTCCTCCCGTCACATTTCTCTCTCTGTTTTCACCTTTCACCTCTCTCTTCTGGAACTCTCTCTACCCTTTCACCTTTGTCCTACCGGAGAACTAGTCAAGGGAGTTTTCAACCTTCATGGCAAAGCAAACACAAAAACTTGAACAAAGCTTGTGGCGATTCAAATTTCAAATCACGAAGTGATCTCACTAGCTCACTATCTCGATGACCAATGGCAATAATTTCTGATTTCCATGAAGACCAAGACAACACGAAGCCTTCCCTATCGTTGACGTCGACGAAGAGAGCGACTTTCTTGAGAGAGATTTGGGGGTTTGCTGGTTTTAGATTTGGGGACTTTTCTAGGGTTTGATGGTTTTGGAGTAGATTGATTTTTGGGGTTTGCCGATTTGTTGGATTTGAGCGTTTGTGTGGGTTGTGGTGGTGCAAAAGAAGAAGATAGGAGAGGAAGAAATCTGTTGAGGATTTGATATTTGAAAAGGTAGTTGTTGGTGATGGTTGATTTTGGATGATTAAAAAAAAAAGAATGAAGAGATAATATTTAAATCGGAGTAGAAAAAAAAAAAAGTTTGTTGGGAGGTGAGATTAGTTAAACTAGTAAATGATGATTCTTTTCTCCAGATGTCGGTGAGAAAATATAACTCATCTCCTGAGATAATGAATAACTTCCACATTTTGTATCACCCTTTCTTTTGTGTGATGTCATGAATAGGACATCCCTAAGCTCTATAATGCTAGTATTGTAAAGTATGGCTAAAATGAAATAAGATAGACTTCCCATTCTATGTATTAAGACTTGTCGGCTAATTAGATATTTTCCAATTACTTGGCTTAGTAAAATCTATTGTATGCTTTCAGTGGATTAAAGTCCTCCAAAATGTGTAACTTATGTGAAACACAAATCAGAAATTTATCTTCATACTAGTCCTGAGAAGACAATCTCAGAACAAAGAAAGCTATAGTGACTAGCCAAGGACAAATGAAACTAAAATGAAAAAGAAGAAAGGAAACACATATAGTATATAATAATTGGAGCATAATGAAATAATAAGACTAAAGATTAAAAAGCATGCCGAAAGCTTAAAGTAGAGAACACTGTTGCATATTTGATAAAAACAAAAAAGGTTAAAAAAAAAAAAAAACATAGCTAGATAGTGGTGGCCGAGAGAGACCTATCTCCAACTTGCAGGGAAGATGTCAATAGGTGTATAGCTTATTTAGAGAAAAAAACAATGTGAATGAGAGATTGGGATCAAAAAGTTGTCACTATATTTAGTAACATATTAGCCCCTGCCAACTGGGAACCAGAACAAGAATCTGACCAAGCACTCAGCCTGTGCCGGTCCTTTGTTTTAATAAATCCTCAACAGAGAGAGAGAGAGAGAGGTCATGTTATTAAGTTTGACATGGGGACCACGAAAAGCTTGGTAAGCCCAAATTAACCAATAATTTGGGCTTACTTCAACCACGCGTATCCTCTTTGACCAAGACCTACTTATGCGGGCCATCCTTCATCAAATTTCCTCTGAATTATTTATTCAAAGAAAATTCCAACATATAAAGTATAACGCGTCTAATGCACTCTCTAAAATTAATATAGATTTTATTCGAATCTAAGGATTTAAAATAAAACCCTTTTAATATACTCTCCAAAATTCATATAGATTATATGCAACGACAGAACCAGAAATTCAATTTAGAGTGGACACTTTTTGGATTTTTTATTTTTTTTTTTTTTTTGTTATTTGAGATTTGTTGTTTAGTAATTTTGATATATTTATATATCTAAAAAATTTTTAGAACAAAATTAAGGATGGACACTCCATAAAATCTATATTTTATTTTTTATTTTTTATATATTATACACTTAGTAATATATATATTTTTTAATTTGAGGGTGACCCGTGCCCACACCTGGTCACAAGGTGGATCTGCCCCTGTTTATATGATAAGAACATTACTAACATGTGAGATATTAAAAATTTGCTCATTTTGCTTGAACAAAAGCAGTTAGTTATGAATTTCAAATAACATATTCTTTTTTGATAAAGAGTTAGCAATTTTATTGATAAAAAGCAACATATACAAAATTATATATTAATAAAACTCAAATCTAACCAAGAATGTCATCAATATCAAAATTTGTACTTTATTCAAGTCCTTTAAAGTTTAAACTAAAACCCGGTATCCAAATCATTCTTTTCAAATACTTCCATCCAAATCAACCAATAGAAAATTTAATCATCATAATTATTAGTTCATAATGGTAAGACCGTGCACTGTATTTGGATTTTCTTACGTGTATCACACTCTCTCAAAACTGGTTGATCTCACTCTAATACGAGGAATATGTTGATTAGTCACAAACTTCCTCCAAATGGATATAAATACATTCATAATCCTAATATGCTTATCTCTCTATTTTTCTCTTTGTTGTGGCATGTCTAATCAAAAACTCAACTTGATATATTTGATTATTTATGCCTACTTTACCTAAGAACATTAATTTTGTAGGATAACTTTATCTAAGAACATTGGAAGGTTTAATACCACTTGCAATGGTTTAATACTTTAATGCACCCTTTTATTTTATAAGTTTCTTATACCTATCTTCTTTGATCATCATAAATTGCATATCTAGTTTGCATAGCCCACATGAAAGTTAATGATGAACAATCAACATAATGCTCTCAGAAGCTTCGCTAAGACCTCTCTATCATGCAATCTAATTTGTTGTTGGGTCTCAAACAATTCCTCGCCACTAACTTCTGCTATTTACTTTAGCACTTACTCACTTTATCCGTCAATTATAGTCGACATATTATTACTTTGCAAGATATTATCTCAGTCAAATGATGATAATCCGACTTATAGGGGCCCTAAAAGATCGTGGTTTTATCATATTAAAGCTTAATTATATGAAAAGATGCTTAAAATCTATGTTTTCGCTATAATCCTCACTGAAGAATTGGAAGAAAGATTACCTCGAGCCCATACGGAATCTCACACAGAAAGTGCCCATGGTTCCACAAACTTTCCTTTTCCTATTATTTTATCATTCTCATTTTTTCCTATTAGATTATTTAATTAGTCGGCCATTCCTATTAGGTTATTTAATTAGCCGACCACCATATTGTTGTTGAAAGTAAACCGAATTGGATGCGGCAAAATCTAAATAGTAATGGACTATAAGAAATTAATGTGGTTTTACTTTGTTTTGATGAATAATTAATGTGGTTTTTGTTGATAGATATAAAAAGTATAAAGGTGTCAAATGAGTTATAAGGCTCTTGACAAACACAAAATTCCGTGTTCAAATCTCACTCTCCCAACCATCAAATTATCAAAAAAAAAAAAAAAAAAAAAAAGACACCAGAGGTGAAGTACCCACAATTCCATTTCTTCCTACAACCCGTTTTTTTTTCTAAAAACAATCCAACAAAAAAGCATTCTTTATAAATTTGCATTCACGAGTGTTGCCCATATGAACTCTAATGAGTCTAGAAGCACACAATTTTTTCATAACTACTATTGTCGCATATTGTGATTGATGTACAATAATAATAGTGTTAATAGTGAGTTCATGTGAAAATGATGTTACATCAATCACAACTTAACATCTCATCAAGTTGTGAAAAAGATTGTGTTCCAAGCATTACTCGAACACTAATTAATAACTAAGAAAGAAGGTAACTTTGGTAGCTAATAAAGCACAAGAAACGAGCAACAGTTATCTAATTGCATTTTTTTTTTCTTTCTAAAGAAGTGATGAGTTTTGAAACATTTAACAAAAATGCCAATAAAGCGGGTGATAACAGATACTATTTGCGACATCTTGCAATTAATTCTCTTGTTTGCTATTCATTTCTTTTTCTAAGTTCACTGTTTCTTCAACTTAGAGTTGCATTTAGAGGGATTTTCTTAAAAAGAATTGCATTTGGAGATGAAAAAGCAAAAAGTGTGCATTATTCGACTTCTATTATTTTTTTTATAAGTATTATTCTACTTCTAATATATATAAGAATGTGTAATTAAATGAGGAAAACAGTAATTACACCCATAATTATCTATAGAAAACCAAGATCCGCGTGATACTTTAGCGTAATAAAGAACTCTAAATTGTAGGTTGAATTGACAATCTTTTGCATTTTACTTTGATTAGACATAATTAAACCGAAAGCATTATGAAATGATTCTATCAAATTCTCCTATTAATAATTTAATATGTGAAATATACTATGGATATAAAAATACAATCAATCTAATCATCATGAAATTAAGTGGGGACAAGAGGAAAAGAGAAAGTAAAGCGATTCACTTTGGAAGTTCTTAAAGTAAATAAAGTTTAAGCACTCACACCTGAATAATCTGATATGTCAATGGAGAAAGATGGTGTCTAGTGTGACAAACGCAATACAAACTCTAAAGATGAAAGTGACTTCGTTGTGAAGTCTAGACTCGTTTAAAATGCTCCTTTAAAACAGAATTGAGAGAATAGAAAACTATCGGGAAACAAAAAAAATGTAATTGGCTATGTGTAATTTAAATAAGAGTTCTTTGCTCAAATATTTTTATTTCCTTGCGAAAGTACTTTCTCATATAAAGCAGAATAGACATTCATTAATGAGTAATTTTAAAATCAATGTAGGTATAATATAATATATCACTTGTTGACTTGTAGGTTTTTTATAAAGTAATGGTTAACTCAGAAGAAGTTAGATGCCTTCTTTCCCAAGCCTTTTCCCCCCCTTTTTTTAATTAGTACCTCTACACCTATTCTAATCCTTAATGGTTTTATTTTTCTTGTTACAAAAATTAATAATAGTTCATTTATAGAACGATCAATCTAAATGATTAGTAAAGAGAATGTCTCCTCAAAGAAAGCCCATGGAATCCAATTATAAGGGTTGTACTAAATTATTTCAGTGCAAAACGTGCATGGTTCAGTGCAAATAATATTCTCTAACGAAAATTCAGTGTCTTTTGTTTCTCAGGGCCATGCTCTAATTAATGGTAGAAGCTAATATTCGCTAAGTCGACACACTTTTGTTTTTTTTTCAACGTGAATGTTCAAAACTCTTACCTATCGTTGCTAGACTAGAATTTATAAAGGATGGTCGTCAATTTGTTTAAAGTGAACAAATGACTATATGTTTTAATTTGTAGGAGGTCTAGTGCCTTATTTAAAACTTAAAATCCACAATCTGACTTCGAACCGAAAGAGTTTAAAGGTTCTGTAACTGCATTTGTCAAAAAGACTTAAAATATACAAGCAAACAAGAAATAAAATAATGAAAAGTAAAGTGCAGAAAAGTAAATGGCAGAAGAGAGAATGGGTAGATTCTAAGAGTATGTTTGGTGACTATTTTTTGTTTTCAGTTTTCTAAAACTTGTATTTGGGTGTTTTGTGAATTGTAATAAAAAATAATATTATAATAGATTTGAGAATAAAAATTTTGTTTGGCAAGTGATTTCCAAGTGTTTTATTGTTATATTTTCATTTATTATTTTTTTATTATTATCATTATTATTTTCTTTGCACAACCGATCACCCCCAACCCATCACGCTCCATGGCAAACCCACAACCCACAACCCACAACAGCCACCCACAACCCATGTCAAACCCAGCAAAGCCCACCAGATCACCCCCAACCCACCAGATCCGATCGGCGAGATCGCGAGCCCAACGCGACCACCGCAAAGCCCACCTCGAGTTACTGACCACCGCGAGCCAGATCCAATCGGCGAGATCGTGAGCCCAACACGACCACCGCAAAGCCCACCTAGAGTTGCTGACCACCGCGAGTCAGATCCAATCAGCGAGATCGCCACCCAACACGACCCCGCGAAGCTTATTGCGAAGCCTAGGCACCACTGCGAAGCTGCACCACCGCGAAGCTTATTGTGAGAGAAATCGGAAGCCCATGTGACCACTGCGAATCCCACCGAGAGGCACATCAGGCAAGACCGCGAGAGAGATCGGCGCCATGAGCTACGCCGGTGAGAGAGAGAATTTTTTGTTTTTTTTTATTAAACAAAATCGTTGAGTACAGAATACAAAAAATGAAAACATCAAAAAGATGTTCTCAAAATGTTGGATTTGAGTATCACTTGTACAGCATTTGGACTTGAATACAAAAACAAAGTTCAATTGCCAAACAAAAAATTTGTGATGGGACCCATGATTTTTTGGTTTTGAGTACAGAAAACTGAATTCAAATGGAGGAACCAAACATGCTCTAAGTTACGAGAGCAAATTCTAAGTTATAATTGTATGTGAACCACCTAAATTATCCATTACAGAACTGTTAAATTTACTTGTTCTCCTTTTCTTTTCTTTTAAAAGAACTGTTAATTTAACTTAAAACTGAAAGATAGATATGGACGGATGCAAATTTTTTTTTTTCTTTACATATCGAAAAATATTTTGTTGCTGCAGAATTTCAAAAGGTTTTCTTATAGTAGAATTGACCCATTATTTTAATTGTAACCTTTGTTTTACTGGTAACTTACTGTGTTTCGATTTTCAATGATGCATGCTGGTTAAACTTATAAATTTCATAAGGTTTATGTGTGTTTGGAGAATCTATTGTATAGTAGGTTCGATCATGCTTTTGTCCATGTGGCCAAGAACTTTTGTGGGTTCTTCTCTCCCTAATGATTGCATATTTCCTATTAAATAAGTTCAAATGAAAGCTTTTAAAGCCTTTTTAAACAACACAATAACACTTTATATTCCATCAAGTATCATTGTGCAAATATGATGTATCTATTTGATAGAGACAAGTTGAATTAAAAAAAAAAAAAAAACAAAAGAAAATAAAAATAAATATGAGCAGTCTCTTGAAAGCTTGAGGCAGCATTCCACAAGTCATGGTTGATCACGGACTTATGGTGACGAAAGAGGTGGCTTTATGTGAAATAATTCTTCCACCCGCACCATGGAGCAGCTGTATAAGAGACAGAATCAGTGTGGGTCAATTCTCCCACTTAATTTTTTTTTTTTTTTTTGAGCTCTATAGAAGTTTGTTTATGATTTAATCACATAAGTTCAAAGTTTGATTAGACAGTTGTGGGGATGTAACTTTTCCATGATTAAAAGCGCATTTGTCCAAAACTCTTTTTATGATTCGAATATACTATACCTTATTGGTATCAACTATGATGGGACACAATGTCATCAGCATTGATAGAAATGTATTAACAATAAAGATGGATATACTCATAAAAATAAATTAAAAAAAAAAAAGATGGATATGTTAAAATTTTAGTTTAAATTATAGAGTTAAAAATATTTGGAATTGATTTTGTTGTTGATGAAATGAGAATTTAATTCAACAAAGAAGCTATGAACTATAAAGTCTGGTGTACAAAACACCTCATGTTTCTGCCAATGATTGGAGGAATTAAAAGAATGATCAAAATCCAACACATGAAATTCCTTGCAACTATATAAATCTAGCCTTCACCAGCAGTCCTACACATAAATTCCTTTTACAATACATATACGGGAGATATGCCTCCTTAAAAGATTGGATCGGTGATTTGCAACCATATAAATTAAGAGAATAAATTCAATAAGGAATCGGTGTAAAACCCCTACTTTACACCCTCCAATATTAATATGACACATCAATTTTTTAAAGATTTTTACAAATAGGTGAATAAGGACTACCACACACAATCACACTCTCATTAATAACCTATTTACACTAATAAATCAGAAAATTAAAACCTATAAAATTAAAAAACAAACTATCACAGAGATGAAAAATTCAAAAACAAGTTTAGTAGAAACAATAGGTTCTAAATCAATGATGTTGTTCCCTAAATAATAAATAAAATAACTATTCCAAATAATCTTAACCAAAGCCTAAAGTAATACATTCTGAGTATAAATAGCAAAAAAAAAAAAATCAAGGCAATCCAATTCACTAATTTATATGATAGTACTATTCATATATAATAGTAAACCCCACACCCACCCACTTTGTACTTTGCTAAACCCCCACTTGCCATGGCTTTTTAAATTTTATTGCACGCAATTCAAATCCAACTCAAAATCACCCAAAGCCAAATCTTCTGTTTATTTTTTTGGCTCTCTGTTCCGTTTGGTTGTCACCCAATCAAGCAAATAACTTTGAAAAACTAACTTTATCAGTATTCAAAAAACAAGACAATGGATTGATAATGAAAAAAATAGGAAGCAAGTGGAAAAGAAGACAAAACCAGTATTGGAGGGTGGATTTTGCCCTTTATGAGGTAAGCAGAGGCGCCGGTGACGGTGGAGTCTCCGAAAGAGTTTCCGTCAGTGCGTACAACGGCTCACATATGGTGCCTCTTAAGTTTCACGATAGTTTGCTTTTTAATTTTCTGATTTATTAGTGTAAATAAGTTATTAATGAGAGTGTGATTGTGTGTGGTAGTCCCTATTCATTTATTTGTAAAAATCTTTAAAAAACTGATGTGTCATACTGATATTGGAGGGTGTAAAGTAAGGGTTTTACACCGGCTCCTTATTGAATTTATTCTCATAAATTAAAGCAGTACATGGATGAGACATATCAATTGGCATATTACATGTAGTGAGGATATTCACTGATGATTTAACATTTACTTCTATGATTGATGATTTTACGGATATTCAAGCAAGATGCTAAGTTAAGACCATCCCTAAATCCCCCCAAAATTGCATTGCCATCATGTTTGTAATTCCAATGTTTTTGGAGAATCCTCTAATCTGCTGACCATTATTGTATTTAATCAGGTTTCCCACACCTGTTTAGCCCAGGTTTCCCAACACACACCATCAATGTTTCGTTTGACAAACCTAAAGGTGGACGTTTCCACCTAATAAATTTACAAGTTTGTTCAAGCATGTTAGAATACAAGTCCAAGGTATTATACTTTTACTATATTTCTATTTACTTGTACTTCACTCATATGCTTGTCTATATAAAGTCAATGCTCTACATAGTTTTGTAGATAATTCAATACATAGACCTTTAGTCTTTTCATGGTATCAGAGCCTACACTCTAGAAAAGTTTCCTTCATCAACCATAGCAAACGCCACCGCTACCTTGTCATTTTAGTTCAATTCCTACCGAACTCAAGTCAATTGTACATTAATTTAAATGATAACCCACTTGAATCCACAAGTCAAAAACCCTAGCGAAACATTTTGTCAATCAGTCCACGTGTTCATTAGCATGCACGTGTCACCTAGAGGCCAACATGTGTCAGCACACACCAAGAACACATTTTTGGACACGTGTCAAGTCACTAGGATGCCATATTAGCCCTAGTGACACGTCACTTGAGGCATGTCAACAAAGATATTTAGATAGTGTCACATTAGCATCAATCAACTTCCACGTAAGTAACCATGTCACCTCAACACCTAACCCGAAATTGGACCTAACTCGAATCGCTACCTAGAATTGACTT
Organism: Fagus sylvatica; assembly: GCA_907173295.1. NCBI lineage: Eukaryota > Viridiplantae > Streptophyta > Magnoliopsida > Fagales > Fagaceae > Fagus > Fagus sylvatica. Next base: position 19,654,690 of record OU015771.1, on the reverse strand, counting down.
GACCTGCGATTCAAACTGTTAACCGAACTATAATTCAATCCAAACTGACTAGCGAACCATTGACCATTGACCAAAGTTGACTTTGACTTGTGATCATTGACTATTTGCCCAAATGATCCTTCCTAGTTTTTCACATTGATTTTATTTTTTTAGTACATTTATGCATTTGGAATTTTCATAATGCCTCAAAACATTGTCTCGCTATTAATCCAAATTATACTTAATAGGGATAAATACTCACTTTGGGCTTAAGTTATTGGCAGTTTCCTTAAAGGCCATAAGCTCTTGCTTTACATCACTAGCCAACATAAAGCTCCTACCAAAAAAAAGAACAAGAGTGATGAAGAGTTTGCCACTCGACTTAAGGATTGGGATGGTACCAATCATTAGATCATCACATGGCTTCACAAAATGTTCACTTGCCCTGTGAGTATGGAATTAACTACAAAATGGGGTGTCTACATAGGGGATTAACTATAAGGAGGCATTTTCTCCAGTAGATCGACTTTCCTCTGTTTGCACACTCATTGTAGTCTTTGCCTCCCGAAGATGGATTTTATTTCAAATGGATGTGAAAATTTCTTTCTCAATGGGGATCTGACAAAGGAATTCCACATGTAGCCACCTGCAAGATTCTCTCATCCTCCCAACAAAGTGTATCAACTACACTGGCTACTATATAGACTTAAGCAAGTGCCACAAGCATGGTTTTCCAAGTTTAGGTCTACCATATGACCACATGGATTCTTGGTTTTTTTTTTTTTTAAAGTAGGTCTCTTGTAGCTATGATATCGTAACAATCAAGCCAAAGAAAGGAGAGCATTCCTCGGATTGCGTTTATTTTCCAGAGTCAGATCCAGTTTGATTGTTTTTGGTACTGTGAAAGGTACCAAAATAAGGAGTCTTCCTAATTAGGGACTAGGGTTTTTGGCACAGTTTTAATAATCTCAACTAGTCGAGATAGGAGAATACAAGACAAAGTCTCCAAACACCTGTTTTCCAAGGGATCCCAAGTGTCACATAATTTAAGCGAATCCTCATCCTTATTGAGAGACCCATCATTAGCTCCTCGTAGAAGACGTATTCCCATCCATTTATCGTGCCAAAAATGAATAGATTTACCACTTTTGACTAGCCAACTTTTCCCCTTTATTTTTATTGAATTTCAATGGTTAGCATTGCATTGCATTTTTTTAAGGAAAATTGCAAACTATTGAGTCATCTCAATTCCCTCATTTATCTATAAAACCAAGCAATTTCCCCCCTTATGTATTGAAAATATGCAAATAGTCCCCACCGTCTAATTTTATGTTAAATCCAAGCCAAAATAACATAATATTTTTATAGTATATTAATATATAATGATAGATTTTGAGTATTATGACTAGAAATTGACAAAATAAATAAAAACATTTCGTTAATTTTGTTGGAATTTAACATAAAATTAGACAATAAAGGTTATTTACATATTTTCAATACATAAAGAGAAACATTGCTCGGTTTTATAGATAAATGGGGGAATTGAGATAGACCCAATAGTTAAAAAGGGAGAAGTGCAATTTCCCATTTTTTTATATAGGAAAAAAGAGGGGCTTGCAGGTGTCACTGTCTCGGCCCACCTAAACCCAGCATAGCATGGCGTGAGACACATCTAGGCAATAATGAGACTTGCTACTACTTGAACCAACAACCCTTAGCTCGCAGGTGTGATGGGACATGAGGGCTTCCAATCACTAAGTCACCTTCCCTAAAGGCGGGTAGCATTGCATATATAGAAAAAAATAAAGTAACAATTTTATATTGTTGTCTCTTGTATCCTTTAACCATTTGAACATCTTAAATTATAAAAAAAATTCATAAATATAGGTCAAACTGAGTAAGGCCCTATCAAAATTGAAGGGATGCCGCCTACGGTCTATCACATCCCCCCACTCCCTACCCACCCAATACACACATTATCATGTAAATATTAGTTTTCATCAATTAGCAAAATGTTATCATGAACCAGATTATCAATAATTTGATAGTATTGGACACCACCAAACCCTTTGTGGTATTTTCTATTTTTTAAAACTTCAATTTCTATTCCATATTAAACAACAAATGTTTACTTACTTCTTTGATAAAGAATAGACTTCATTCCATACCAAGAAGATCAACCAAACCAGAATAAGAATACGAGTCAAACTCTAAAGATCCTTGAAATTTTAATACATACATTTAAGCTTTTTCATGGCATTCTATTGTGTACAAAGGAATTATGTGAATTTCATTAAAAAAAAACACACACACACATTTTTAAAGATATAATTATGGGTTTAATTAGTTTTATTTGATGTATGCTTGTAGTAATATACAACTAGATTTTTTTTCTATTCTAACTTAAAAAACAAATAAAGACATTTGAATTTAACTTTTGTGTTTTTTGTATTATTAAAATAAGTTAAACTATCGTTTTCGTTTCTAAACTTTGCATGAAGTTCGGTTTTCGTCACTGAACTTTGAAAGGTTCGTTTTTCGTCCCTAAATTTTAAAAAAGTTCGTTTTTACACATAAATTTTATCTCTGAACTTTGTTTTAAAAGGACGCAATTCATGTGTAAAAAATATCTTTTTCAAAGTTCAAAGACGAAAAACGAACTTTATACAAAATTTAAGGATAAAAACAATGCTTTTGCCTATAAAATATTGATATCCTTAAAATACCAACCAATAGCATAATCAGCTTACGTCTCATGAAACAAATGTCACTAGTTTGAATATTCCATTTCCTCAACAAAAAACTTATAAAATTGACATCAATGTGATTATAGGTTGACTCACACATTGGCAATTTTTTAATATAATTTTTGCCACGTTGCTTTGTGCTATTGGATAAAAGGATCCTAACACAATGACACGATTCCATTTTTGAGAATCCCAGTATCCAACCCCTCGACTTTGTCTCTCTCTCCAACATCCACCTCATCGCCTCCTCCCATCTCCATCGTGAAGCCATCACAATGTAGCGAGTCATTGAGCCACTAGATCATACGCAACCATCGCCCATCGAGCCACCGCAGAGCCACCTGTCTATCTTTCAACTTTCTCTCCGCCACCGAGCCACCATTATTCATCAATGTTGGCTGCTCTTTGCCACTGCTGAGTGTCTTTGCCAGTGGATTGAGTTTTTGAAGCAACTACGCTTTTTTTTCTTTTTTCTTTTTCTTTTTTTAGTTTTTATGGCTTAGTACTTTCCAGATTTTTGTTGCTGGGTTGTTGAAGATCTAAATTTACTGTACACATTTACAATCATAAAAGGTCTAGGTGTTTTAAAAATATACACTAATTGTCCAGATGAACTGAAAGTGTCAAGCTATCAACTCAACTGCTATAGTCCACATGTTAATAGTGAGCCTGCATAGTGGCCAAATGGCATCATTGTGTTATTTGGGTTGATATCATGGAACTTTTAATACATTTGGGCTACTTGTGTGTATTTTTTAAGATATCTAGACCTTTTTCCTTTTTCCTTTTTTTTCTTTTTTTATTGTAAATGATGTTTTAGCATCCTATACAGTGCAAGGATCAAAATCTACCATTTTATTATATTTAAGTATTTGATTGTTATTTTGAAACGTTAGGGATCAAATTAAAAAATTGACCAAATTTTTAATATAATATGTGCATCTTTTCTTTTTTTATTAATGAATTATGTTTTTTTTTTTTTCATTCCATATAGGCAAGATGCAACAAGGAGATACTTATATTATTTATTTTTTTCAATCAACTAGATGATACTTGTTCATTGCATTTGCTTACTGGGATTTTGTGATATTTTTCCTTATATAAGATAAGATATACAATCAAAACGAGAAAGTGGTTCAATACTTGGCCTCCTATGATCCTATCTTCTTCTCTTTTTTTCTTTTTTTTTTTGGTATGTAAAAGAAGTTAGGTAGCCAAGTACTGAACCTCCTATTCAATTTGATTGCATATCTCATCAGATTCAATGATTGAATATGATAAGATTACAAATATGATGCACGTACAACTACCTCAAAAAAAACGAGTCGTATATATACTTTTAGTACCCTATTGTTCTGCTCATATAAACCATGGGAATATATCCATAGGTGTATCTAACCCCCCCCCCCCCCCCCCCCCCCCCCCCCCAAAAAAAAAAAAAAAACTATAAGGACTACTTGGGTTGAGTTTTCTTTGTGAAAAATTATTGAATATTCCGAGAATACATTAAATATGTACTCTTTCCTATAACATAAGTAGTGGATTCCAAATCATAGTTTTATAGCAACTATGTGGTATTGCGTTGCCAAGACCATTAAAGCACTTTAAGGGCCCTTAAATACCTATTTCGCATTGCTATAAGAAGTAAAACTTTAAGTATAGAGTTTTAGTAGTTAGAGCTTTTGCCATATAGACCTTTAAATGGGAAAACTCTTTAACATTTTGAATGTTCAACAAATTACAATGAATGATACTTTAAAGATCTGAATTTATGAAGCATAAATAGTGAATTATAGAGCTTTTTCCTTCTTTTCTTTTTTTCCCCCCTTCAGTTTTAAGGACCCTTTAAAAATAAAAATAAAAAAATGGCTCACATGTTTGACAACTTTACTAAAGAGCCTTATGGATCCTTAAAGCTAAAAACATCATTAAGCTAAAGTTGTAATTATGAACTTTAGCATTAAAGCTTTTTAGTTCATTGATCCAACTTTCAATAGAAATAATGAATTGACATAAATGCTCACTTATTTTTCAAAATGACACTCATGACTACGAGTAATTATTCAATACTATGAAAGTACAATGACGTGATGTTTTCTCTTCTCATATTACCATGGGTTCCACTAATTAAATTTTTGGTGAGATCTGGAATTAATATAAGAGGAGAGAGTACCATGTTGTTGTACTTCGAAAATACCTAAAAGATTTCCCATGCCTAACCATTTTGAGAGAGATCTCTACTAATAATAATAATAAATAAATAAATAAACATTGACAATTAATTAAACTAATTGGATTCAAGTATGAAAATACAAAATATTTGTTAATGTCTTTTTTTTGTCATTTCTCACTTCTAAGGTTTATATCAATTTGATTTGCCAGATGGAGGTAACATCTTCAAAATACCTTATCATTGTAGTTTTCCAAATATTCAAAACGTTAAAAACTCTTTCTAGTTGAAAAAATTATTTTAATAACTTTATAACTAAAGTTATAGTTCTTACAGCAATACCAAACGAACTCATAATGGGTGTCATCATAGCAATAAAAGATTAATACAAAATCACATTGTAAACAACACAGAAAGTAGAAGGGCTAGGGATATATAATATTTTTGAAGAGGTGATTAAATGAACTCAAGTTCATCAAATAATTGTTTTGGTCGGAAGTTCATAAACTATTGACAAGCTTGTTATATATATATATATATAAAGTTCATAAACTATTGACAAGCTTGTTATATTATATTATATTATATATATTGTGATTCTGTGTCATGGCCAATTTTACATACATCTCGACTAATCTTATTAGCCACATAAACAGCTTATGCAGTGGATTACACAATAAAGTACCACGGCTGCACGCGAATGACACAATAAAAGCTTTTTGACCCTAATTCTTATTTAGACCAATAATAGTCTCCAAACATGCTTGCACCAGCCTTAAAAGGCAAACCTATAACCAAGCTAACTGAGTTGAGAACTAGCCAAAGAAAAATAAAAGGTTGATTAAGTTCAAAGCAGTGAGAACACATAATAATGGAAACGCCTAACAATGCTTTTTATATCATGAATTACTTGATGTTTCTCCTCGTTGTACAGATTGGTTCTCTCTTTGTTAGTCTTCCCCATGCACTTGATTCCTCATGAGTATTTTATTTTATTTTTTATTTTTTTTGGGGGGGAGGGGGGAGGAATTACATATATTCATGTACATGATTCCTCATGAATGTTTGGTCAAACTATAACACATCGTATGAGGTTTGGGTTAGTTTCAAATTGACCTTCTATATTTTCAATTTTGTGTTATCGACTCTTGAGCTACTTATAATAACAAAATTGATCATTCTGTGTTATTTTTTGTCAATTATAACTTATGGAAATTCGTCACATATACTGTAATTACTTATTGTCATATGATTTTTTATAATAAAATGGTCATGTGCAGTGTAAGTGACCAGCTTTTATCCCTTACATTTGAAAAAGGAAAAAAAAAATATAGCACAGAATTGAAAGAACAAAAGTCAATTTGTAACTAATCCAAACCTCCGAAGGTGCTTTTACAATTTGGCCTGAATGTTTTTGTTTTGAAACCTTCCCTATTATTAGATTAGGGAAGTATTTCAATTAAGTTTAACACAATTTAATGATGTGACACTTTAAAATTATGGAATATACCTTACAAAATTAAATATATAAGAGTAAAATATCACTAAATAAAGCATGTGATAACTCAATGTTTTAAAAGTATACCTATACCATAGGCGTGGCCTATGGTATTTGTAATTTATAATGTGTCTTCGTTTTTTACACAAATATTATTGTGGGGTATGTTGTCCTTTCTATTTATGTTGTCGTTTTTTACACACATATATATATATATAGTGTCACTACAAGAAGAATTTTAGGATACAATTAAAATAGATTCCACTTAGCAGAATATTTTCGTGGATATATTAAAATGCATTGTTGGAATTATATTTTCCCAAAGATCTCCAACCTTGGAACCATTATTCGTCATGCAACCGCCCCACCAATATTGCTTTGCCAAACAAACCCCACAAGAATTGACCAGTTTATCAACACTAACTCTAAAGGATACAACAAATTTCTTTAATTAGTGGTTTACACCATGGCCACCAAAGATTTTTAGCACAAGAGGGTCTTAATAAAGCCTTAAAAAAGATTCATTAGTGGGGAAAGGAGGTTTTTAGATGCACCTGGAAATGCTAACATGTGAGAGAGAGAGAAAAAAGAAGATAGTGCGGTAGCCCACCAAAGGATAGGATTGAAGCCTTTGAAGGTGTGCTTGTAAAAGGAGAAAAGGAAGGCCGAACCTTCCCTCAAAAATTCAAAATGGCGGCCAACCAAGTTGCCGAACCATGGCTTCACCAAATGTCAATTAATTGGGGTTTCATTAATAATTTAATATCCAATCCATAGGCTCACAGCCCTCTACAACCTGTTTGGTAAGGTTGGTCTGAACTAATATGTAAAGTGTACTCACAAAATTTTCATACCATAACATGATAATCAATTTAGTTGGGCAGTTTTTTTTTTTCTTTTCTTTTTTTCATTTTTAATTCCCCAAAATGAGGGGAATTTGGAGGGATAAGGAATGAGAGAGATTCCACTCATATTAAAATAAATTAAATGGCTAATGTTGCCCTTATTATATCTATTTGTTTAAAATTAGCAAATGATTGTCATAATTATTAATTTATATGACTATTTCCCTTGTCTCTTTTCCTATACTTAAATTTTAAAACATCAAAATAAGGAGAAGAGATAATCATTCTTCTCGATTCTCTTCTCCCTCTGTCGTTTATCCAGTTACCCTCTACTCTTCTCTTCCTTCAAAAGAGAATTAAGTATGCTAAACCTAACTTCCCTCTAGGGGAGAGCCGGAAACACAACTAGACAAAAAAAAAAAACCAACATTTTTGGTTGAGTATTTATTTGCTCTAAATCTATAATGGTTTGAATGCGACCTGAATGATCTGGTCTTAATTAAGTAAGTTTAACACTATATTTACGTCCATGGTCTACTAAGTTTGTTTTGGGCCTTAATGTACTAAAGTGGAGTGCCCATATTATAACAATCATTATGCTGGCCCAGGCCTGGCTAGCTCTGACTGAACCTCATATTGTTCACTAGCTCGGCCCTAGGTAAATAATACAAAAAGAAAGTCATGTCCAGCTTGGACCAACACATGATTTGATTTTTTTTTTTTTGGCATGAAATCTTTATTTTAAAACAAAAGATTTTATATTAAAAAAAATTATATTAATAAAAAAACAAAAGATTTTATAGCATATTACAGGTTAAATGCAAACTACAAGATTTGAATCACAAGATCGGTTTCACAAAGGCAATAGATTTTCATTAGGCAAAGGCATATGCATGTGTGTGGCCAATTTACTAACTCCTTTTAGAGTTTGTGATTCATAGGTTGAGTCTGCTAAAACGTGATTTTTCAGGCCAAATTATGATTCCATTCCATGCTTATTAAATTTATCAAACATGCAAACATAACTTTTTCTTGGTAAAAGGTGTATTTTTGGCTTCAAAATAGGATTCCAAATGGGCACATATGGTGGTACCCTCCAACTGAGCCATTAAAAACTATAGCAACCAAGAAAATTGCTAATTAACTACCCAAAAAAAATGAAAAATAAAACTTACAAACTATATGACATGATAATGAATCTGATTGGTATTATATCACTGACATAATAATTAAATTTATAATTAATCTTGTGTCTTGTGTTTAAAAATTGACACTTCGATTTGTAAAATTTATGTAATAAGATTTTTAATAACTCTTATTTCATTCATCAACCAAAGGACTTTACAAATGATATCTTTAAAAATACGTCAATTATTGCAAATATTCTCTTTTGATGATATTTAAAAGGAAAAGAGAATAGATGTCGTGAAATATGTTGTGCGTGTAGCATCACTTTTAGAAAAAATCGAATTCCAATGTGTCAATGAAATTGTATCAAATTATGCGACTAGTTCGAGCAGACAGGCATATATTATATACTACTTTTTCTTTTTAGTTAAGGATGGAACTCACTTGACAAAGAAATAAACAAAAATTCAAAGATGTTTTTTTTGGTGGAAGCGAAAAATCTACACTTCTTCTTATTATTTTAAATATTTTTGTTAATTATTTCTATGGTTTTAAAAACCGGACTGGTTAAAGAACCAAAAAGATGAGTGATTCCCAATTCTTTAGAGGTTGAACGAGTGGTTAAATAGGTGACATCATAAATAATCTAATTAATAATTTTTAAATTATATAAATAATTAAAATAAATACAAAAAAAATTGTAACTAATAATATTTAGGGTTAAAAAATATATAACAAATTTTAAAATATTTTATAATGAGTTTTCACATTTTATATTTATATATATAAATATATATATATATAGCTAACCCAACTAGGCCAACCGTTTGGACAAAAAGCCAAGGGGTGGATTACACTCTCTCTCAACCGATAGCTGCCGTCATTTTAGAAAGTCATCTTCAACTACCAAAGCCCGTAATTTTTGAAAAATTTAATAAAAACGACCCAAACTTTGATCTCTTAAATCTCTCACACTTTTTATCCAAATTAAGCAAGTCATATGTCATTGGAAAGCTTAGAGTTGGTTAGCAAAAAAAATTGCTACTTTATGTCTTCAAAAACCCAATTTTTACTTTACTTATCAACTTTTATAAAATATCTATAAACCCACCCTTTATTTTACAATAGATCCCTTCAAATATAATAAAACAATTTATTTTATATTATATTTTTTTCTAAACAATCCAAAACCACACCAAATGTAATGGATAACCGGTTTTTCATTAAACATTTAGGCGACGAAAATAATGTATGCCTTTTTTAAGATTTAGGCGACGAAAATCAAGTTTCGTCGCCATATGTTATTTCTAATTACAATTCGGCGACGAAACTCAATTTTCGTCGCCTAATATCACTTTAGTTTACACTTTTAGCGACGAAATTTGATTTTCGTCGCCAAATGTAATGGATAACCGGTTTTTCATTAAACATTTAGGCGACGAAAATTTTTTCGTCGCCTAAAGTATGCCTTTTTTAAGATTTAGGCGACGAAAATCAAGTTTCGTCGCCATATGTTATTTCTAATTACAATTCGGCGACGAAACTCAATTTTCGTCGCCTAATATCACTTGAATGGACACATTTGGCGACGAAATTTGATTTTCGTCGCCGAATGTAATAAATAACCGGTTTTTTCTTAAACATTTAGGCGACGAAAATCAAGTTTCGTCGCCATATGTTATTTGTAATTACAATTCGGCGACGAAACTCAATTTTCGTCGCCAAATGTATTAAAGGTAGGCAATTGTTAAAGAAACCAATGTCTATCTTGACAAAAATGTAATGTTATATATCCGGTCATGACCGTTAGCTAGTAAATGTATTTAAGTACTTAAAAAGGTAATGTCATACTACGTACTTAAATACTAGTAGATATACTACGTATTTAAATAGGTAATTAATGTCATACTACGTACTTAAATACTAGTAAATATATTACGTACTTAAAAAGGTAATGTCATACTACGTAGTTAAATACTATAGTAAATATATATACTACGTACTTAAATACTAGTAGATATACTTGTACTTAAACACTAGATCGATATACTACGTACTTAAAGGTAATGTCATACTACGTACTACGTACGTACTTAAATACTAGTAGATATACTTGTACTTAAACACTAGATATACTATATATGTACTATGTACTATGTATTTAAATACTAGTAAATATATTATGTACTTAAAAAGGTAATGTCATACTACGTACTACGGACTTAAATACTAATTGATATATTACGTACTGAAATACTAATAGATATACTACGTATTGTCGACCCTTACCCCAATTCCTAATTAAGCTGGTACAGTTGCTCAATATGTTTATAGGTTTTTTCTATTGCAATATTGTTTTTTACTTCTCTATTATTTAAATTAAGATAATTTGGTAATTTGCTATGCTATGAGTTAAAAGGACAAGGTTTGGCTATAAACTGGTTTGTAATCAATTTGCTACAACCCATTATTACATAGCAGCTTATAAGACCATCCACATGTATTATTTAAAAAAGTCATATGACTCATTAAATAGGTCATGTGATTAAAGTACATGTAGATCGAATGGTCTCTCTATCTCTCTCTTGCCTCCCTCAAGATGCAGTTCTGATCTAGACGTTGTCACTCCAATTACTGGAATCATCTATAATTAAATTTGTACTAAACGTCACAACAATTTCTCTTTCAATAAATAAAATCAAAGAGTCCATTAAAAAAATCATCTTTCATTGCTCACATTAAAAAAAAAAAAAAAAAAAAAAAAATCTTCATATTTCAAAGTTAGACCACATTATGCTGTAGAAAACAACCCAAAAAAATTCGTTAATTTTGACCACATTATGCTATGTAGAAAACAACCCAAAAAAATTCGTAAATTTTGGATATAATTTTACATTACTATGCAAAAACTAATTTGATTTGTTGTTGTGAAAATTCTTATTAGAATTGTGTCAGAAAGTTTTAGCCAAAAAAGTGTGATTCCAATTTTTTTTCAAAAAATCAGGTCTATAAATTTAATTGGCTTGGCCATATTTTTTTTAAAACCATTTTGAAAAATAAAATTTTGGTCCTAATACCTTAGAAATAAAAATATTTGAGCAATAGGATTTTTCATAAACTAATTTGGATCAAAATTGGGGCTTTTAGAGCAAAAATAATCAAAAATTGGCTTTAAGTGTAAGTGGGATTGACCAACGTCTTATGTGGGGGTAAATACCCAAGACACTTACAAATACAAATGACAAATTTCAATACAAGCCAACACACGCTGGAAAAGGGGGGAAACATTCCCCCCCCCTAAATTTTCCCCAAAAAAATCCGAATCTGTGCTGGTAAAATCGGAAGCAAATCATTCAAAGTGAAGGAGATTCTACCACCTTTAAGGAAGAATATAATATTGAATCTTAGTTTTTATCTTCCTCCTTCATTCTTCTCCAAATTACTTGTCTTCTTCTTGTTCTGGCCAAATTCAAAGTGAAGGAGGGAAGAATACTTAGTTTTTATCTTCCTCCTTCATTCTTCTCCATTCTTGTCTTCTTCAAATTCTTCACATTCCTTCTTCTTCTTCAAGAACTCATTTTCTTGTGTTTTTCTCTTGAAATTTCAGCCCACCATTGATGGTTTCAACTTCTTCCTCAAAGTCAAATATGGTAAAGAATAAGAGATTCAAGTTGGCATTCAACCCTTGCTTCAAAACATACGAAAACATTGTTCTAATGGTGCTAGAAGTGAGGTATGTATTATTAAACACTCAAACTTAAAATGTTTTAGATTTATTGATGTAATTTTCGGACTTATGGGTATTTTGTTTTTTTGGAGTTGATTATTACATGTTTTGGGTCTTTGTATTCCACTTTGTGATGGGTTTGTGTTGTTGTTGTTTGAGAATGCATTTGTAACACATTTAGAGTAGATATTATGTGTCTAAACTCTATAAATGTATGTAGGGAGAATGGGTTTTGTGAAGAAAACTCATGTGTAGGTAATATGCAAAGTTGTCCACCAAGTGTTTGATTAAATGACCATTTGGAAGCAAATTCCAAATGGTGAAGAATTTGGTCATGTACCCTTCATGAAAAATGTTTATTTTTCCATTTAGAATGACTCTAAAACATTTTTAGGCTGATTTTGGTTGAGGTTTGGTGAAATTGGTTTCATGTATATGAAGATTTATTAAGTTACCAAAAGGAAGAACTAAATTTGTTGCTGATTTTTCTACTACTGCGTGAACAGTAAATTTCAATTGAAATTCTGTTTTTATTGAAAATAGATATGACAAAATGGTTTTTTGGGAATTCTTCTATCATGTGTCTAGTATATGTGTATTAAGTTTCATGAGAAAATATCATCGTTTGATATTTATTTGTGAATTTATAAGAGAACTAGTCAAATCTGTCTACAAGACAGTTTTGTGCATTGTGTGTTGTAAAATTTACCATAAATTCCACATGGGGAATTTTGAGACTAATTCTGTGTAGAATGAAAGCTAACACCCTTGAGGTTAGTTTGGAAAAAAATTTACAGTGATTTGATGAATATATGATTTTTAGTAAATTTGTTTTCAAAATTCTAGAAATTGTACAGAAGATTCGATGTTGCTGAGTTGTATGAATTTTAGAAAATTATATGAAGCTCATTTTGATCCGAATTTTTTATGGTATGTTATAGACACATAATTAAAGGTTTCTGTAAATTTTTATCCAATGCGGATGTGTTTTGATAGTGAAAATGAAGTTTATAAGTGTGTTACACTCTTCTGGAATTGGCTGTTTGACATAATCGATTCGTGAAGACCATTTAGAACCAAGTTTTAAATGGTTGTGAATTGGGTCACAAACCCTTCACGAAAAATGTTCATATGCTCATTTAGAGTAATTCTGGAAAGTTTGAGAATGTTTGGTGCATTGTAGATGCAAATCTAGTTTTTTAACCGAAAATTGACTTGCGGAGACCATTGAGAACCAAGTTCTAAACGGCTCTGAATTGGGTCATGGTCCCTTCACGAAACATGTTTGTATGGTCATGTAGAGTAATTCTGGAAAGTTTGAGAATGGTTGGTGCATTGTAGATGCAAATCTAGTTTTTTAACCAAAAATTGATTTGCGGAGACCATTGAGAACCAAGTTCTAAATGGTTGTGAATTGGGTCATGGACCCTTCACGAAAAATGTCCGTATGCTCATTTAGAGTAATTCTGGAAAGTTTGAGAATGGTTGGTGCATTGTAGATGCAAATCTAGTTTTTTAACTGAAAATTGACTTGCGGAGACCATTGAGAACCAAGTTCTAAATGGTTGTGAATTGGGTCATGGACCCTTCACAAAAAATGTCCGTATGCTCATTTAGAGTAATTCTGGAAAGTTTGAGAATGGTTGGTGTATTGTAGATGCAAATCTAGTTTTTTAACCGAAAATTGACTTGCGGAGACCATTGAGAACCAAGTTCTAAACGGCTGTGAATTGGGTCATGATCCCTTCACAAAACATGTTTGTTTGGTTATGTAGAGTAATGCTGGAAAGTTTGAGAATGGTTGGTGCATTGTAGATGCAAATCTAGTTTTTTAACCGAAAATTGATTTGCGGAGACCATTGAGAACCAAGTTCTAAATGGTTGTGAATTGGGTCACGGACCCTTCACAAAAAATGTCCGTATGCTCATTTAGAGTAATTCTGGAAATTTTGAGAATGGTTGGTGCATTGTAGATGCAAATCTAGTTTTTTAACCGAAAATCAAGATTGATTTGAGTATTTGGGTTCTAGTTTGGGGAAAATCAATTTGCTAATTTGATTTGTAAGGATTCTTGAAATTGGAATTAAGAAATATGTTATCTATTTTATATTGTTGAGATTTGGTGAAATTGGTGTCATATATATGAATATTTATTAAGTTATTAAAAGTGAACCAAATTTGTTGCTGAATTTTCTGCTGCTGCGTGAACAGTAAATTTAAATTGCAATTCTGATTTTATTGAAAATAGATATGCTAAAACGGTTTGTTGTGAATTGTTATATCATGTGTCTAGTATATTTGCATTAAATTTCATAAGAAAATACCATCGTTTGATATTTATTTGTGAATTTACAAGAAAACGGGTCAAATCTGACTACTGGACAGTTTTGTACACCTTGTGTTGTAAAATTTTCCATAAATTTCCAAAGAGGAATTTTGAGACCAATTATGTGTATAATGAAATATAACACCCTTTAGATTAATTTGGAACAAGTTTTATACTCATCGGATGACTATATGATTTTTAGTGAATTTATTTACAAAAGTTTAGAATTTGTCAGACGAATTCGTTATTGATGACTTGTATGAATTTTAGAAACTTATAGGATGCTCATTTAGAACTGAAATTTGTATGTTGTGTTTGAGACACATAATGAAGGGTCTCTGTAAATTAGTATCAAATGTTGATGTGTTTTGATAGTGAAAATGATGTTTAGAAGTGTGTTACACTCTTTTGGAATGAGCTGTTTGATAGAATTGAGTTTACAGACTTGTGAATATTTTAATAAATTACAGAAATGTTAACTCGAGCTGAAAATTCTAGGACACATGCTACTCTTATATAGTGACTTGGTATTTTCATGCCGGTCTAATTCCGAATCCTATTTTTTGGGGGTTTTGTGTGGGAATTTCTATGTGGGTTGCTCAAAATATATACATATGCTTATATCTATGTGAATGATTTGAGGGAATTTTTTGTTTTTGTAACATGGGTTTTGCTTAATTTTTTTAGCTAAGTGATTTGTGTTGGGTTTTGCATGTGGGTTGCTAGGATGATGGATTTTAATTGGAGTTTGTTTATTTAGAGGTTCAATTAGCGTTGTTATGAAGTTTGTTTGGAGTTATTTAATTTTTTCGACTAAATGATGACTAACTAATTTACTTCTTTGCTAATTTCATGGAGCTTGTTTTTGGTCTCCTCTCATGTAAAATTAAAAAAACATACCCTCTTGTTGTGTAATTCTTATCTTGGAATTGATATTTGCTAAATTTGGTTTTGTGGTAGCATGCATGGTGTTATAAGGTGGTTTAGTTGGTATTGGGAGTGTTTATTGCTTTTTGTGTAACATTACGAATTTATAATACGGAAACTTACAGTTAAAGATTATGCACAAATTGATTTCATAGCACTTTAACTTTAATATTCAGGGCAAAGGGACAAAAACATAAAAAGACCAAGGAACAGTCCATGGACCGACACTAACACGTCCTTAGGTCAACGTAACATGTAGGAACTTACAAAACGTGATAGGGCTAACGGTTAGAGAATTATGCGCAAATGTGCGTTTCAAAATACATAAGTTTAAAAATGAGTGGCCAAATGGCAAAAAACATAAAACAGTCACGGAACGGCCTTGAACCTATATGACCACGACCCTCTGTTCAAAGTAACATTTAGGAATTTGTGGAATGAAGGTAGGATTGACGGTTAGAGAGTTATGCACAACTTATAAATGTGCGTTTAATAACACTTTAGTTTATAAATGTCCTACAAAGTGGTGAAAACATAAAAAGACATGGAAGGCGTTGACCAACACGAACATGACACTCGGGCCCAAAGTAAAACGTATGAACACAATACTTTAATAGGACTCACGGTTAGAGAGGTATGCGCATGCAAATGTGCGTTTCATAACACTTAGAAATGAGTGGGGAAAGGGTAAAAGCACTAAAAGTCATGGTGTCATTAGTTTTACGTATGCTTAAAAATAATTCTCATATTTCTTACAAATTATGTTTTTGCTTGTTTGTCTTAATGTTATTTTATTGATATTTTGTGCAGATTATATGAGCTTGGGGGAATGATGACATATTTTCTCATTTGAAGTGTCTTTTTTGTTTTTGTTAAAAGACATCTTTTTTCATTTGTATTAATCGCACTCTATAGTTAGATGGACCTTCAATTGTAAGTGCTAGGGAACTATTTCAATCTCTTCCATTCCCCTTTTTTGTGTTTAAGGAATGAGCTGAAGGGTTTGGTTCCTCTGCTTTTGTGGGCTGACAAGCTTTTCATAATTAACAAATTATGGTACTGATTGTATTTATGATAATTTTAAACTTGTATATTATTTACCTATGGAATGTATGGATGATTTGTTTATGGATTTATTGTTGAAAATGAATTGATTTCTTAATAACAGGTTGTAATGAGTAGGTATAAAATATTAAAAATGCAAAAACCTAATTTAATATATATATATATATATATATATATATCATTTGGCGACCCACATTTTCGTCGCCTAACAGCTTGGAAAAAAAAAAAAAAAAACAATAGGCGACGAAATGTTTTGTCGCCTGAAATTCAATAGGCGAGGATATAAATTTCCTCGCGTAAAGAATTATTTGGCGACAAAAATAAGTTTCGTCGCCTATAGTTTTTTGGGCGACGAATTATGTTTCCATGTTTCGTTGACAAATGAACTTTAGGCGACGAAAAGGCGAAATTTGTCGCCAAATACTATTTAGGCGACGAAATTAATAGGCGACGAAAAAATTCGTCGCTAAATGTTGAAAGTATTAGGCGACAAAAATATTTCGTCGCCAGGACTATTTCGGCTACCAACATTAGTCGACGAAACAATTTTTGTCGCCTAATGTACTATTTCGTCGCCTAGTACATCAAGTGACGAAATTGAGACTTTTGTGCGACGAAAAGGTTTTGTTGCCATAGACCTATTTTCTTGTAGTGACATCGAAAATCCCCTCACACCTCACGCCGACGACCCACAAAAATCCACTGGTCCAATAACCACCAACCCACAACAAATTGCAACCAGCAACACCAATAAATCGCATAACACCCAATAACAAATCCACTCAAACACATGGAGCACCACCACCACACAAAATCCACAACAACATACAGCCACCACAAACCCGAGATTTCACGGCAACCCATAATGCGAGAGAGAGAAAGTGCGACACCCACCAATCTGGTTCGAGAGAGTGCAAGAGAGAGAAAGTCATCTCTGATCTAAAGGCAAACAATGGTGGCCTAAGATTTGATATTGTCGGTCTGGGTTAAGAGAGAGTGCGAGAGAGAGCCGTTGTAAGTTTGACCGATTATGGAGAGAGACTAAGGAGAGAGTGCAAGAGAGAGAAAATTAGGAAGGAGAAAGGAGAGAGAAACGAATAAAAATAAGAGAGAGAAAAATTGACATGAGCTACATTACTCAGTATCAATATCGAGTACTGTAGCTTTTTGTAAAAAATTGAGCTACTTTACATGTTCCAATGGGAGCGTTTTTTTTTTTTTTTTTTTTGTGATTTTGGGTAAACACTATTATGTATTATTGCTAATAGTGGCTTTTACCTCACTCGATGGGAATGCTTTTATAAGTTGTAAATGTCAACCATGAATTTGGTGTTCTAAATAACCAACTTTGTAGATACCCCATTTTGTAATCCCTATAACTTTAGCCCCGTTCCCAATGACGATGAATGTCAATCTCTATCAAAATAATCAACATATTGCGTTAACTTAAGCCCAAAAAGGATAATCTTTAGTGGCTAAGGCCTAGAGAATCAAATCCATTTCAAGAGCCCAGTAGAAATCCCTACCCAAATAGGGCGTACGCCACTAGCAAACCAGTATCACCACTTGTCGACAAAAACCTTAAAAATCATTAAATGTTAGTTAGGGCAACCAAGCTCCATTACTTATGTGCCTCCATCAAAGAAACCCTAGCTACCTCTTGTGCCTATAAAAGAAGTCCTTAACTTCACTATTATTTAGAATTGCCTAGACTCTCTGGAAATTCTCATATACTCATAGTCTAGAGAACAGAGATAAGAAATAGTCTTTTGAAGGTTTAGCTATTTTCTAATATCCTTTGATTAGAAAATGAATTTCTCTCTCATGAGATTACAATTATCTTTCATAGTCTTCAAGACTGATTCATACTTAGAACACCACATTTATATATAATACAAACAGTTAAGATAGAGATCTGATTGAGTGACTGGTCAAACTGAATAGCTTGTTAAAAGCTTGAAGGAGCAAGGAATGGATCTCCTCATTGAAACATATTCTCCTCCTTAGTTTTTATTTTTTATTTATGCTTTTTTTCTTTCTTTTCTATTCAATATGTTTTATTTGTTTTATTTTCTTTAGCACTATAATCTTCTTTTATTTCACTATTGCTATTTATTCAATTGTTTGTTAACTTAATTTGTTTTGTTTTGCATTAAGACTTGATAAGTAAGGAAATATGACTTATTAACCTCATTTTCTAAGGCTTTTAATGGAATTGTTTTGCATTTAATTTTTAGTTGTATGCAAATCATTGCACATCTTTTATTTCAATGTATTATATGAAAATCATTTATTTGCATTCGCTACTTTAATTCTATAAATTTTAAAATTTATGTTGTTTTTTTAGGTGCAAATTAAAATCAAGGCACAAAGTTTTATGTCACACAACTAGGATTTCGTTTTTCTTTCAATCCCAACATCCAATGCCCATGAAATGTTTTGGGAAAATTACTTACATTTTCATACAAAAATAAAGCAAATTAACAAACATGATTTGTTTTCATGTTTTTCTCATCAAGAAACGTTTTAGAACTCAAAATAGTTCAAATTATGTGAAGCACACATAAATTAGAATTATGTAGAACCCTCAAAATATTTTAATCATGTAAACACATAAAATTCGGATTAATTAAACCCAAAAATATATTTTACGGAAACTACAAAAATAAATTTAATAGATATATGTCTTAGGATTGTTAGGGTATGATGCATAACATAATTTATTGTGTGTGAGGTATAGGCTAACTTGGATAGGTCCTCCCTCCTCTACACAAGTAGGGTACCCCTTGGGGCCCAACCTAATGGTCGAGACCACTGAATGTAAACTCACAAATTGTCCTTGTCCTTTCCTATGTGTGGGATTCATGTATTTCACTATTTTAAACCATGTTCAGGTAGGCACTAGGCACCTTAATGTTTTTGAGGAAGTGACTACATGACATTAACTGGAGCTAACACCATTAGTTATGGTATGATCAAGTGGGTGATGTTAGTGTACAATTGTGATGGGTGATCACACCATAATATAGTGCACTCTTACATATACAATTACACCCTACTTGGTAAATGAAGTTGCTTTACAAGTGTTGTTTCAGTAAAAGGATGCAACCTTTGGGTAGGGATATATCATTTGGAAAGGATGTATATGTTCACTACTAGATGTGTCCATTCCTAAAGGGTATCTGGTTGTCTATAAACAGGGACTTTCATTTGATTTTGACAATTAAATTTCTCTGTATACAGAAGGTTGTACGCTCACGATCCTAACGTGATTGTCATCCACCTTAGTGGCCACTACAATCTGATCCTACAATCCAATCTGTAAAGCCCCCCCCACCGGTACGTCTTGTCGGAAGTAAGAGTGGCAATGCTCTCAATTCTACCCTCCATGGTAATTCAACGGGCATGATTGATTAGAAAAATTGAATACCATAAGCTAGGGTGTGCTTAGAAAATTTGAATTCCAATGAGTGCTAATGAAATAGCATCAAATTATGGGACCGGTTCAGAGGAAATAAACATATATGATATACCACTTGGTTAGAGGTGATCTAGATTGTAAAATTGCATTCCCCATAGTCACTTGACAAATAAGTAAACAAAAATTCAAAGATGAATTTATCAATGCAAGTGAAAATTGACCCTACTTCTTCTTACTATTATTTTAATAATTTTTGTATTTACTTCCTTGGGTGTGATCCTCATGAAAGGTTAATGTCATTAAACCAACAATCCTCATAAAATGTGGACATCAACGTTGACAAATGTCCACATTTTATGGATATATATATTTTATATATATATATATATATATATATATATATATATATATATATATATATATATATGTATATATATATATATATATATATATCCACATTTTAGGTGGTGTGTATAAATAATGTGTACATACCATTGTCCATTAAAAAAAAGCACTTATTATCTCTATCACTTTAACATGCATGGACCAACCCCCAAATATCTCCTTTTTAAATAAGAGAAATAATGCTAAATTATAAGACAATTAGGTTGCATCTATCACTATCGTAAAATATGATCATCTTCATTCCATTTGAATTTGAGAGAGTCCAATTCACAGTTTAGATTTATTTTTTTTATATGGGAAAATTACAAATACCACCCAAGTGATATATCCTTAAAACATGGAGCTCCCTTGCGGTTTATTTTGTATGATTCGACTTAGGTCCAATACATTGGACCAGACACGATGCGGACAAGTGTTCAATTTTGACCAATGCACTAGAGCATTGGACATAAGCTTTACCCTATTTTGTGACATTTACCTCTCTTGTGATTTGTTTTATCTTTACCAGAATTTGGTGATGTGATAAATACCAATTTCAACTACCAAAAAAGGAACTGAAATAGAAAGACAATTTTACCCTAATCTAAAAGTTAATCAAGTCCTTTTCATTTAATATGTTAACATCGTTAATAAGTAAAGCTTTTTTATTAACCACATGGGAGGTAAGTATCATAAAATAAAGCACGGGGAGTTCCATGTTTTAAGGATATACAGCAAAGGTGGTATATGTAATTTGTCTTTTTTATATTTAATTTAAACTAAAAAAGCGAGCCATTTCAAAAAGGACAAAATTTATCTCTAACTCAGTTTGGAAGAATCCTCCTTCAACCTATTACGTGTAAATTAAATAGACTATTCACATGTATTATTTTAAAAAGTCACATGATACATTAAAAATGTCATGTGACTAAAAATACATATGGATTGTCTATTTAATTATCACGTAGTGCCGGTTTGGAATCCCATTTCGAAGGTAAAAACCATATTTTGAAAAGGCAAAACCCAAATTTTGTGTTTGGTAAGAAGAAAAAAACATGGTTTGTAAAATTTTTAGTCTGGAAAAATCACTTTTTGAAAACAAAGCTTCATTTTCAAAATGTGCTTTTAACAAATAAACATGATTAGAAAATGGATTGTCAAACTCACCTTACGGCTTAGAGTCTTGAAGGTAAACTATTTCTTTTCAAATAAGGAGGTTCTTATCAATCATCTATTAAAGAACCAAAAGAGGAGTACGTCCCGCAGGGAAGTCCTTATTTTATGGCTCATTACTACCCTGGCAACATGGAAAGCGAAAGTACACCACATGTTAGTAGTAATAAAATGAATTTGAACCATTTAGCTTTGAACGCACGGAATTTAGAGCTTGAGAATTGACAAAAGTACAAATTAAGTTTGCATGAATTTAAAGCATGTATTTTTTCTTGGGATCTTTCTCTACAACTTTAGGTGAACTGAACTACCAAAATCAAAGTTATTTAGCCAATAAAATTTAATGACGTAATTTTCATGACTCTTGTGGGCTATATTTCTAAACTTATTTCCCCGTATTTATTATTCAGTCAAATTATTTTATATACAAATATAAAAAGGAAGATATGATTTACAGTCCCACTAGGACTGGCACAATAAATTTTGAGAGACGAAAAATTTGAATAGGACTTATTTTTATAATTTTTAAATATCAATTAAATATTATTTATTAGTGAAATAATTTAGGGTTTCAATTGGTTAGATTTTTATTGACTAAATATTTTGAGAGTCTTCTTGAAGTGGAAGGAAAAAAAAAACTCATTCATAATTTCTTTTTCATAAAAAAAAATATATATATATATATATATATATATATATATATATATAATATATATATATATCTTAATACTTGGAACAATTTTGTATAATTTTAAGAGTCTTTTATTTATATAATGGACTACCTTGGAACCTTTTTAAATATTTGAAATAGGTGGGGCCTTAGACCAGGCCTTCAGCCGACCTTGATTCCCACCATTCTCACTTTCAAAATCAAGCCGATAAGACAACATTTGGGAAATTTTGTTATAGGATATGTGGATCTTTTTCAGATTTGTGAAAACTGTATATCATGACACTAATCACAAATCATTGAGGGATACAACATCTTGAAAATCCATTATAAAAATAATAATAACCAATATATTTCTAAGTAACTCGTATTATGCATGCAACATTATTGTCCCTAACCTCTAATCGCGAAATGTCAACAACTTTTAAAGCCGAAGATTGCATATTAATCGGTTCACCGTATAATATTATGAAAGATGTCGACTCTCAACTTCCACTGAACCCTCATAAATTTGGTAGTTGTTCGTTTAATTTGATGCAAAAGTCTCATTCAATTAAGATTGTTCCATGTCATGCATGCATTTGTATGTGAGTGAAGATCAGGTCCAGTCCAAGCCGCTGAGGCCGTGACAAACGTCTTCGTTTTTATATATGTTTTCATGTTTTCACTCACTCATTGAATAATAAGAATTTAACAAGATAACAATCTCTTGGGGGTACTGTTGCACTGGCCAACTCTCTGTTGCTCTCTCTCCACCTGTCCCAATTGAAATAAATGTTTTTGAAGTTAGTGAGCCGGGGACAGTTGAAGTAATTAAGCCGCTTGTGTCTAGCTACTTACTCTATCTTTTCTAGAACAATTTTGCTTATAAATTTGCAACCTTGTTGCTCTTCTTTCCAAGTACTAAGCTCAGCATTCAGCTTTTTCTCTCTTTACTAAATCGATAGCTAAATGGAGATGCATCTACACATTCTCGCTTTTCTCACTGTAAGTTTTGTGATCTTGCACCCATCTGGACATAAATAAGCTCTCTTTTCAAACACTTTGATTTTAGATTTTTTTTTTAGTATTTGTAAGGAAGATAACGAGGCTTTATATGTTGCAGGTTGCACTGGTGGCAACCCATGCTGCTCTGCCTCCTCAAATATACTGGAACTCTGTGCTGCCAAACACTCCAATGCCTAAAGCCATCACTGATCTTCTACAACCTGGTTGGTGCATAGAATCTGCGAGGACCTCTATTGCATCTTTTCACTAACATAATATACTTCTCTTGTCTCTTTTCATGATCTAGAAGTTGAGAAGCATTTTGAATGAGTGATCTTAGCAATATTATATATTTTACTATATAAACTTTACAAACTAATATGTCATTTTTTAAACAAAACACAAAAATATAATAATAAAAAAAACGTTATTTATTATTATTTTTATGTAGCAACAACGAAAATCATTATCATGTCAGTTTTTAAGGTTTTTATACTAACTAAAATTGATAATAGCATTTTCCTTTTAAGTAAGAGATACTACATATTTACTACATAAGTTTATTCACAGATCACCTAAAGGTACTTTAGAGATATTTATTTATTAATTTTTTTTATAATTTAATTGTTAAAATAAGAGGGGATTTGAACTTGGTTCTCCTCATAAAGAGACAAGTCAACCCCACTTAGTTACAAGGTTATTTATTAGTTGTCGAAATATTGTGTTTGTAAACCTTTTATAGTAAAAATTGATAGTAACTTTAGTATTTTGCATTAGATTTATAGTACAGCTTCTGCACAACTTTATGATCGTAGCATCCTTTAAATAGTTATCACTTTTTTCATTGAAGTCCACTGCTTGACCCACATGCACTTCCCACCGACTAATACACACCACATTAATGAGTTGTGGCAAAGGTGGTGGGAAAATGGTGTGGTTATAATGTCTTTCATCTTATAAGTTGTCGTTCCTAATACATGTGGCTAACGTTGCAGGCCTGATAGATGACAAAAGCACTTCAGTGAATGTAGGGAAGGGTGGCGTAAACGTTGATGCAGGAAAAGGAAAGCCCGGAGGCACCTCTGTCGATGTTGGGAAAGGTGGTGTAAATGTGAATACCGGGAAAGGAAAGCCAGCTGGTGGTGGCACCCACGTTAATGTTGGAGGCAAAGGTGTTGGTGTTAACACTGGAAAGCCAGACGGCAAGGGAACCAATGTTGGTGTTGGCAAAGGAGGAGTATCTGTGAGCACAGGCCACAAGGGAAAGCCTGTGAATGTTGGAGTAACACCAGGGAAAAACCCCTTCGTATATCAATATGCTGCCACTGAGACCCAAATCCATGATGACCCGAATGTAGCTCTTTTCTTCTTGGAAAAGGACTTGCAATCTGGCACAAAAATGAACTTGCACTTCACTAAAAATACAAATACAGAGACTTTTTTGCCCCGCCAAGTTTCAGAATCAATTCCCTTTTCATCTAACAAGATCCCAGAAATTCTGAACCGGTTTTCAGTGAAGCCTGGGTCAATGGAAGCTGATTTGATGCAAAACACAATTAAAGAATGTGAAGAAACAGGCATCAAAGGCGAGGAAAAATATTGTGCAACATCATTAGAGTCAATGGTCGATTTCAGCACTTCCAAGCTAGGAAAACGTGTTCAGGCAGTCTCTACAGAGGTGGGAAAAGAAACCCAGATGCAGAAATATACTATAGCACCAGGAGTGAAGAAGATGGCAGGTGACAAATCTGTTGTGTGCCATAAGCAGAATTATGTATATGCTGTGTTTTACTGCCATTCAACACAGACCACAAGGGCTTATATGGTGCCACTGGAGGGTGCTGATGGAACAAGGGCTAAAGCAGTAGCAGTTTGCCATACAGACACATCAGCATGGAACCCAAAACATTTGGCCTTCCAAGTGCTCAAAGTTAAGCCAGGAACTGTCCCTGTCTGCCATTTCCTTCCTGAGGATCATATTGTATGGGTATCCAACTAGAAATCTCTGGGAAAGGCTTAAACGTATTCCATAGCATAATGCAACAGTTTGAGACCTTTATATGTACTTTGATACTACTGCATTTTAGTTACATGCTTGTGTATGCTTTAGTCATGGATGATACATTATGTATTCACTAATAACACATCCTGTTGGTTTGTATTAACTAATATAAATAAATACTTTCTTTTGCTTTAATGGTTCATTTTCATTCTTCAATGGATGGTGACTGGTGAATTATCTACTGATCAACCAACTGAAAGACATTTTGTTGTACATTGTTTTCAATATATAGTGACCGTCAAATAAACCAGCCAGAAGGGTAGAGTACTGATTCTCTCACACCACTTGATTGTGGATATATATCCATAAATTGTGGACATCTATAGGTGGTTGATGTTCACAATTTGTGAATGTATGTCCACGTCTAGGTTGTGTGTGGTGTGAGTGATATGAGATCATATTTACCCTTAGAGATATGGTTTTAGAACTGTTTATGACGTAGCAAGCAAACATTAATGCCAAAGTTTCTAATTTCCTTCAAAGGAGGGAATTGGGTGTGGAAACCTGCAAGGTCTGAAGAATTTTTTTCTATTCAAAGCAAGCTCTCCTTGATTGAGCTTGGTGAGAAAAAATACGGCTTGATAAGAATCCTGTCTTGAATAGAGCATTGTGCAGTAGTTGGGGGATTACTCTTTCTGTTCTTAATAAGAAGATTAGGTAGCTGTTTGTAATTGTTGTTAGTGGGGCTCTCAACTCTTTGAGGCAATGTGGTCCTTGGACTTGTGCCTACCCTACCTGTTTGAGGTGTTCGTTGAAATTGATATTAGGTGTGTCTGCTATCTTAGCTTAGTTCAGAGTTTGCAGGGTTTTTTTTTTTTTTGAGGTAATGACTCCATCCTTGTACCTGGTGTTTTTGTTTGGTGTGCTGGTTTTGTTTGTTAGGCTTCTTGTTGCGGTGGCCTGTGTGCTACTTGATGCTTGTAGTTGTTGTACTGATTGTAATTTCCTTCTTCGTTGTGAATAAGATTTCTTATTCATAAAAAAATAAAAAATAAAAAATAAAAAAAGTGGAAGAGATTAATGTGGATCGAGTCTAATAGCCTACAGGCTACATCCACATCACAAAAAGTCAAAAGGTTTACATCTTTCTCATTCACTTTGATTGATAATAGGAGGGATATGTAAAATTAGAAAATAGATCAACTACCAATTTATTACATGTAAAACTCTAACTTAAATTTCATATTCGTATAATTGATTACTCCAATTCCACGATTTACTCCAAGCAATCAATCATTTGATTTTGCCTTCATGCTGTGAAAAGTGAATCATACTTTCCAATACTCCCTTCTTAGGTTGTGCATTAATCTTATATGGATTAAGGCATTAAGCACCTACTTAAGGATTCAAAGTTTGATGTGCAATTACCTATCACTATGCATTATGATAACCATGTAGCAATCGATATTATTTCAAATCCTATGTTTCATGAGCGAATTGAGCATATAAAGGTGGTTTTCATTTTGTTTGATAAAGTAAAAAGTGGTATTATTATTACCATAGTTTTAAAAACCATATCGGACCGACTGATTCAACTAGTTCAACCAGTGACCAGTACCTGATCCAGTTTGATTTACTCCAAAAATCGAAAATTAAGAAAAAATAATAAAAATAAAAAACCATCAATTCAACCAACAAAACTAAGAACCGGACCGATTCAACCGGTTTGACCCTATTTTCTTTTACTAAAAAAAAACTTATATGTTTAGGCCACAAAATAGTAATCCCAATATTAATCTAATAATATTAGCTCACACAAAAGTAGTCCAATATTAAAATAATGAATATAGACCCAAAAATAAAAAAGCTCATACATTCATGTTTAAAACTCTTGATAGAGTGTAGTATTTATAGAGGGGAAAGTATTAGATTTTCTTTCATTTTTCCAAAGTGGGACTTTCAAAAAGTCTCTTACAACACAATAAGTCTCACATTGAAAAAGTAAAATGATATTAATAATAACTTTACTTATAAATAAGTCACAGTATCCCTTCATCATCAATTGTGAAAGAAAGCTATGGTGTTGCCAAGCAACTACTTTCACAAAGTTGAGTGTTAAAACCATGGTGGTAGCATTCGTGGTCTGATTGTGGTTCATAGAGCTGAACTTATTTATAAACAATAATTGATAACTTTTATTCCTGTTGCTTGTCAAATACATAGATGCCTTATGCTCAAAAAAAATAAAAACAAGTACAAGTATCATGGGTGAACTATTGTTATGACACTTGCGAAGATCTTTATTATTTTATTTTTTGAGAGAATTGTAAAAATCAACTTAAGTAGTTCATCAACCTAGGAAAAACCATTTATAACTTCATCAAAATACATCGTAATGAAATTTAGAATTTTATTTGATTTTATTGAAGGATTATTATTTTAATTTAAGAATAACTTCTTATAATGTTAATATGTTTAGTTTTATATATATATATATATATATATATATATATATATATATATATAGTATATATTATATATATATATATATATATATATATATTTAACTAAAATGAAAACTCATATATTCAAAATTTGTTATATATTTTAACTAAATATTATTATAATTATGTATTTATTTTATTTATTTATATAATTTAAAATTATTTATAAAATCACCGGTTCGACCACAACAAAAAACATTCCTATATCCGGTTCTTTGATCGGTTCAATTTTTAAAATCATAATTGTTACCGCCATACGTTTCTACAAAAGCTCAAATTACGAATATGTACAAAACTATATTGGATTTGCTATGGGATTATATATCACCCAACTTAAGAGGGAGTATAATGAGTAAGTGTATACATGTTAGGGGCAAAGATGCAATAATGTACTGAAATTATTATTATAAATACTAAGCATGCGTGTTAGGTTAATTAATTAACCCTGAACACACATCCCAAAGTTAACAAGCCTTACATTAGTTATCCAAAAATGTTCCTCTTCAGTGAGCAAATGATCTATTGTTGCCATCCAACAAATAATCGACCAATGTCTTGGAATACCTTCTTTTTTATGTAAGCAAAACTCATTAAAATCACCGCAACCAATGTACATGGACAGTATACAAGAGATATACCAGGAAATCTTGAAAAACAAAACAAAAAGGTCAAGAAATTCTAACAAATTTAAAAAAGAAAAACAGCCTCTAGCAGCTACCCAATCATAAAGGGTCATCAACTGTATAAACCTCAACTCCAAAATTGTTCTCTTACAATCTTTGAAACTATGCGCATTGCATTCTCTTCAAATATACTACACCATGCATAACAAATGCCTTGGTTTACTTGCAAATCCCACAGGTAAAAAGAATCCAATCATCTTTGAAATTTTGCCTCCGCCTCATTTGAGTAGAAATAGCATCTCCTCATTCCCTGGTACCCATTGTGCCTTTGCAGGCTACCAGCAGTACAACTAAGCCTGTTTGCCACCACTTATTTTCAGTTTATTTTGCTTATGTACAACTTTTTTAAGATACAGCTATACTTTTCCCAACTTATTTTTTAAGCCTAATAAACCAATGAAAATAAGCTCTTCCAAACTAGTTAAGCCAGAAATTTATCACCACCTTCAATATTCTAAGGGAAATGAGTGCCAGATACAATAAAATATGCCCCCTAGATGCCCATTGTCATCGCAAAGAAATGTAATTTATGGATGCCATTTTTCAAATGTAATAACTGATGCAGCATTTAATGAGAGAAGCAATGCTCAAACCTCTCAAATTTCTTCATTCAAAGCAAAGCTTCTAGCTGAAGTCGGGCAAAGGCAATAATTATTGCAAAACTGCAATTCAAGTGATGCACTCCTAACTCGCCCCCTTCCCCAGGGAATGCATTGCATAACCAGAATAGACAAGATAGCTTCCCTGTAAAAAGGTTAGATTTGGTATCAGAACATCTGAGGCATAATTCTTTGATTCATCTCTACGGAAAACGTTGTTCAACATTTACTCAATGGTAAAATACAAAAACCACCCCTGAGGTTTGAGCTAATGACAAAAACTACCAAAACTTTTCAAAAATATCCAATTTTCCCCATAAATGCAAACAATTTCGGGGAAATGTACACAAACGGTAGTAAGTGCAGTATGCCCGTATGTACTTAGGGGGCAAACTGGATATTTTCAAAAAGTTTTGATAGTTTCAGTAATTAGCTCAAACCTCAGGAGTGGTTTATGTATTTTATCCTTTACTCAATAATCAGAATTTACATACACTGGTTCAAAGCCATCGCCACCCTTC
The DNA here is from genome assembly GCA_907173295.1 of Fagus sylvatica. Classification (NCBI taxonomy): domain Eukaryota; kingdom Viridiplantae; phylum Streptophyta; class Magnoliopsida; order Fagales; family Fagaceae; genus Fagus; species Fagus sylvatica. Next base: position 19,625,334 of record OU015771.1, on the reverse strand, counting down.
AAAGTCATGTACACATCTTTTTCTTCACCAAGAATATAACACTCCCTTCTAATTCATGAATCAAGCACAATAGCTGATCTTAATATTGATCAGCCTGGAAAGGTTCCAATGAACCCCACGTTCTTCCTACTTTCAATTTGACATGCAAAGGAACTGGAAAACAAATAATGAGATAAAATACAGAAAAGACAAGTTTTCAGAATACAAAGAAATGTGAACTATAGATACTGAACATATACCAAGAAGCAAGGCAGCATTTTCCATGCTCATTTGCAACAATAATGCAGCTTCCTTTACCACAGAAGGATCAACTTCCAGTACTAATTCATCATGTACCTGGATAGGAATCACCAGAGCATCTATCAATTTTCATGCAATAAATATTGCAGCATATGAATGAAAAGTAAAGCAAAAGCCCAATGCATTAACAAAGCTAAGAGGATGATCTTCCAAATTTATTACAGATTTATTTATTCATAAATTCTGTCCATTTCAGATTGTTGGAAATACATAAGGATGAAAAGAAGAAATTATAGTAAACAACAATAGTAATCAGTTTCCGCAAGCAACCTGTAATATGATTCGGCAGCGGCCTTTGAGCATTTGAAACTTTGTCATGAGTGAGCTACAACCTGGCCTATCAACTCCTTCGACAATCACAGAGTAAATATCTATCATTGCAATCTTAATAATGTCAGCAGCAGATCCCTGTAAAAAACAGCTTATTAATACATTAATATTATAATAATATGCTACATTTCAACACCCATAACCACCCTCATCCCAACGGAAAAAATTTTAACCTGACAAATAGAATTCACTGCTTGTCTCTGCGCTTTTGATCTTTCTTTACTGTTTCCAAATTTAATTTTTGAGAGGAAACGCTTTCTTCCCCTGAGGGTTTCCACATATCTGAATCACAAGTGTACCCAGATAAGTAACAGCCTATATAACACAAAAAGGAAGACATTTTTGAAAAAGGTGTATCAATAGACAAACAGTTAATGCTTATAAGAAAAATGATAAATGAATGAACATAAGTTCTTGTATGGAAAATAAAAGAGATAAACAAGATGCAGAACCTAATAACCTTCAGAGTCATAGATTTAAGGAAAAAGGCTTTATATTGAACAAAAAGGGATAAGAGAGAACAAAAGATTGGATAGTCCATAAGCAAAATACAAAAAAATATATTTCTAAATTCCCACACTCAATCTCTTGCATCATCTTTATCCTTGTATAAAAGAAGAGAGAGAGGTAAATAACAATGTGCAAGAAGAAAAACAATAAAATACCCTCACCCTTTCTGACGGCAAGATGCAACCGCATCACAAAGCCAAGAAGCAACACCGGGAAAAGAACTTTTGAAACTTCGGATATTTTCTGCAGCTTCACCAGAGCTGCAATGCAGTTGTTCTGCAAGGGTGTTTGCGCCCATTCCATAAAGAATGCCATACACCAACCTTTTGGTCTGGTCCCGTTCATTGGAGTCAACAGACTCAATTGGTTTCCCAGTCCATCTTGCAGCTATCATAGTAAAAACATCACCATCCGGCTTACTAAGAAGTTCAATTAATGAGGAGTCTTTAGAGAAGTGTGCCATCAGCCGCAGTTCGATTTGAGAATAATCTGCTGTTAACAGTAACCAGTTATCCTGCAATAAAGATTAGGAGTGGGCTCAACCAGAATATAACATTGACTTAGCAGTTAGCACTAATAAGCCCCCCCCCCCCCCCCCCCCCCCAAAGAAAAAAAAGAGAAATAATGTGTACATAAAGCAACTTCCAACACAGTAAAATAAATAAATAAATAGAAACGGAAACCAAAAAAAATCCCTAAAAAAACGCATGTATCTGAAAAGCCCAAAGGACAAATCCTTCACGCAATAAATTATAATGCTCGCTCTCTCTAAAATTGACAACCCCCCCGCCCCCCTCCTGCTAAAATTCAAAATCACCCAACTTGACCACTTAAGCTGCCAGACTCCACTACTATCTTGCTTTTCTGCATTATCCTCTGGCAGAAAAGCTTGGTCATTAGAAATAGGGGGAGTCCCGCTGGCTCTCCCAGGCAGAAAACCAGAGAGAGAGAGAGAGAGAAAGTAGAGGTGATAATGGGGGTACTTTCGTTCAGCTTCCTTGGATCGCTATAGATAAGAAGCTAATGTAAATATTTTTGTCCAGGTTTTAAATAATAAAAATATTTTCATGGGTTTATTCTCCAAAATTTAATTGAGGAGTATTTTATTATATACCTGATCATTAATACATACACATCAAGATCATTACCTGTGTAGGAACAAAGAAATCACGAGCATTAATTTTATATTGATCAGCATCAGCATCACCTCCATTTTTATCCTTGTTCATTTTGAAGTCAACCACATGTTCCACACACTGCAAGCCTCAAAAATAATAAGATAATGAAAATAATAAAAATAAATAAATGATAATAATAGTTCATTTCTCTAATTTTAAATTGTACTTACACGAGAAAATATTAAAAAAGATAAATATGACAGGTGAATAAATCAAACCTGAAGATTAGGTTCCTCCATTGAAAGCCGACCAGTTGCAGTGGATGTTTGGAGCCAATGACCATGAAGTGTGTACCTCTGTGTCCTCAAAGACAGCCTAGCCAGTGTACAAATTGATCCCAATGTGCAGTTTAGGAGCTTTGCCAATGTACGGTGCTCCTTAATGACTGGAACAATAGGGTGCTCATGCCTGAAATGAAACAAAATCCAGTTTTTATGCATAGCTTAGCAAATATGAGAATGTCCAAGGACAAAACCTATGTGCTAGAAGCACAACAATATACATAAATAAATGGGTATATGGCATGCAGGAAGAGCAGCAATTCAAGACTTCAACACATATCATATATTAAAATTTTAAAATTCAAAAGGCTACAGTAGGTGCTTTCTATTTTCTTTCCTCTCCATCTTAGTCTTCAATAGGGAAACATTATTGGAGAAGTATTATCACTTTAAACCCTGCCATCCAAGGGACAAACCTAAAAGCAAAACATGAACTGGCATAATGAGGATGCACCTGACATGCATGCAGTTGAAAATAATACAGTCGCACCTCCTTCAACACCAATAACCTTATTAAAATCCACAATGAATATACCTTCTTTTGCATCAATAAGCACAACAAAGCATGCTAAAAGGAACCAAAGTTTGAATGACTGAGAAGAAGACGATACAATTTCAACAAATGCACTACAACCTAATCTATTAAATATTTAAAGTTTTATGGACGATACTAATCCCAACAATTATATGTGCTTGTTGGACCAACCACGAGGAAAGACCAAAGGCTTGGACTGCTGACAACTATCTCCAACTCAAAAAAGACTTAAACCCAAGGACTTGGGAATAACTACATGAATCTTTTGGCTCCTAAGCTATTATGTCTTTTCTTGGATACCACCAGCATTCTTTTTGACCTTCCACTTGACTTTCCGACGCCCTCCACTCAGTACCGTCGCACTGGAAGTTCATTGCATAAGGCTACTAGCAGTTTAATAAAACTTTTCCTTTCAACAAATAATTCACAATCAGATAATTGCTGTTATTTTCCTTTTACACTATCTTTGCAAATGCAAAGCAAAACATGTCACAGGGCATTGCAATACAAGGAACAACTTTCTTACTTGTAATTGCAATACTTGTAATCGCAAGAGAAAGACAATATACAAGCCCAAAATAATTGCATATATTCCAGCGAAATTTTCCAAAAAACAAAAAGGTTTTAAAGAAATCTAATGTCTTTGACCTCTTAGAAAATGCAGCGATACCTGCTTTTCCAAGAAATCACTTCAACAGAGTAATACTCCCAACATATTTTTAAGGCAAACAAGTGACCAACAAATCGGTTGCATATAAAAATTTAAGCTTGGTCTTCTGAAGATACCCTATTTTACCAAAAGGTTCTAACAACATAAGGGGAAGATCTGGACCACTAGGAATTCAAGGCATGTATACCATAAATAATGATAAAATTCGCACAACTAACATTCATACACACCATTATACGAACACTGGTGCCCTCTTTGAGTATGGCCAATGCAAGCACTTTCCAAATCCACATCGACACATGTGAAACACTGCTCATCGAAAAAAAGTAACATAGTTTATCACAAGTAAACATGAAGTTTGCGGCAGAGACAACAAGATGTTACTCAGAATATAAACCTTCCATCCTATAGAAATTTTACTTTCAATTTCAGCCTTTTCAGGTACTTAATGCTTCTCCATTTCAAAATGTGAATGATCAGATTTGTCACAACCCAAAAGGACCACACTTCAATATTTTAGGAACCTCTTCAATTACACAATTTCAAATTAAACAATGAAGGGTGTTACTGGAAATAACATAGTAAAAATTATCTCCTTAAAATGTTGACTTCTTCCAAGACAAAAATCTCTATCAGAGAAGGCTATTTTTTTTCCCTTATTCTCTTGATTAAGCTTAAAAGATGGAGAGAGCATAAAATATTGCAGGATCTCGTCAGCACATGAATTCACCTTAAGATGCGTAATGAGCATAACAAGAACAAGATATCACTCCCAATTACCTTAACAGATCCAAGCAATGCTTGTCAGGTACTTGGATGTTGCTTTCCTTTATTGTGACCCTCTGGTATTGGCAGCTTCAAATGTCCGTACAGCACATTTGCAATATCTGCTGTTGTATATAATGAAAATGTCATGCCAGCCAGCTTATGAGCTTCCTTCTCCAGATGCCTAAGCTTTTTCCCCAACACATTACGTGCCTGAAGGCATCCCTCCATATCAACACCTATTCCCCAAAGCTCCATGTCTGCAAGAACATTAACCTAACACACACACATACAAGCATATGAACTTCTGTCAAATACTTCAAGTATCTACCCAGTTGAAGAGTGTATTGTTTATAAATATTGGTTCAATGTTTCTGAAGGACGACTTTCTTTTGAATCATAATCCCTAAGTGGCTCAACACAGGTTTTTTAGCACCAATGCCAAGCATCAGTTTTTCATACTTAAGATATTATCAAGGCCAAAAAGTGAGAAATGGAAAATTTAAAAATAAAAGGAAGAAGAAGAACCCCACCACAAGAGAAGTCACACTTAGAAATTTATCAAGACCAAAAATCAAAGTAGAAAAATGAAATAAGAGAAGTCATGCTTAAGAGATTTATCGAGGACAAAAAATCAAAATAGAAAAAAGGAAGAAGAAGATGAAAAAGAATGGTTCTGTTTACATGCTCCAATATTAACACATTATCCTATCGACTACCAAGTTTCCATGTAGGTACCTAAGATGGACCCAAAAAAAAGTTTGAATGCCCCAGATCACAGAACTCCTCTAGAAGTTTATTTCAATAGTTACAACAATGGGGGAGGGGGGAATTGAACCCTAGTTCTCCTTGTACGGGAGAGTAGGCAATGCCACTGAGCTACAAGGCTCTTGACAAGTCCTCTAGAAGTTTATAACAGAGAGCATAAGGGAACTTACCAATGGGATTTCTATATTCATAAGGGCTTCAATAAGTTCTTCGGAAATAAGCAACTTCCAAAGTACAGAACATAAGGCTCGTGTTTGTGCAACCCGACGACAGCACCCATTATGGGCAGCCCTTCGCATCTGATTCTTCCATCGGCCACTCTGATTAGCAGCTGCAGCAGCCTCGCTGGATAACCGTTTCTTAACTTCCTATTTTTATAATTTTATCAGAAGGAAGTTTGAGAAAGGATGAACACCATAGTACTATTAATTAAATGACAAGATTTCAAGAAGTTTAGAAGTCATGTGGCCAAAAGAAGCTCAAATTAGTTGATATGATTATACTGATTACCTTCTCCAGGTTTGGGTTAGAGCTTCTTTCCTCATCAGGCCACAGAATCCATGCCACTATGCACACGTCGATTCCACCTTTTACATTAACTGGGGGCAACAATAAAAATGAGTTGTCTATGAGTTCAAGACCCATATTTTTCCCAGCAAGATCTGAACCAAATTTCTGATTTGAAACTGCAGGACTTTTAAGAACCTGAATCTGAACTTTTAGGTTCCAAGTAAATTTTCTAACATTTCTTTGCCCCAACATTTCACCAATTCGGCTCCATCTTTGTCTAACTATTTCCAACCAATACTCAGGAGGTGAAACATTACTCTTATCACCAGATGTACCCAAGGATGAGTAACCATTTCTTCTGTTTTCAGACCACAGTAGATCCTTAGGAAGATTGACATAGTAGACAGGAGAATTTTCCCAACAAATGGCTATGCCGTGTATTTCAAAGGGGGCAACGGAGTTCACTTCCGATCGTTTGTTGTAGTGGATATCAAAATAGAATTCCCGTGTAGTCTCCCAAAGATCCAAGAAGGAATCAAATCCACCAGGAGTATTAACTGCATTGATAGGGCCTTTCCCACAAGTACTGTCCTTATTGCCAAGACACAAATTTTCCCTGCTCTGTGGTTCCTGTACTCCACAATGAAGATAGCCACCACATACCCTGGTTCCATCACCAGAGCTTTGTAACTGAATAGAGTGTGCCATTTCAGCACTTTTGGTATTACCAACGGTAGCATTCAGCTCAGCACCATTGGTAACAGACCCTTCAACTGGTACCCCAGAATTTTCAGCACCAAAGTTACAGTGCATTGCAGCTGTTGAGTTTACTTCTGCTGAAGCCACTAAACCAATATCTGATGTTCTCATTAACTTCTCTCCATCACTTTCTGAAGCAACTTTATCAAAATTCTCATTTTCTTCTGAGGATGGCTTTGCAGAAACATGCTTCATGTGCTCTACATCAACAAAGCTACTACTAGTTTCATTTCCGGAAGATGTAGTTGCAGCCCCTTGCCTAACGTGATTTCCCATGACAGTCGACAATATGGGTTGAGAAATATGTTGAACATTAATTCCAAGTGATTTAAAAGCTGAGAAGGCAGCAACGCTTGCTTCTTCAGCTTTATCGAGAACAATTTTGCGTGCACCATTCTTAATCTTCTTGGCCACTCCAAGTTGTATGCGTCTTTGTGCTGAACCTTCTAACACTCATATAGTCAACTTGTTACTAATAAAACATAAATAAATCCAGAAATGCAATTATAATTTTCAATAGAAGATGATGGAGAACAACCTTAAACTGGAAGCAGGAAAGGGTAACAGCATAGAGTGGTATAAAAAATAAATTCTACCACCATTAATAATCCATGCATCAGAAGAAGATTCTTTGAAAATATTTTACTATAATGGAAAAGAAACAACAGTAACACTGTTATCTCTAGAGTTCTCTCCTTAAACTTCAGTAACAGAATAGTAACATAATCATTTTTTGAAAGATTATAAATTTTAATAAAAAAACAAAAAGGCAAGGCCCTAGTACACAGGAGACAGGACGTATACAAGAGACTTGCAAGAATAATCAAAGATCTAAACTACAATGATCTTAAAAATTTAACAAAGAGGAAGATGCTAAACCCATGATTCCCTCAACCAATCAAACAAAGATCTCAAAAATAAAAGTTTAAATTGAACAAATGAGATCTCCATTCAATCATTGTCTTGCAACCATGCTCCCTCCAAATGAGCATAGAGGAATAGCATTCCACACATTCAAACTTTGATGTCTCTTGAGAACACCTCCAACACGCAATTAATTGAAAAGCTTAGGCATTACCCAAGAAATTCCAAATAAAGCAAATGCTAACATGACAACTCCCTGACAATATTAAAGAGAGGATTAATTGACTCCCTAGAAACTTTGCACATACAAGACCAATCAACAATGATTATCTTATGCTTCCTTAGATTATCCACTGTTAGTATTTTTCATGAGCCACAGTCCATGCAGAGAAAGCAACAATACTCAACCCATCCTACCCATACTGCTCCCATTAATATAAACCGCATCATTAATATAAACCGTATAAAGGATGTCAAAAAAACTTATCAACAGATTCAAGCACCCATAGTGAAAAGCTTGAGAGAAAGTAAGACACCAATGAAGAGCATTATTAACTCAATACATGTTATCTGCTATAGATACATCTTTATTCACTGCACGGCAAACCAATTAGGTAAGAGAACTTTAGGCACATCATTACACCATAAATCATGCCAAAAGTGAATGTAACTACAATCCCAACATGATATCTAATATCATTCGAGAACCTCTACCAAACAACCTTAACATGCTTCCACAAACTCAAACCATGAGCACACTAACCTCCGTAGAACACCAATGACTCCACATCTCTTCGTATATGGCCCCCAACCTTCTCTATAAAAGGTCCCTTCCCAAAGCCACTTCCCCAAAAGAGATTGGTTAAAAATACCAAGCTTCCTAATACCTAAACCCAGATTAAATTGGAGAGCAAACCATATTCCAATTCACCAATGAAATTTCATATCTTCCCATATACCTCCCCACAAGAAATCTTTTTTTCCATTTTTCTACCCTTTTAACAACACCACTCTGCATGGGAAAAAATGACCTAAAATAAGTAAACTAGAAAGAGTACTTCTAATGAAAGTGACCCTTCATCCTCCTTTTCATTAGTTCCACGTTTACATCCAAAGCTGAACTAGCCTTATAATGCAAACCAAGGGGCAACCCAAATAAGTCATAGGAAGAGCACCCACCTGACCTCCCAAAATCTTAGATAATCAATCCACATCTTGAACTGATTCAACCTTGCCCAAATTGGCCTTCAAACCTGAAACTGCCTTAAAGTAAAGAAGAATATATCATAATGAAAAAGCTCCTCATTCATTAAACACCTTTTACTAATCAAAAAAAAATATATCATTAAAAATCTTTGGCCAAATATGCCTTACTGGATTCTCTGATTTTTTTTTTCTGAAAAAACACTGTAATGAAGTTGTTCCCAACAAATCAACCAACAACCAACATCGAACAGAGCTATACTACACCATCTTTCCCCAATATTGCAGATTACATAAACCCCTCTTCCTCTTTCAACAATCCGCAACCTAATAACAAATAAGTGATCCATGGATTCCCCACTCTTTTTACAAGTACAACACCAATCCATCACAATGATGCGCTGCTTCCTCAAATTATCCGTCATTAGGATTTTACCTAACGTTACAGTCCATGCAAAGAACACCGCTCTCAAAGGAGCCTTGGTCTTCCATATACTCTTCCAAAGGAAAGGGAACTGTCATTAGAGGTTAAAACTTTATAATATGGTTTAGCCTCAAAATATTGTCTCTAGATGAAACCCAACATAATTTATCTTCTCCATCCCTCCTTAATTTAGTAGAGTAGAGAAGATTAAAAGAAAAAAGATACAGCTCCCAACTCCCAATCCTGCAGAGTCTTCATGAAATTGATATCCACTGCAAGTGACCATTGAACATATATGATCAACCACCAAAGCTATATCCACTGCAAGTGACCATGAAATTGATATCCACTGCAGAGTCCTCAAATAGCATTTCCTCCTTCTGACAAGCTATATGAAAGAATTCCAGGAAAGTCGCCTTCAAAGGCTGCTCACGCACCCATTGCAACTCATCTCCCCTTGTTTACAATAATGTCAAGGATGTATAGAATTGGCAGTCTCCAATCCGATTGGAGAAAATGTGTTACAGAATCATATTCTAGCTTTTATATATAGTATGAGTATGAGTCAATAGAGATCCAACCATCATGAATAAATACAACCATGACCCCTCCACACACAACCAAGGCATCCAAGAAACGGAATACACAAAATCATCCATATAACACTACTTGATTGGCAAGATCATCTTCCATCAAAGATAAACTTAAAAGAGTGCAACATTGAGAAATACTTGTCATTATAAGTTGACAAAATTATAATTGATTCCTACATATAAAAAATTCTGAAGACAATATGAAAATAACATTTCTAAGAGACCGCTAAAAGCCTTGTAGCTCAATAGCATTGACTAATTCTCTCTATGGGGAGAACTTGGGCTCAAACCCCCCGCCATTTATTGTAAGCAAAAAAAAAAAAAAAAGTCAAGCAATCCCATTAATGGCCGCAAATCAAATACAGCTTACAGAGACCATTCTTTGGTTTGCAAATCCATGACAAAATAAAGATATTTCATGCATGCCTTGTAATTATAACTATAAATCAAAGTCATATACCAAAAATCTCTGAAGTATCACCTTGTGCAGCCCATGAAGAAGATTCAAAAAGAGCTTTGACAATTTCAGTAACGGATGCTTCTGCAATCGCTAGAAGTGTACGCAAGCCAGCTTTGTAGAGTGCTCTTGCTCGAGAACCCTAAAAGTCAAATAATAGAAACAATCAATCCCTGACTGTTTACATAATGTTCCAAAACAGTAAAAGTTATTTAATAAAAACAACCAATCCCATAATATTATAGAAACCAATAGTGTGGTTCCCTTCAAGACAGCAACAGAAAGGCAATTTACTAATAGAAGTACCTTAACATATGGAATTGTAGTGAGCTCTACAATTTCTGCTCTCACTCCAAATGAAACACGATTTTGGAACTTGGCAACCAAGCCTTCCAGATCGTGCCATCCAAGCCTCTCACAAAATAAAGTAACCATAGATGCAAACCTTCCAGCATTCTCTTGTAAGGCTTGAACCATGCCTCTAGCCACTTTAAAAGCTTCACAAACCTCAGCCACAGGAACTTCCTTCATCCCATATTTAAAAATATGTATTTAGCAAGACAAGAAAACCAAAAAAAAAAAAATCACACATCAACAAAGCCAACCCATAGAAAGAGGAATTAGAATCATATCTACGTAACCGAACTAATAATTAAGCAATCCACATAAAAAGCAAAAAATATCGACCAGAAGATAGAATTGCATGTTATCCCAAGTCACAGTCACATCAAACATACGCAATTTATATAATAGCACGCAATACATAGTATTGTGGTTGCTTACATTCACAAATTGAGGAAAGTTAAGAAATATGTTAGAAAGACACCTGCACTAGTCTTGATAAGATGAGTGCAACATAGAAACGTTTACACACTCGAAGTGTTTGATCATCCGAAAGCATACTACTGTTTGTGATCCCAAGTCGGTTTTCACATTTGCCATGCAACACTTTCATATTGTCTCTTGAATGCTTTGAAATGCGCAAAGGTGCACCATGTGCCATGCGCATCAAAAACGGTTCAACAACTCCAACTCGATTGCCCACTGACTGCATTTCATGCAATTAGGAAGAGAAATTAAGTAATTTAAAATCACATTAGATCCACCCAAAAGAAAATGTATATTAATCAACAGAGAACTCCTTACACTCAAAACTTTTGATTATTAATTATAAAATCAAATGTAAAGATGAAAAATACAGGGTGAGAAATAAACCACATTAAAGTTCAAAAAATGTTATTGGCATGATTGTGAAAAGATTGAAATAACTATTAAGGAAATTTAATACATGATCATAAACTTATGAAGCAAGAAAGTGTACTCTGTATTAATTTCTACCATTATGTAAATCTCTAAATTTAATTGCTCTTAGTAATACAAACAATTTGTTACTGTGCCAAGACATCCATTTAAAGAGGTCAAGAGTTTAAAACTCCTCACAGCATTTATAAAACCAATTTGGAGGTACCCACTTGGCCCATCAGGTCAACTTTAAATAATCCCAAAGATGGAAGCACAAAACAAGTTCATAGTATAACTTGAGGCTTGCCTCCAGTGATACTAGAAAGCATCCCTTTCTCATAGTGCAACAAATGGAACTCCAAACAGTCTCTGATAAAATTCCAAAATATGAACCACAAAAGGTGGTTGCTCATGATGAATTGCTCATATCAAAATTACATAAGCCTAGTGTTTGATACAAATCAGAAGATCAAAATATAAACCAAGACAGAGTGTTTGCTAATGAATTGCTATTTGGAATTACAGAAGCCACTATAATAAGATCTATCAAAAACAAAAAGCCACTATAATAAGAAGAAGAATTACCTGATCAAGAGCAGATAATTCCATAAAACGTTCATAGTACAGTTCCCAATCTGGCTCAACATCAACATTAATTGGTGTTACTTGGTAAACTAAATGCAAATCAGATGCAAGCACAAATCCTTCTCTGGCCCTTGAAAGATCATCCAGCACAATCTAGGAAACCAAACAGAAGCATCCAATCAATCTCAACTACAATTTCTTTCCCGGTAATGACTTAAACCAAGATCATTTTTACTTCTTGCACAGAGAGTAAATCAATAGTAAGGAAATTAAAAAAATAAAATAAAATAGAATGAAAATAGAAGGTCCAATTTTTTACAAGTGATTCTTCTGGACAAAGAGAACTGCCAAAAGATGCACTTCCAAGAGGTGTGGTACTGTACAACTTAGTATCTTCATTCCATTCAAGAAATTTTCTGTGGCACAACCACCGAAGAGATTCTTGGGCCGATTTCACCACATCTTGAAATGGCTTGGTGGAATTCAGAAGAGTACACCTAACATATCGATGAACATCATTAGCAGTTTGAACAATCCCACCAGCCACAACTTCTAAAATGGCATGAGTCATTCCATTCATATCTTCAGATAGACAAGAATGCAATGGTGGACAGCTTTCATTAATAAGTCCCATCATTCTTTTGATTTCTTCCGGTTTGCAAATTAGTACCTGGTTAGTTAAAATTATTAGGGGAAAAAATCAGCATGTTAATATAAAAGCAGTGATTTATGTCCTCACTGAAATATGCCCAAAAAAAAAAAAAAAAAACTCAAAATTAAATAATCAATCAACAATCATCCCAGGAACAATGACAATAGAGCTACCTGGACTAAAACGAAACATAAAACAGAAAAATAAACAATTAGACATACACTTTCCCCCTTTGTATCTATTCCAGTCCGACCAGCCCGACCAGCCATCTGTCTGTACCTTGTCCCATCAATAAAATCCCGACCAATCCTGGGTTGTCGAAAAATCACCCTCCTAGCTGGTAAATTAACCCCAGCAGCTAAGGTAGATGTTGCAGTTAAGACACGTAAAAGGCCTCTGCGGTAGCAGGTTTCAACAATCTCTCTTTCCTCAACCTACAGAAAAGATAAATAGCATCCAAAACTTTAAAAGTAAGGAAATCTTGCATCTGCCAACGGCCAATAAGGCACCATGAGAAATTAAGACATTCAAAAGACAAAAAAATCAAGAATATACCACGAGAAATAATGAAAGATACAGCCCCAACAAAATAAATAAATACCGTGAGGCCAGCATGGTGATAGGCAACACCAGAAGGGAAAGTTTCTTCCAATATAGGATCCAATCCAACTGGACACCTTCGCAAGGCGTCAACAGCAGAAGTGACATCAACGAACTCACTTTCACCATTACGAACATTAACGGAAAATTTTTTGAGGAATTTTGAAACATGCCTTGCAGTTGATTCACATCCTTTTCGACTAGAGCAAAATATTAACACTGAATGACCCTCTTGAACAACCTGAAATATGTTCCCTTGGTTCATAATTTTCAACTTCTGGAATAATTCCCCAAAACAGCCATACTACACAAGAAATCCCTACCTCATTACACAGCTCAACAATATGATCTGGATCTTTACCACCAAGGTCAGATGCTTTTGAGATTGTTCTAACGATTTCCAAATTTTTATTATAAATACTGTTACCAACTTTAATATATTCTTCTAATGGAACTGGTCGAAAATCTGTCTGGTATAATGCAGCCTGCATGCAGATTCAGGAAAAATAGATCTATGAATTTATCGACCACACAAGAAGGCTACAGCAATCATGTGGCAAGACTCAGTATCCTCCCTCAAGTCAAGGACTAAAAAGTAGATACCACTAATTTAAATGCCTTTAACAAGCCTCAGCATTGATTTAAATAGAAGGCATAAAAACATTTTCAACAAAAGTAAATGCAGTATAGATTTCATCATAGAAGCTCAAAAAAAAATTGCTATGATCAAAGCTTCCTGGTGCAATGTGTTCCTTTCACCTATTATTTTCCAACCCAGGTTGACAAATAACTAAAAACCTAAAAAGAAAATCTTTCAAGTGCAGGGTCTTTCCATAGCCTTAAAAAATGATGATAGTGATGTCCAAAAATTAGGTCATTGGTGTAGAAAATTCTTTCCAGATAAAAAGAGCATTTATTTCACAAAAGTCAAAATCAACGACATCCGGGTCCTCGGGTTCATAATTTCTACTCTAATATAAAGCACAAATACCCTAGAGTGAGCTTCTATGCAGTCAGCTGATTTCCAATCACTCTTAAATCTGCAAAGAGAGTTACATGCACTGCATTTAAGAAAGAGGACTAAACACTCATGTAGTACCCATCAGCTAGAAATTTTTAGATGTATCACTCCAAGACTCATAATGGTTCTCCTGAAAAAGGACTAAGATATTGAATGAAATTAGAAATACATTAGTCTGCCTTCCAACTAATCTAAAAATATATTAGTCAAGCTTCTACAAGCCAATTTTTGCGCCCATTTTAGCTCTATTCCTCTGTATTCCAGATACATATTAGGCTAGTGATACATTCACAGAACCATAGTTAGGTGGCATTTAGGGCAACTTTTCAGGCATCGATGCATTTTTATGTAAAACTGTGTGATACTTGCTGATATTTCCATTTTCTTCTTTTGTTCAATAAGTTACACAGACATCTAGTGGGTCTTGGTTCTTCAACTTCACCCTTCATCCAGTTCTTTTTTCTTACAAGGAAAGGAGTTGCCATTAGAGTTAGAGCTCATTGGCCACTAGTAGATCTTTACATTAACATTAAAGTGAAACACTAGAATATACATAATGAATTATAGTTCCACTCACTTGAAGCCAATCAGCAACTGCCGCCACATTTGGCATGGTGGCACTCATGCCAACAATTTGCAGACCATGGGCAGGGTCAGCCTTACCACTGCTCATACCTGAACTTTCTCCACTACTTGATTCTGAATTGCCTTCGCCAGCTGCATAACGAAGCTTTGTCAACATAAGTTCCAAAAGATAACCCCTACGCGGATCACCAACCTGTTGATGAATATAAGGATGAGAACTTAATATGTAACTCGATCAAAGAGCACAAGCCTAAAGCCAAAAGAAGAAAAGCTAAATGGAGAAGGCCTTTCAAAGAGAAAATAAAGTAAAAAATGCAAGATGTCTACAAAATAATTAATTAATTAATTACAAACCCCCCGTAGCCTTTGACTAAATTACCATGTGTAGTTCATCTATCACAATAATTCCAATTTCTGACAAGCGACCATCTTCAAGTAATCTGTTTATTAGATGGTTTGCCTTCTCTATTGTGCAGACAGCTACAGCAGTATCTTTAGGAAGTGTTCCACCACCTTGGTTTCCATAATAACTACGAACATGCTTACCAATTGGTTCAAGAAGGACCTCCAGATGTTCTGCCTGCACCAATCAGTACAGAAACTTGAAATGTAAATAATTTGAATTAAGGAAACCATAATCAATTTCTGCTTGCTTCAATTTCAAAGAAAATAAAACAGTAAAGCACCTTTTCTGCACAAATTGATACATAAGGAAGAACAAGTAGTGCCATTTTTCCAGTTGATATGACCCGCCGCAACATTAAAATTTCAGCAACAAAACTTTTACCAGCACTGCAGCAGAGGAAGCAAAGTGAAGCAACATAGAGATTCTCAATAAATCCCCCCCCCAAAAAAAAAAAAAAAAAAAAAACTTGTAATGTGCACATAAATTTATGGTAGATATGGATATAGAATAGAATTGCCGATTATACAGAATAATAACACTAGCAACTCATAAGTCATAAGTCAAAAGTATATTTGATACAGAAACAAAATTGTAATTATGAGAGAGAACAATAAAACATACTTTCTCAATTATCAAAACAAATACATTGAGAAAGTATCAAGTATATGTCACTAAATAAAAACTAGTAGCTAGAAGCATTAAAATTGCTCATTAGCCTTGAGTAACTACCAAAGTTGTAGATACCGTTTCGGCACCCGTTTCGGTTTGGCCATTGGAATGGAATATTTCGATACCGGTCAATACCGGCGTTCCGTTTCGGGTTTACCGCAAATATATATATATATATATATAATTAGCAACTATAAACAAATAACATCAAATAATATAAAGTCTTAACTAATATCTCATCAAGAAGGTTTATAAAATCTCATTACATAACATAACAAGCAAGGAAGTCTAATTAAAATCACATTACATGATATAACATAATAAGAAAGTATAATTTTTTTTTTTTTTGATAAGTAAGAATTCATTAAAAGAAACCACCCATGTACACAAAGTGTGTACAAGATGTACCGGTTACAAACAGAACTGACAGGAAATAATCAACTCATCTAAAGAGTTGAGATGGATGTCAGTAGCATTAACCCAAGCAAATAACATTGAGAGAAAAAATTGTTTAAGGTCTTGGGTCGGTTTTTCTGTGTCTTCAAAGGATCTAGCATTCCGTTCCTTCCAAATAACCCACATAAGACAATGGGGAATCAGTGCCCATATCAATTCAGACCTGCTTCTACGATTTCGACCAGTCCAACAGGCCAAGAGGTCCACCACATGGCAAGGCATAACCCACCATACACCAAACAGAGAGAAGACTAGCTCCCATAACTCCCTGGCTGTAGGACAATGCAGAAAAAGGTGATCAACAGATTCTCCAGCAGCTTTACACATGCAGCACCAGTCCATCATCACCAACTTCCGCTTCCGGAGATTATCAATTGTTAACACTTTCCCCAGAGAAACCGTCCAAATGAAAAAGTTGACCTTAGAAGGAGCAAAAGGCTTCCAAACATTCTTCCAAGGATAATATCTATATGTGGGTGATAGAAGACTCTTGTAGAAAGTATTGACAGAAAATACCTTCAGCGAAGAGAGCTTCCAGCAGATAGTATCTACCCCCCCCTGGGCTGGAGCCACTGAATAAATAACATCCATAAACTCAACAATGGACTCAAGCTCCCAATCCTGTACCAAGCGATTAAACCTGACATTCCATGAGAAACTTGTGCCATCAAACGAGGCAAAATCCTTCACAGAAGCTTCCGGATCACTTGCAAGGCGATAGAGGTCGGGAAATCTCCTCCTCAGTGAAGTCTCTCCACACCACTGATGCTGCCAAAATTTGACATGAGCCCCATCCCCCACCTTAAAGAACACATTTTCCGCAAATTTAGGCCAGCCTTTCCTGATGTATTTCCATAAACTCTTCCCATACGTACCATGGTCAGAATTGGTACACCAACCCCCCCACTCATCTCCATATTTAAGTTCCACAATTTTACGCCATAAAGCTTCCTTTTCCATTGCGTATCTCCAAAGCCATTTGCCCAGCAATGCCTGGTTGAAGAGGATTAACTTTCGAATACCCAAACCACCATAACAAAGAGGTGCACAAACACGATCCCAGTTAACCAGATGGTATTTGAATTCCTCTCCCATTCCTCCCCACAAAAAGTCCCTTTGAATCTGCTCAATGCGATGTGCTACACCAATCGGAATAGGAAACAGAGATAAATAATAGGTAGGGATGCTAGATAACGTACTCTTTATTAATGTCACCCGACCCCCTTTGGAAAGATACATACGTTTCCAGCCAGCCAAGCGATGCTCCATTTTCTCAATAATACCATTCCAAATCGTTTTATCTTTAAATGAAGCACCTAAAGGCAGCCCCAAGTATGACATTGGTAATGCAGCTACTTTACATCCCAGGACAGCAGCCAAATTCTCCACATCAGGGACAGTACCCACTGGAACCAACTCCGATTTCCCCATATTTATCTTGAGACCTGAAGCAGCTTGGAACCAAACAAATGCACCTTTTAGATGCCGTAGTTGTTCCAGAGCAGCCCCACACAAAATCAGAGTGTCATCCGCAAATAGAAGATGAGAAATAGAAATATGATTAATCCTTCCCACATCAAAACCTGAAATAAAACCGCCATCTCGAGCCCTAGCCAAGAGCTTGCTCAAAGCCTCCATCACAATAATAAATAAAAAGGGAGATAACGGATCACCTTGACGCAATCCACGCGAACTCGGAAAAAACCCGCATGGGGTGCCATTAACTAGAACTGAGAACCGGGCAGTAGAAATGCACATGTAAATCCAGCGACGCCATCGCTGGCTGAAACCACATCGACGAAGCATGTAAATGAGAAAACCCCAATTTACATGATCATATGCCTTCTCTAAGTCTAGTTTGCACATCACCCCTGGAACTCCAGACCTCAAACGACTGTCAAGACACTCATTTGCAATTAGAACCGAGTCCAAAATCTGTCTTCCTTGAACAAAAGCATTTTGAGGGGCAGAGACTACATTCCCCAAGACCATCTTCAGCCTATTAGCTAAGACCTTTGCCATGATCTTATATATCCCAGTAACCAGGCTAATTGGTCGGAAGTCTTTGATTTCTACCGCACCAGGCTTCTTTGGTATTAAAGCAATGAAAGTGGAATTAATGCTCTTTGTAAAGGTTCCGTGAGTATAGAAGTGGTGGAAGACCTGCATGATGTCTCCCTTTAAGACCGACCAGCAAGATTGGAAGAAAGCTAGAGAAAAACCATCCGGGCCTGGAGCTTTATCCCCATTCATATTCGTTACAGCTTCAAACACCTCCTCCTCAGTGAAAGCTTTCTCTAAACATTCTGCCTCTGCTCCATCTATGGCTGGGAAAGGAAGATTATCTAATGTAGGCCTTCTAACTCTTGGTTCAGTGAAGAGATTATTATAGAACGCAACAATCCTAGCTTGAATCTCATCCGCAGCCGTGACAGTCACCCCATCTACCTCAAGCTGCCCTATTGTATTTTTCCTGCGATTGGAGTTTGCAATACGATGGAAGAATCGTGTGTTCTTGTCCCCTTCTTTCAACCATAGAGAACGAGACTTTTGTCTCCAGCAGATCTCCTCCATCAACAAAGTTTTTTCCAATTCAACCCTCGCCTGATCGCGTTGAACCCTTTCTATATCCGACAAATTTCTGTTATCCTCAATATCATCTAAAGCTTTCACAGTAGCTGATAAAGAGGCTTTATGACCATCAATTGTCCCAAACTCCTCTTCATTCCATATCTTCAAATCCCCTTTCAGAGCCTTGAGTTTGCTTGCAACAACAAAGCTAGGAGAGCCCTGGAAGGTATAAGACTCCCACCAGCTCTTAACCTTTGCTAGAAAACCTTCAGA
Organism: Fagus sylvatica; assembly: GCA_907173295.1. Classification (NCBI taxonomy): domain Eukaryota; kingdom Viridiplantae; phylum Streptophyta; class Magnoliopsida; order Fagales; family Fagaceae; genus Fagus; species Fagus sylvatica. The sequence continues at coordinate 19,606,127 of OU015771.1, read as the reverse complement.
TTTGAGCCACATGTTCTCAAATCTGAATGGTCTCCTACCATTCTCGAAAGACCCACACTCAAGCAGAACAGGGAAGTGATCGGAGCACAGCCTTGGAAGACGTCTCTGAGCCAACAAAGTGAAGTGATCCTCAATAGTGGACGTGAAAAGAAAGCGATCCAACCTAGAACGGGACTGACTATTAGACCACGTATGTCTGCCTCCAACCAGTGGAATGTCCATCAGACTAGTTGAAGTAATAAAGTCAGAAAAATTCTGCATGGCACTGGTAAGATTTACCGCCCCCGACCTCTCGGACGGAAAACGGACCACATTAAAATCACCACCCACAACCCAAGGGACACCCCACCAGCTGTTAACTCCAGACATCTCCTCCCAAAAAATCCTCCTTGCAGAGACATCATGAGGTCCGTAAACCCCCGTGAAAGCCCAAACATAACCAGAGGCTACACAGCGAAATTTGCATGAAGCAGTAAATAGACCCAAGGCCTCATCAATTTTTTCCAAACAACGTTTATCCCAAAGTAATAAAATACCTCCAGAAGCCCCAAGTATAATTAAAATCACATTACATGTCACTGAGTCTTAACATTACACCTTATCAAATTCCCCAAAATCAAAAACATCATCATCAACACCATAAGGATTTAATATCAATTCTTTAATCTTCCATCCCTTTTAAATAATTTTTTTTTATTCATCATTTATCATTTATCATTTCAATGACTTCCTTTTTAATCAAAACCTCCAGTACAGCTTTCCCTTTCTTCAAGAAACCAGGAAAAACACACAAAAAATGAGTTGTTGACCACCATGCCATTGTACTGAAACCTTTTCAAGCAATACTATTTCAAGAATCTAAACTTTGTGATAGAATTTTTGAAGAGATTTTGATACCCAAAGCCCCAAAACGGAAAACAAAGCTTTGGCAAGCTATCGAAGCATCTGAACATAAACAATGGCAGACAAAGCTTGAACTGCCAAACACCAGTCCACGGTGAGATCCATCGGCGCCACCACTCGGGATCTCTCCCCAGTCCATGAAGAGGTACCACTTGGGATCGCTCCACCCTCAAACCCAATTCCACGCCACTTAGTTTGGTGGCAATGGGTCTCCGATTTAAAGAACCAAATGAGGGAAATAGGCTTTAGATTTGTTGACAGTGAGAGAGAGAGCTCTGCTGGAGTGCTGGAGGTGAGAGACTGAGAGAAAAAAATAAAATAAAAAATCCCCCAAAAAGTAAACCGGCCGAAATGACCCGAAACTCACCGAAACACCCGAAATGACCCGAAACACCCCGAAATTTGATCCGAGGTGGAATGGGGGGTTACCTCGTACCGGTTTGCATACCGGTACGAGATTTTCCGTCCATTCCAGCCGGAACGGAACCTACAACTTTGGTGACTACCACTTGTCCCAAAATATTAAGCTATAAAGAAATGGTGAATTTCCTCATTTAACAGTTATTCTAACACTCCCCTCACATGTGGGCCAAGACTGCCCCTTTTGTAGGGAATAGAAAAAGAATTGATTTAGGGTTGCAAAGGGTTAAGAATGAACGGAAATTGAATTTGCCCACAATTTGTGAACGGTATACATGAATAGTAACAGAATATCAAAGAGACAAGAGAAAAGAACGAAAAAACTAAAAGGCCAATGTGCCTCAATACTCAAAAGACTCAATATTTTATTGAAACCACAAGGGAGTTCGCGTAGTGGTCAATCAACTCTAGGGCAAGCCATAGACTCGGACGTCTTCGGTTCGAGTAGCCACTGCCCCCTTGTAGCCATAGGACTGAGGGAATTTAATTGCCCCTTGAATTACCCAAGGTGCACTTGCGGGAAACTCCTTGTCGAGGGCCTGTGCACCCCCCCGGGAATAGTCGAAGCAAATGCTTTGAATACCCAGTGCCAAAAAAAAACTCAATATTTTATTGATCAACATCAACTCCTCCTTGTTTCAGTACAATAATACTTATATAATCCTAAATCTTAACTTTTCATAATATAACTAGGAGTCCTACTTTGATTAGTAAACCAAATCCTAACGGAATCGAACCAAATCCTAATGGAATCGAACCAAATCTCACGCATAAAGACCCATAAGCTAAATAAGATTTACTTATTAATATAATAAAGCCCAAGGCCCATAACCAACAATTACAGAATTACTAAAATGCCCTTGAGTCTATAATAACCAAATAAAATATAAAACCTAATTAACTACCATGGACACTTGATTAAGGACTTTGCATTACCCTAAGGCTTCCAAAGAGAATATTGTTTCTCTAACCACGCTATACTGTGCCATCAAAGTGGGGCCCAACAGAACTTTTTATTTATCAAAAAAATACGTGCAACTTTTTCAATGGGAAGTAGAGAAGAGACATGATTCGAACTCAAGACTACCTACTCCGATACCAGGATAAACTATCACCTATCCCAAAAGCTTAAGCTATTAAGAAATGATAAATTTAATCATTTAACAATTCTTCTAACATGCCTATACAAGAATATAGCAACCAGAGCATCACAAATATTATTTCCATATATACAAGACTCTCTTAGCTAGCTTATTCATCTCCATATCTAACTACGGCAGACCATACAAAAAGCTAATTTATATTGATTTAATCGCATGGGTTTGAAAAATTAGAGGGATAACAAAAGTATTAACTACAAATGAAAAAATAAAGTAAAGGATTAAGAGAGGATAGTATGACAGAAAGTTTAAGATGAATTCCAAATCCACCGGAAAATACCTTGTAGATGCACAATATACTAAATTTCTTCTCTGTAACACACCATCCACCTGAAGGCAGTCAACCTGAAGAATGAAAAAAACTATGTGTATCATGCTTCAAACCTAGGAAGCAAAGGATAGAGGTACGTCATATTGATTCAATATGATTTGGATACACATCCAGTTATCATTGGAAAGTAGGCTACCAAATACATCAGGTATACTGCCAATAAATAAATATATGTTTCATTTTTGTTCCATTTCTTAATCCATAGGTGAAACTCAAACCACACAGGCAGTCATAAGCCAAATACTAGTGTAAACATATGTCATAAATCTTTCTATGTTTTCACACACAATCACAGCCCCTATGTACTTTAAAAGTGATAATGGCCATATCATAACATTAAAAGGTGTATGTAACAAGTGTCAAAAGTATCCAAAAAGTATCAGCTAAATATCCAAATTTTAAATTTTAGTAATTGCATAGGCCTATCACATAATCAGACACATATTGGTGAGTAACCAAGAAGCATCTGTCCCTAGTACTCATAAGGATGCAGGTCCCATATAGAAGTATCTATGCTACATGGCTTTAAGCTTACAACATCCTAAAAACTAAAGCACATGAACATGATTGCAAGGGTGGTAATAATAAATAAAGGGATTGCAAGCATGGTAGGAAAATACAAAGTTCCAGAGCCCCAACCACAACTACTCACATGTCATGACCCAATCAACCACCACAGCAAACCATTTTAAACCACATGTAATTTTATATCAATTGCAAAATGATTTTGATCTCTAATTTGTTCGTAAAATGACAATCAGAGCACTGGCTTTGTCAAAAGTTTAAAGCTACCTGCCAAGGATACAATTTTGAAATTCCTCTCTTTCTATATACGCTGCATATTTCAGGTGGAAGCCAACGGTTTAGATCTAAACGATCTTCAAGTGCCACAAAACTTGAAGGAGTACCTGCTCCATCCGATTCATGGTCAAGATTTGAATTTTTTACTTCATTAACTGGTGAAATAGATGTCATGTGATTTGAATCCTTGACTTCAATAACTGGTGACTTAGATGCCATGCAAACATTATCTGCACACAATAAATCCACCTTCATTTTAGTTACTGCAAGGACAGAAGTCTTCTCCTTTACGTCATGCATCTCTTCATCTGTCTGAACTCTGCCACGTTGAATTAATGTATTACCAGTTTCTAGCCTTTTATGACCTACAGAACCACATTCAGATTGCTCACCACCTCTATGAGAAGCACATTCTGAACCATCTACAGCAGGACAGTGTGGGGTACTTTCATCCAGGTTTTTGTCCTCGCATGAGAAGTCAAAATGCTTAACAGGAAGTGGAGATACTTCTTTATCCAGATCTTTTGTATGCTTCCCCAAAGAAGTACTTAATTCCATATCCCAGACTCTGTTCTCACCCTTGTCCAATGTTTCCTTGGACTTGTCATGACAGATTCCATTTCTCAAACTACATGAGTTCATGGTTTGATATTGGCTTTTCGCAATATTAGTTTCTTCAGCAGCCTGAGCAGAAAAGTCAACCATTGGATCACACAAACCATCAGCAAATTGAATTGCTTCATTCCAAAAAGCTTCTCCTGATGAAAATATGGAGCTTCCACGCATTGACCTGGGAGTAGCATGAGAACATGATTTAACAGTCAACGAACCCGGTGTGCAGAATTCTTTCATTTTTACAGATGATTCAGGAGTGTTAATGCATTTTTTCAAAAAGGCTTGAAGCTCAACAGGACCATTACCATCAGCAACCTACCCATGAAAAACAATAGTGAGAATAAATATTAGATTACCAGTATTATCAAAAATAAATAAATAAATAATAAGATTGCTGAATCAGCAAAAGCAGCTTATAAGATTCATAGCTGAGTAGTTTGAACTTCATCTTACCTCTCTAGAAGAGCTGAAAACAGATCCCATGGTTTTATTAACAAGAACAGACTGCATGTCCTCAGGATTCTTCTTATTAGAATAAGTGATGTCACCTTCTAAAATTGACTGGTTACTATTGCAATGCCTCTTCTTGGATGTCTTATCCTTCCCGTCCAGCCACGATGGACTACAATTTCTCTTATGGTCATTCACTTCTAGTTCTGACCGTGATTTTACATTTGATTGAAACTCACTGCATATAATAGAGTACCAGAATAAAAAAACAGAAAGTCATCCCAAATGCCACTAGTGGAAAGAATGATTCAAAAAAAGTACCCAAAAAAAATTATATGCCAAACATTGGTAAATGATGTAAATAATTGTGCCCGAAATTTATAGTACAGTACCTACAATACAAAGACAAAAAGTCAGCAGCAAACTTTTTGAGGTCCGGATTCTCAACGCCTTGTGCAGAAGTTGAGCAATCCTTTGCAAAACCTCCAACCGAAACATCACCCGCCACTGGTAATCCCTGAAATGCTTCCTTCTGAGTTGCATCAACTGCTTCAGAAGTTTCAGAGTGCAATCGCACCGGCAAAAAGGGCTGCTTAATCTCCATCCTTGGAAGAATTATTAATCTCCAACACCAAATTTCTTTTAACTGCATCTTGCCTAGACGACGAAGCATGAACTGTATAGGAAGGCTTCGCAGTGGTGTTATCATCCTGTGAAGTCACCAAGTAATTGTTCAGAGTACCTTTGGCACTCGGAGACCCTTCCACGGTAGCTTTCACATCGATTTCGTTTCTACCAGACTTCAAACCAGGTGATACGGGCTTCCTTTTCTTCGAAGCAAAGAACTGTAAAAACCAGGAATTTCCTCAATAACCGTAATTAAACTTTAAAGCTAGTAATTTTAGAACAAACCCAACTTGAAATCCAGAATTTTGTTTCGATTTTATTTTTACCAAAGAAGTACCACGCCACGTTTGGTCACTGAGAAACTGGGAGAACTAATAGATTAACCCCATTTGGTTACCAAGAAGATGTAAAAAGAAAACCATTCAATATCAAAGCAATACTAAATTGTTCTCCTGGGTTAAAATCATTCCAAATTATTTTCTTTCTCACCCAATTTTCTCAGCAAACAGACATTGTGTCACGGCATTTCCAAATTTATCAAATTTCTTAACGCAGCCTTTTGAATTCGCTTAGCAGAAGAAAACAAGTGTAGTAAAGTGAAGGATGTGCATCAAGATAACCGTTGAGACTTTTAGGGTTTCGAAATAGAGAGATTGGATAAGAAGTGAAACCTGATCGATGCGCGTCCGAGGCGAACCAGACGCCATGATCGAAGACGGAGTGCTTCGGAGCGGTCCGGAAAACCCTTGTTATTTCTTCGCTGCGCGATCTCGGAGTTTCATATGCGACTTCGCCGAGTCGATTTTGAATGCTCATGCGCAAGCGCCAAGTCGAGGAGGCAAATGCACAGGGAAAAGCGTTTTTCTTGAGATTCAAAAGTTTGACAATTTTGCTATAGTACCCTTTCCTTTTTTGTATTTTCTTGATGGGGTCTCCCATCAAATATGAGACAATTTGGCTGGTTTTTAGGTACAACTCACTCTGTGTTAATACGTAAATGATTTTATTAGTTTCCTGTAATGAGTTATAATAAAATAGTTACAAACTATGTTTCATAAGATATTCATTTTTTGGTTTTTTCCTATTTATATGATAATTAGTATTTGCATTAGCCTAGCTAAACCCTAAATTTTGTTCAAATATTGCTATCCACCCACATTAACTAAAGGCAATTGTTGACAAATATCCTGAGACTACGAGATAAGGAACAATAAATATTTAAGACTAAAGTACAGATTACATTATTTGAGTTTGATCAAAATTCAATTCAGTACTCCAAGTTTTGATCGTTTCCATTCAATCCTTTAAGTTTAGTTTGGTTTCGATTCACACTTTTCATCCAAGTTTCGTTAATGGTATCGTTAAATGGATAAAAATATATATATATATATATAATAAATAATGTAAAACTTTTTGACTTTTAGTTGACTATCATTTGCGCCACATAAGCTTTTGAAATCTCACAATTTTACACTTCATTATTTTAATATATATTTTCTAATTGAATTTAAATTTTATTCTATTATTAAACCTTCCATTAGAATTTTGACACATAATTTTCTTTAATATAAGAATATATTATTCCATATATAAAACACAATCATAATTAATATCTAATACTAACATATATTCCATATATAAACACAATATAAATATCTTTTAATAATAATCATAATTATCAATTTTCATCAAGATTTTTAGAGTCTTTTTTTTTTTTTTTTTTTTTATGTATTTCATTTAATTTTGTTGCTCATGGAGAAAGATGGATGGATTTGTTATAATGAAACCTGTGAGCTGAATGAGTTATGAAAATTATTTAGGTTTGATTATATAATCATGTGCCCATGTATTTATTTGTCGTTCCTTTATTTTATTTTTGAATAGAAACATGATCCATATGTAAATATAAACATGAATCGTGTTTTATAAAAATTGGACTCTTAATTACCCAGGTAAATACTTTCTTAGTTATTTTTTTAAACCACCAATTTAGGTGAATTTCCCATTATCAAATAGAAGTTAAGAGAGAAGCACCCTAGCCTCAAGGACAAGGTCATGAAGATCAATTTTCCTAAAAGAGGCGTATAACATGGAGGAGGGTGATGATCATGAAAAGGAAGATGCTTGGGGAAATTTGGAAATCTAAGGGTATATTTGGTGACTGTTTTTGTTTTGTTTTTGTATTTGGGTGTTTTGAGAAATTGTAATAAAAAACAATATTATAATAGTTTTGAAAGTAAAAAGTTTGTTTGGTAAGTGTTTTACTGTTAATGTTTTTATTTTTTATTTTTTTTGGGCAATCAACAAATCAGACCTCTCCTATCTCCCACGTCCTCCACAGGCCACCACAATCAAATCTCCACCAACCCCACAATCCACCATGGCCACGATGACTCAACCCTTCACCCTCACCCACATTCATCTCCAAAGAGACCCAACAAAAAATTAACAGCAACCCAAGAACAAATTCAAAGCAAAATCACAATCACAATCCCAACTACAACCAAGACCCACAACAATTTCACAAACGTAAGAACAAATCCACAAACCACAAAAAATCAACCAAAAATATACCAGTTCAACAAACCCCCAAACCGCAAAAAATCAACCAAAATTTACCAGTTCAACAAACCCACAAATCGCAAAAATATATATATACCAGTTCAACAAAAACTCCACCATAAACGAAAGACCCAACCGACACAATCCACCGCGAGCCACTGCCACAAACACAAATCTACAGCCAAATCAAGTCCGATCCCACTATGAAACCAACAACCCACACCCATCACTTGCCGTAACCACCACGAGCCCAAGTGGGTCTCTAGATCTACTTCGACGGCTCTTGTACCAAACGAATATGCCTCGGCAACTCACATCGTCACCTTACTTGGGCTCAGCTGAGAGAGTGATGCATCAAAGAGATAGCATTGTGAGAGAAAGGAGACCAGAGATAAAAAGAGAAAATAGTTCCGTTGAATAGAGAGAGAGGAGTCTGTGCTGAAATGAGAGAAAAAAGATAAAAAGAAAAAGTACTGTGCATTGTTGAGTTAATTGCAAAATTGCCACTGGTTAATTTTGAGTTCGGGTGAAAACATCTTTTAGTTGTTCTCTAATTTGAGCATTTGAGTGTAGTTTAAACAGTGAACTTTTTTTAATAAAAAAACTTAGAACAATTGCCAAACAAACAAATGTGAACCTAGGCCCACCATTTTTTGGATTCAAACAAATGTGAACACACCATTTTTTGGATTAAAAAACTGTGCTCGAATCTTATTACCAAACATGCTCTAATATTCATGATAGACTTAAAATGCTCTTATGGAGCATAACGGTGGGAGCCTTACCTACAAAGGTCTCTCTAGAAAGGGTTGCCCCTTTAATAGTCTTTCAACTCAATATGTGAACAATAGCCATAATCAACCATCCATCTTTTCTATGAATGCCCCCTGGCCAAAGCACTATGGTTCAGTAGTGGATGGAGCATAAGAGCATTCCCAACAGTATAGGTATTTTTATATGCAAATTTTAGCTTAAGGACCAACTTTTTATATTTTGCCAAACCATTTTCAATAACTACTCACTTTGGAATATCTATTTCTATTCTCTATTTTATTGAAATACAAATTTTTCCAAAATTTTTTATCTCTTTCTCTCTCTCTCTAAATCCACAACCGCAAAGTCTCCCTCTCCCTTTCCTTGGCCATAGAGTCTTCCTTTCTTCACCATTCCCACAGAGTCTTCCTTTCTTCAACATGGGTTTCATATTTCCTTGGACCCATGACCAAATCACTATCACTGGAGGAATTTTCTACAACTAACCAGTATCCACAATCCCCAAACAAACCCACCTGACTCAACTTTCGGATGGAGGAATTTTCTCAGCAACGTTGCAAAACTATAAAATACAAAAGAAATCAAATCCTTCAATCTAATTGCATGGAAATTGATAAATGATGGGATTTAAGGCCAACTCCTTTTTTTTTTTTCGGATCATTTACACAAACACCCACCGACCACTAGTTTGTTTTGTCTATCCCTTTTCCACTGCCACCTATATATGTCATCTTCTCCACCAAGACCACCATCACCGCAAGCTCACTACCCCCAGACAAATATAAATCATAATTCCCCCATCAATTTGTTACAAGAAGCAATAGGTGTAATAGGTGTAGAAGCTCAAAAATATCTACTCAGCAAAAAAGAAAAGAAAAGAGGAGCTCAAATGGATTCAAGGTTGATATATGGTCCTGTGGAGTCATTCTCAATGTACTGCTCGCTGGCTTCCATCCTTTTCAAGGTGAGAGAATTTGATGGAAATGTATACCAAAATAGAAAAATCTTCAAAGCCCAGTTCGAGCTTCCACCCTATGATTTCGTTCAATTCCAAGCTGCTCGTCACCAACCTAGATTGACAGACACCATCTGGCCGCCTATGATACGCGTCCCTTGGTTCTGCAAAGGTTTCAGCAAGCAACTCATGTGTTCCATCAAAGAAGACAAGGCCCATGCGAGGAGACACAATTAGAGGCTGACTGGCTAACAAGGACGAGGACACAGCGGAGTTCCCAAGACCCCCAACTTCTTCTAACGTTCTACGCCTTCAAGTTCATCTTGTCCATGTCATCCGGGTTTGACTTGTTGAGTCTGTTTGAGAACAAAAGTAAGGTGGGGAAGTGGGGTACATGTTCACGTTTAGATTTGCCGTCGCAGCGGTTGTTGGGAAGATTGAGATGGTGGCAAAGGGGCTGAGTTACAAGGTGTGGAAGGTGAAGGACTTCAAGGTGAGCATGGAGGGCACCGCGGAAGGGCATAAGGAGGTGAAGAAGGAGCTGGACCAGTTGAGAAGATTGATGTGGCTTGAGAGTTTAGTGGTTTAGTAAAAAATGGTGTGTTCGTTTTGAAGGAATAGAGAGAAAGGGGAAAGAGGAGGAGAAAGAGAGAGCACGATATAGTGAGATAGCAAGGAAATTTGCAAATAACACATATTTGGGCGGAATTTGTAAATGGGATTTAGGTCCCTCAAATTCCGGCTTAAATTCCATCAAGAATTTGAAATTTATCTACATAGTGTACCCAAACGAAGAATTTTATTGGATGGATTTTTTAAATTCCGTCGTGGGCTTAAATTCTGCCTACAAATCCTTGATCCAAACACACCATAAACACCATTGGTTTAATTTCCAGTAGATCTCTCATTTTTACAAGAACCACACAAAACCCGTAATTTTATTTTCTCCTTTCCAATTGAAACAAATTGAAAGCTTCAACCTTTACACAATAATATAAGCTTCAACCCTCATTCCAGCGGTTTTTTTCTTGTAGTGCCTCTGTGACTTTATTTTGCTTTATTGAGGAAAAAAGATTCATTGTTTTTTAATATATTTTATAAAACGCCTACACAAGTACACAACTCACTCCAGCATGACAGCATCATTTTACAACTGCAATGGCCAAGCACTTTTTCAGTTTTGGTGATCAACTACAGAGAGACAGAGAGAGAGAGAGAGAGAGAGAGAGAGAGGGGGGCGGGGCGTGCAAACTGGAGAGTGAGGGAAAGAAACTAGTTAAAAGATAAAACTACAATAAAATATGAGAGCTGATATTTCCACACTAATTAGTGATATTTCCGTACCATTTTAACAATGATATTTTCGTACCAAATGGTGCGGAAATATCACTAGTATTTGGTGCGGAAATATCACTAGTTAGTGTGGAAATATCATTAGCCCAAAATATCACTTTGCTTTGGTGCGGAAATATCACTGTTAAAATGGTGCGGAAATATCACTAATTAGTGTGGAAATATCATTAGCCTAAAATATCACTTTGCCTTTGCCTAAGCTACAATGCTGAGGTAAAAATGCATAAGCACTGTAGCTTAAAGCTAGTTTGCCAAATCTATTGCTAGCCCAATGGGAGTGGTTTTTGGTATTCATTAGTCATATTTTAGCTTCAAAAGTGTTATGCCTAACCCATTGGGAATGCTCTAAGAACTGAGAAGTTTCAAATCCAAAGTTCTTTGGAACTAGTGTGTTACCCAAATATCAACCTAAGAGGGGGTGATTTAGGTTGAGGCAAACTTTTTCGATTTAAATGCGGAATTAAAAACTATTTTCAATTAGCAAAAACAAATTTAAGAACACAATTCAATTGCAATAAGATATGATAGAAAATCAAACACAAGCATATATAAGCAATTAAATATGTAAGAGATAGAGAGAGAGAAAATCAAACACGATGATTGTTATCGAGGTTCGGCTCCCGTGCCTACGTCCCCGCCTCAAGAACACTTCTTGAGGATTCCCAAATCCACTATTTGACAATCTTCTTTCGGGTGAAGATAAAACCGTTACAAATCTTCCTTACACAGTGAAGAGTAACCACCGAGTGAAAAATCCTTTTCACTCCTTAGGATTTATACCAAAACCCTAACAAAATACTCACAGGTTTCAACAAAGTATTTGTTGTACAAGATAAGGCTCTCTCAAAGAGTAATTGTACACAATATGCTCACTCTAATAGTATATCAAGGATTTGATCAATATGGCTCAAAAAGTGTTTAGAGAAATTTTCAATCAAGGATTTTGAATGATATGAAAATATAAGCTTGAGAAGGATGGATTGATGTATAAGATGTTATCTTTTCTATCTTTGATTTCTCTTGTATGCTTGGTATTTAGAAATGAAGAAAGGGTAGTATTTATAGCCATCATGTTGTCTTGCATTCTTCTTGATTTTCAATCAATCAATTTGCTTTCTTTGAAAACTTTTCTTCTTAAGATTTTTCAACCATAATTGATATGGTTGTCTTGCATGTGAATTTCAATCAAGTTGCTTTCTTTGAAAACTTTTCTTCTTAAGAGATTTTTCAACCATAATTGATATGGTTGTCTTGCATGTGAATTTCAATCAATCAAGTTTGTCTTTGAAGACTTTAAGAGATTTTTCAATTGAAGTTTGGTTTTAAAGTTGAGCCTTAAAGATCAAATCTTAATAAACTTTACAAAACCTAACTCTTACTTCTCATATGTCTCGGATCATTGTCTTTGAGCTTGATTTCTTTGTCTTGAGTCTTGATGACTTTGATCTTCAATGTGTTTGCAACTTATCAACTTTGCATTTGCTTGATATTTGAATTGGCCATCTTGGTCCAATTAAATCAATAGTCAAAATTAAGCTTTAAAACATAAATCATTAGTTCATATGAAAATATCATTAATGAACAACTTAAAATCATGGTTATCATCAAAACTACATGAATGTCCTTGGATTAATTAGCCAATTAATAATTATTGAAACCTTGAGGCTAACAATCTCCCCCTTTTTGATGATGACACATATGATATGATATTTTTATACGATTTATGATTTTAAAGCTTTTCTTGAAAAGCTCCCCCTAAAATAATGCATATCTTTGTATTAGAGATTTTTAAATCTCCCCCTATCTTTATGCATAGATCAATTTGTCATTTAAGTATTATCAAGCAATCAATATATATATGCGTATTTTTGCCAATTATTGCAAGATATGATAATTCACCAATAGATATGATAATTCATTAATAGATACAAAAAAAATGTCATATCTTTCTCCCCCTTGGCATCATCAAAAATAAATATTATATTCAATATCTCCAAGCATCATTCAACATTTTAAACAACAAAAAAAATTTATTTCTCCTTTGATTTAGTTCAAACATAGAACAACTAACTAATATAACATATTTCTCCTATTGGGTACAAAGAAGTAAAACAAATACATTCATATTGGTAAGATTCTTCATCCTAGTTGTCTCAAGTTTGTTTAAATGATGAGTTTTATTTCTTATTTTATGCATGAACATATACGCAAATATACATAGAACTGGGCATATAATTTAATGTTCAAACAATATAACTAGGAAGATATAAAATGAACAATTTTATGAACATGATATGCATAAAATCATTTTATATTCAATTCTTAAGGTATATATAAATTTAACATAGTTGAATCAAAGAGAAGGATAATAAATTTAAGCTTATTTGATATCAACGTATCTAGCCATACCTATTTCACGTCGAATTGTGCAAAATCGTTCTTCAATGAGAGGTTTCGTGAGAATATCCGCCCATTGACTATCGGTGCTCACAAATTCAAGTTCAATGTCCCCTTTTTGTACATGATCTCTTATAAAATGGTATCTAATTTCAATGTGCTTTGTGCGAGAGTGTTGGATAGGATTTTTACTTAAACTTATGGCACTTGTGTTATCACACCTTATGGGAATATGATAAAAAAGAATTTTAAAATCCTCTAGTTGTTGTTTTATGTAGAGAGATTGAGCACAACAACTACCGGCCGCTACATATTCGGCTTCCGCCGTTGATAAGGCCACAGAATTTTGTTTTTTACTAAACCATGATACTAGTGAGTGTCCTAGAAAGTGACAAGTACCACTAGTGCTTTTGCGATCAATTTTGCAACCAGCAAAATCCGCATCCGTGTAGCTTATTAAGTCAAATGAATTTGACTTAGGGTACCATAATCCTAAATCAATGGTTCCAAGCAAATATCGAAATATTCGTTTGACTGCAATTAAGTGTGATTCTTTAGGACATGATTGAAATCGAGCGCAAAGACATACACTAAACATTATATCGGGTCTACTTGCGGTTAAATAAAGTAAACTACCAATCATACCTCGATATAGCTTAACGTCCACCGGTTTACCTTTCTCATCTTTGTCAAGCTTTGTTGAAGGACTCATGGGAGTTCCATATGCTTTAGCATTTGTCAATCCAAATCTTTTTAGTAAGTCTATGACATATTTGGATTGATTTAAAAATATCCCATCTTCGGTTTGCTTTATTTGAAGTCCGAGAAAGAATTTTAGCTCACCCATCATACTCATTTCGAATTCATCCTGCATAGTCTTAGAGAATTCTTTGCACAAGTTTTCATTAGTAGAACCAAATATAATATCATCAACATAGATTTGCACAATAAGCATGTCTTTTCCATCAAACATTAGAAATAATGTTGTGTCAAGTTTTCCACGTGTAAAACCCTTTTCAATAAGGAAACCACTTAGTCGTTCATACCAAGCTCTTGGAGCTTGTTTTAAACCATATAAAGCTTTTGATAATTTAAAAACGTGGTTTGGAAATTCATGATTTTCAAATCCAGGAGGTTGTTCTACATAAACTTCTTCGGCAATAAAACCATTTAAAAAGGCACTTTTGACATCCATTTGAAATAATTTAAAATTTTTAAAACATGCAAAAGCAAGTAACATGCGTATAGCTTCTAATCTAGCAACTGGAGCATAAGTCTCTCCATAATCAATACCTTCCTCTTGATTATAACCTTGAGCGACTAACCTTGCTTTGTTCCTTACTATTATACCTTCTTCATCCTTTTTGTTTCGGAATACCCATTTTGTACCAATAACGGAGTGGTCCTTAGGTCTAGGTGCAAGAGTCCATACCTTGTTTCTTTCAAATTGGTTTAGCTCTTCTTGCATTGCCAAGATCCATGATTCATCTTCAATAGCTTCATTTATGTTCTTTGGTTCAATTTGTGAGAGAAACGCCATGTTGTTGCAGATGTCCTTGAGCTTTGATCTTGTGCTTACTCCATGTTCAATTTCACCAATGATCAATTCTTTAGGATGATTATGGACTACGTTCCAACTTTTTGGTAATTCTTCATTGTTGGTTGGAGGAAGCGCTTTTTCTTCATCTTTTGGTTCATCTACTTGATCTTTGACTTTTTCACTTAAATCAACTTGATTAGATGAACTAGCTTTATTTTCAAGAGAAATTGGCTCATCATCACAATTATTTTTGATATGAAATGGATTAGTTTCATCAAAAACAACATGCATAGATTCATCAACAACCATAGTTCGTTTATTGAACACTCTATATGCTTTACTATTTGTAGAATAACCAAGGAATATACCTTCATCGGATTTAGCATCGAATTTACCAAGATTATCTCTATCATTCAATACAAAGCACTTACATCCAAAAACTTTGAAATATCCAATGTTAGGTTTTCGATTATTCCATAGTTCATAAGGAGTTTTATTTAAAGTGTTTCTAATGATGGTTCTATTTATAACATAGCAAGCAGTGTTAACAGCTTCAGCCCAAAAGTATTGAGGTAAATTATGTTCATTAAGCATAGTTCTAGACATTTCTTGAAGTGATCTATTTTTACGTTCTACTACTCCATTTTGTTGAGGAGTACGAGGTGCTGAAAAATTGTGTCCAAAACCATTTTGATCACAATATAGTTCAATATCTTGATTATCAAACTCTCTACCTCTATCACTTCTAACATTGTTAATTGTATAACCTTTTTCATTTTGAATTCTTCTACAATGTTTAACAAATACTTTATGAGCTTCATTTTTGTGAGCAAGAAATAATACCCATGTATAGCGAGAGTAATCATCAACAATTACAAATGCATACAATTTGCCACTTAAACTAGCGGTTCTAATAGGACCAAATAAATCCATATGCAATAATTCTAGAGGTCTTGAAGTAGAAATAACTTTCTTTTTCTTAAATGATGATTTAGTTTGTTTACCTAGTTGACATGCATCACATATTTTATCTTTAACAAATTTAGTAACCGGCAAGCCTTTTACTAAATCAAGTTTAGACAATTTTGAGAGTAATTCCATATTGGCATGTCCTAATCTTCTATGCCACAACCAACTATTTTCATTTATGGCAGCAAGGCAAATTGATTCTTTTGAAGTCATATTGTCAAAATCAATAGTGTAGACATTTTCATTTCTAAATGCCACAAATAAAACTTGATTATCAATTTCATTTACTATAATGCACATGATTGATTTAAATATTACATTATAGCCTTTATCACACAATTGGCTAATACTTAGCAAGTTATGTTTCAAACCATCAACCAAGAGAACATCTTCAATAACAAGAGAATGTGTTTTACCAATATTACCTATACCGATGATCTTTCCTTTTGAGTTATCACCGAATTTGACATTTCCTCCATCTTTTAGAGTAAGAGAAGTGAACTTGTTTTTGTCACCTGTCATATGCCTTGAACATCCACTGTCAAGAAACCACTTCTTCTTGGTAGATTTGGATATCAAGCATACCTACAAAACAATTTTAAGTAACTTTCTTTGGTACCCAAATCTTCTTGGGTCCTCTTGGGTTAGTTGGTGGTGAGGTTCCTTTAATAATCCAAATCATATTTTTCATAGGACATGTATGAATATTATGCCCTATTTTTCCACAATGTTTACATATGGGAGATTTCAAGAGGTTTTCATTAATGAAAAATTTTTGATAATGTTTTTCTTTTATTTTCGGGTTATATCCAATACCCGCTTTGTCAAAAACACATCTTTGATTACCCAACAAATTATCCAAATTTTTCTTTCCATTTGTAAAGTTAGTCAAAATTTTAGTTAAGTTTTCAACCTTGAGTTTTAGTTCTTTATTTTCATTAATCAAAAGATTTGAATTGTGAACAATTTCTGATGATGTTTCCACATCATTTGCTTTCATTTTCTCAGTAAAATTTTGTGACTTAACTTCCAACTTAATTATTTCTTCTTCTAAAAACAGATTTTTATCATTCAAAGAATTAATTTGTTTTTCTAGAATTTCATTTTTGTTTTTCAAATCATTTAATTCGTTTGAAAGAGATGTGACTTTCTTCTTTAAAAACTTTATTTTTCAAAACATTTTTCTCAAATTCTTCAACCAATTCTTCAAAAGCATTTTGTAATTCATCATAGCTATAAGATTCATCTTCTAAAGAATTAAGTTTAGAAGTTACCTCATCTCCATGTGCCATTAAGCAAAGATCTTCAGTGGCGCTTTCATCATCATTAAATGCTAACGGACAAAAGCTCGCGTGCTCATCCTCACTTATGTTGGATTCATTTATGTATCCCAAAAGACAAAGATTTGCCACTTCATTGTCACTTGAGTTGTTATCCGAATCACTTTCATCGGAGTCATCCCAAGTTACCTTTAGAGCTTTCTTTTTGTACTTCATTTTCTCTTTG
This sequence comes from Fagus sylvatica, assembly GCA_907173295.1. Classification (NCBI taxonomy): domain Eukaryota; kingdom Viridiplantae; phylum Streptophyta; class Magnoliopsida; order Fagales; family Fagaceae; genus Fagus; species Fagus sylvatica. The sequence continues at coordinate 19,588,764 of OU015771.1, read as the reverse complement.
TTTACTTGAGGACACTCATTTTTGTAATGCCCCTGCTTCTTGCATTTGTAGCAGGTAGGAGTTTCAGTTTTGCTTGATTCTCCTTTATTTTCTCCTTTCTTAGGGAATCTTCTTCCAAACCCCTTTTTCTTCTTTAAGAACTTTTTGAAGTTTCTAGTCATCAGGGCAATTTCTTCTTCTTCATCTCTTTCCTCTTCACTATTGTCGTGGTCATGATGAGAGGATTTGAGGGCGAAGTTTTTCTTTGGTTTGACTTCTTCTTCCTCCACTTTACTATTCATTTCAAGCTCATACGTCATAAGTGATCCGAATAGTTCTTCTAAGGTCAACACCTTAAGATCTCTAGCTTCAGAAATTGCTGTCATCTTTGCTTCCCATCTCTTTGGTAATGACCTGAGAATTTTTCTCACATTTTCTTGGTTAGTATAAATTTTTCCAAGGGCCTTCAAGCTATTCACAATATTAGTAAACCTAGTAGACATTTCACTAATATTTTCATCTTTCTTCATAACAAACAATTCATATTCATGGACAAGCATGTTCATTTTAGATTCCTTAACTTGATTAGTTCCTTCATAAGTAACTTCAAGTTTGTCCCAAATTTCTTTAGCCGAGTCACAACCCGAGACTCTATTGTATTCAATTGGGTCAAGAGCACAATATAAAGTACTCATAGCTTTACAATTTAATTCAATGAGTCTTACATCAGCCTCATTCCATTCACTTTCTAATTTTGCTAAGGTTGCTCCTTCCACAGTTTTTGTGGGAATATGAGGACCATTTGCAATGATTCTCCAAACATGATAGTCTTGACCCTTAATATACATGATCATTCTATTTTTCCAATAGCCATAATCACTACCAATGAATAAAGGTGGTCTATGAGTAGATTGACCTTCAAGCATTTGAGGTCTAGGTGTGTTTGCCATGATCTTAACTCTAAGATTGTTAAATCTATATGTAGAGCCTTGGCTCTGATACCAATTGTTACCCAAATATCAACCTAAGAGGGGGGGTGATTTAGGTTGAGGCAAACTTTTTCGATTTAAATGCGGAATTAAAAACTATTTTCAATTAGCAAATGTTGAACAAATTTAAGAACACAATTCAATTGCAATATAGATATGATATGAAAATCAAGCACAAGTATATATAAGCAATTAAATATGTAAGAGATAGAGAGAGAGAAAATCAAACACGATGATTGTTATCGAGGTTCGGCTCCCGTGCCTACGTCCCCGCCTCAAGAACACTTCTTGAGGATTCCCAAATCCACTATTTGACAATCTTCTTTCGGGTGAAGATAAAACCGTTACAAATCTTCCTTACACAGTGAAGAGTAACCACCGAGTGAAAAATCCTTTTCACTCCTTAGGATTTATACCAAAACCCTAACAAAATACTCACAGGTTTCAACAAAGTATTTGTTGTACAAGATAAGGCTCTCTCAAAGAGTAATTGTACACAATATGCTCACTCTAATAGTATATCAAGGATTTGATCAATATGGCTCAAAAAGTGTTTAGAGAAATTTTTTTCAATCAAGGATTTTGAATGATATGAAAATATAAGCTTGAGAAGGATGGATTGATGTATAAGATGTTATCTTTTCTATCTTTGATTTCTCTTGTATGCTTGGTATTTAGAAATGAAGAAAGGGTAGTATTTATAGCCATCATGTTGTCTTGCATTCTTCTTGATTTTCAATCAATCAATTTGCTTTCTTTGAAAACTTTTCTTCTTAAGATTTTTCAACCATAATTGATATGGTTGTCTTGCATGTGAATTTCAATCAAGTTGCTTTCTTTGAAAACTTTTCTTCTTAAGATTTTTCAACCATAATTGATATGGTTGTCTTGCATGTTGAATTTCAATCAATCAAGTTGTCTTTGAAAACTTTAAGAGATTTTTCAATTGAAGTTGGTTTTAAAGTTGAGCCTTAAAGATCAAATCTTAATAAACTTTACAAAACCTAACTCTTACTTCTCATATGTCTCGGATCATTGTCTTTGAGCTTGATTTCTTTGTCTTGAGTCTTGATGACTTTGATCTTCAATGTGTTTGCAACTTGTCAACTTTGCATTTGCTTGATATTTGAATTGGCCATCTTGGTCCAATTAAATCAATAGTCAAAATTAAGCTTTAAAACATAAATCATTAGTTCATATGAAAATATCATTTATGAACAACTTAAAATCATGGTTATCATCAAAACTACATGAATGTCCTTGGATTAATTAGCCAATTAATAATTATTGAAACCTTGAGGCTAACATAGTGGAAGCCATCATTTTCCCACCTGTCATGAGGAATTGAGATGTGGTTGAGGATAACTTTAGTCTAATTGGTGCCCTAATCCTAAACTAAATATGGAAAGTAAGGATCTAGCTTGAAGATGTTTGAAGGTATTCAAGTAGATGCACGAAAGGTAATGAGAAATTTACTCTCTATTGGAACTGACCATATGTCTCGGATTGGGACTCCTAGATTTGTCCCTCGCTTGCTAGTGGGCCTATTGTTTGGTTAAAACCGAATTGGGAATGTGTCAAAGTTTACTATGATGCGGCTGTTGGTGCTAGGTTTTCAAGTGTTGCAGCTGTTGCCAGAGATTGGAGGGGGAATATGTTATTTGCCTTTTCAAAAAAAGTTAATACCATCGTCCCTCTCTAGATGGAAGCAAAAGCTTTATTTTGCTGGCTTGCTGCTAAGCTTGCTCAATTCTTTGGCCTCAAGAAGGTGTGTTTTGAAAGCAATTCTAAATCGTGTATTGATGCATTAAAGATGGAAGGAATAAACCCACTGGAGAATTAGAAGTTGGTCTACTGTTATGCTGTCTCTTATGTTTATATGCCATTGTGGTATGTCTCGTGGGCTAGCATGGATGCTAATAGAGCTTTGTCATGTATTAGCTAAGTGGTCTTTGCATAATCTTTTTGGGGTCCCTTTGATTTTTGTATGGGGCTCATGCTTTTGTTGATGTTTGCCCCGAGGATCAAATCCAACGGTATAAAAAATATTATGTTAGGCTTATCCTAAACTCCAAAGGCCATTTTATTCTATTATTTTTACCATTATCATTTATTTGAATGCCTTAGTAATTTGTAATCAAAATAGAAAACATTTTTTATTTTTATTTTTTTTTACAAATTCTATGAGGTGTTCAACTATATATATATTTTAAATCGCTTATTTATTTAGTGATTATTATAATAACTAATTTCTTAAAATACAATTTTTAAATGAGTGTGCAAAAGACTCTTATGGCCTCTGTGTTGTTCCCTTGTCTCGACAAATTAATATTTATGAATTATAAATTAAATGTGAGTTTAATCTTAAAATATCAATTTATTTTTGGTTTAGATATAATTTTTACAATAAAGATCAATTTTAAATAGAGTATTGAAGGATAAGACACAATATTATTCACAACTATTGAATGGATAAGTTGTTATTAATTTTCATATGACCGATCATTGATATTACTGTATTATTTATAATTAATAACTTGTCACCCCATAATTGTGAAAATATTTGAGTCACCTTATAGTTGTGAAAATATTTGAGAGAAATAATGTGACTCTAGACGTATCTGTTATGAATTCACCAAAAAAAGAAAAGAAAAAAGAAAAGCTATATTTTTATAATTTCACCAAAAAAAGACGTATTTGAGAGAAAAGTTGTGACTCTAGAAGTAGTTTTGTAGAGTAATGATTTTTTATATTATAGAATTTGACTACAAACTGGTTTATAGCTATCTTACTATAATCTACTATGTGGCAACTCATAAGACTATTTACATGTATTAATGAGTTATGTGACTAAAAATACATGTAAATAATCTCATGAGTTAACACGCAGTGGATTGTAGTAAGATGATTATAAACTGGTTTCTAGCCAATGCGTGTCATTTTTTTATAGGGTAAAATACTGTTTTTGTCCCTAAATTTTGTATAAAGTTCGGTTTTCATCCTTAACATGAATAATCAACTCTTTAAAAGGATGGAATTGATATTTTTAAGGGTAAATTTCACTTTCCCCACTTTATCTATTAGGTCTATTTCAATCTCTTCCTTTATTTATAAAACCGAACAATGTCCCCATCTATTTATTGAAAATGTGCAATTTATCACTAACATTTTATTTTTCTATTAAACCTAACAGAATCTAAATGAAACGACTAAAATACCCACATTTTAAAAATAAAAATCATTAAATAAATTAAAAATAAAACAAAGTTATGTTATACCAAAAATAAAAATCAATTCTCTTCTCTCACCTCCCTTTCTTCTCTCTCTCATCTCTTACAAATTCAAATAGTGAGACGCAACGTTGTTTATTGGTGCTTGTTCGTTTAGAAGACTTAAATCATTAGAACGTTTTTTATTAGTTTCAAAAACTTGATTTTATACAACAACACCGACCTTCGGATTCAAAAACCTAAAAGCACATACTAAAACTCAGAGAGAGTTTAAAGAAACAATAATTTTCTCCTTGGTCGTTGAATTCGTCAAGTTATATAATGCAATAGCGCTAGAGTCTAGAAGAAGAAAAAGAAAGAGGGCTAATCTGGGATTTGGGAAAAGCTTCAGGGCTAAAACCTATTGAATCACAAGCACCCACTTTTGGATCTTCCCCTCGCCCTTATTTCCGTTCTCCACCTTTTCTTATTTTTTAATTTAATTTCTTTTGATGTAATAGTAGTTTTAGACTTTTAGTACATGTTTTATTGATTTTAGCATAACATTTTCTTTAAAGACGCAATTGATGAGATAGAGAAAAATCACGTTCATTAACTTGGGTATTTTTTTTTCTTTGTTTTATTTAATGATTTTTATTTTAGGTTAAACTATTGTTTTCGTCTCTAAATTATATAAGAGTTTCGTTTTTCGTCCCTAAACTTTAAAAAATTCATTTTTCGTCCTTAAACTTTGAAAAAGTTTATTTTTACACATGAATTTTATTTCTAAAACAAAAAACAAATTTTTCAAAATTCAGGGACGAAAAACGAAACTCATGTATAATTTAGGAACAAAAACAATATTTTGGCTTATTTTAAAATGGGGGATACTTTAGACATTTCACCTATATTCAGTTAGGTTTAACAAAAAAATAGATGGTTAGGGATAAGTTACACATTTTCAATAGATAAAAGAATGATATCGTTCAGTTTTATAGATAAAGGGAGAGATTGAAATACACTCAATAAATAAAGAGGGAAAAATATAATTTACCCTATTTTTAAAATGAACTTTTTTCAAAGTTTAGGCTTGGAAAATAAACCTTTTAAAACTTAAAAGACAAAAACCGAACTTTATACAAATTTTAAGCCGAAAATAATAGTTTATCCTCTTTTATATATGCACGAATTTGATCAAAACAAGGGCATCGTTTCGTTACTTCTGTTAACCGGTTAAAGCCTCAAGGATATAATAGGAGGTGGCCGTGGCCGTGGGCCATATTCGTGTGATATCTTACATCAAAATTAAATCAAATCCGAGAAACATTATTAGATGTAAGAAAACAAGAAGAAGAAAGAGAGAAAATCCGAAACGCACGCTTATCGCTAGGGTTTTCAGGATTCAGTGGAAGAAGATAAATAAAGCAGAGCTTAACACTATTAACTCTCGGAAAACTGTAAGTTTTCCCGCCAATTCTTCTATCCAATGCCCTCCATTAACGTTTTTCAGTACTCTTCTGCACTAGCATTGTTCTTCGTACCTTAATATTAGGGTTACCAAAGGCGCTGTTTGTTTCGACGGAATTTTTTTTGTTTGTTTTCAATTTTCGGTAAAAAGCAACTGTTCCTTAGCTTTATGATTCGTTTAAGGGTTCGTTAATTTTGTTGGAGTATTTTGTGCCAGGTTTAGTGGATGTCTATTATGTATTTTCGATTATGGTTCGTGTTATAATTTATTTTGGGGGATTACGTTTTAAATTAGTTTGCCTTGGAAATCAGGGTTTCTGTTTGTTTCAATGTAATGAAGTTCCTCAATAATTTTAGAGAAGGAATAATGTTTTTTGATTTACTAAATGGTAGTTTATGCTTAATTGGGGGTGGCGAAATTTGAATTAGAAATGCTTTTTCTTCGAATTAAATTGGGGAAGGGGGTTCTTTGGTCTGTGCTTTTGGTGCCATAGTTATTGTGTTCGCATTGTTCTCGTCCACGACGTTTAAGCAATAATGTATAATGTGTATATAACATCTGGATTCATATGATACTTGTATTCACAAGTGATTTATGATTTGTTTTTAAAGTTATTGTCTATTTGGTTTAGCTATTTTTTTGTTTTGTTTTGTTTTGTTTATTTAGCTGATGTGTAGTTTTTTAATGCTTCACTAGGTACACTTTTAGACATTTGGCTTATTTTTCAAGTAAAATAAACCAATGAAAACAAGCTATACCAATTGCTCCTGAGCATGAACATAAACTACTTAGCCCGTTAGGGGTGAATGCCCCTGGATTACCCGGCAACTAGTTCTGGCGGGTGGGTTTAGTTGCCGGTAGATTTTATTGCCTAAAAGCAAGTCCGAAGGGCTCTTCTTTAGAAAGGCTCTATATTTTATCAAAAAAGGAAACAAGCTATACCAAACAAACAAACAATGTTGCATAATTAAGACTATATGCTTTTTTTTTTTTTTTTTTTTCTATATATAGTCTTATATAGTCTAATTAAGACTATATGCTTCTATGTCTTTAGAGTATATTAATACTTTTGGTTTAGTAGTTTTAGCTGTTGTGCATTTTAAAAGAATTTGTTGCTGTTTCTCAGGTCTTTTCATTACTTTGCTTGGGGAAAGAGGCTTAATAGAGAGTATGGTGGAAGCGGACGGAGTTGAGAACCTTGAATTTGAGTGGGGTAAAAAGAGAGGAGTTGGTGGGAAAAAGAAAGATGTCCAATTTTATGAATCTTTTACTTACGATGGTGTGGTGTATGCTCTTTATGATTGTGTTTACCTGTACAAGGAAGGTGAACCCGACCCTTATATTGGTAAACTTATAAAAATATGGGAGAATGCTGACAAGACAAAGAAAGTGAAGGTTTTATGGTTCTTTCGCCCTTGTGAGATTCTGAGTTATCTTGGGGTTGAAGACACAGCTGAGAATGAATTATTTTTGGCTTCTGGTGATGGTGTAGGGCTTGCAAATGTTAATCCTTTGGTAATTGAACTTTGGATAAAATATTTTAGCATTTTCCACCCTTTTTTTTGTATATCCACTCTCTACTGCATTTAGGATATCTATTGTGTTACTGTTTCTAATATACTGTTTCTTTAGAAAACATTGGTGTATATACTATCTGAAATTCTTCTTTAATTAATTAATTTTTTTAGTTGCTTAATCTTAGTAATACTTTTATTTTAAATTTCTCTGCAAAAGTTGATTTTTGGATTTTCCAACATGTTGCCACATTTGAACTACTAATTGCTTTAAAAAACTTTAACATCTTCCTTATTTAAAACTATTTGAATTCTGAATATGTATTTAATTCTTTCACATATGGTATGACACTTTATGGAAGCTTGTGACATGAAATAATATATTTAGTGCCTTGGAGGTGAGTGAATCAACTATAACTTTTCAGCTCAAGTGAATCAGCTATTACTAATTTTTTTGCGATAAATCAGGAAGCAATTTCTGGAAAATGCAATGTTGTCTGCACTTCAAAGGATAGTAGAAATCCACAACCTTCAGATGAAGTGGTTCAAGCAGCTGACTTTATATTTTACCGTGCCTTTGATGTTGGTCACCCTAGAATCTTGGATAAGATAGAGGAAAAAGTTGCTGGGATTGAAGGTATAACATTTCCTTTCTTTCTTTGCTTGCTTGCTTTTTGTTTGTTTAATTCCTTGGAAGTCCCTGTTGTGTATTTTCAAATTAGTTGTTTATTGTTCTAATGGTGAATCAACCTCTTATGTGTTCATTGGTTTGTAATTGTTGCAGTTAAATTTATATTTAACAAACTGGATCTTCAGAAGCCTGATGTTGATTTGAAACTTGATTCAGACAAGAAAGAAGTTAGTGGAAATGCTATAGCAAGTAATGAAACAGGGGTTCCTTCCAAGCAAACTCCAAGTAAAGAGCACACAACTCTAAAGACAACTGGAATTTCTATTGATAATGTAGGGAAAGAAAATGGCGATTCGAACTCTTCATTGGTTAGACAGAAATCTTCACTTAGAGACAAGCCTACTTCTACTGTAGGTGTAGAATTTGTTGAAATGGCTAAAAGTAATGATAGAATGGAGAATAACTCCGGTGACAAGACTAAATCTGGGTCTATAGTTAAAGAAAATACAGACTCGAAAGCTTCTCTTGTTAAACAAAAATCTTCGCTTAGAAAGCCGCCTGCTTCTAGCATAGGTATAGAGGTAAAAATTTCTAAAACTAATAATAGACAAGAAAATATTTCTAGTGATAGGACTACTTTGAGGTCTAAAGATGATTCTATCAAGGTTGAGGGTAAAGTTGGTAATGTTCTTGTCAGAGGGGTTGAGATTGAGGAGAGAGTAAAATCTGTTAGGGATTCTGGTGAAATGGAGGATAGACCCTCTAAGAAAGCAAAGTTGGATGGTTTTGTTAAAGTATCTGACGTCAAGAACAAGAAGAGTCTACAGAAGTTAGGTGTTGATTTGGACGGTAATGATTCAAAGGCTTTAGCAACTCCAACCGCTTTAGAAGATAAATCTAGACTTAAACTTGCTAAGGACTCTCAAGGGGCTGAAAAAGATCCTTCCCAGAAGGTAAAGCCTGATGAGAAGAAAAAGGTTTCTAATGGGAAGTTGCTTAAAGCATCTCCTAGACAGGCTTCAGATGAGGACAAAAACATTGATCACCAAATAATGGAAGTTACGCGAAGACCAGATGCGGTAAGTTTTATTGTTAGGATTATCACTTTCTCATCTAATTGATGGGTTTTTTTTTTTACTATAGCAAGAATTTTATATTACTTGAATCGTTTCTTTGACATATATACAAATATTTTTGTGTGCTTTTTAAATTTCATCTCATACTGGCTGGTATGGTCAGTATTTTCCATATTGGTTCCAAAATCAATTTAGAGGAACCTCTGTTCTATGCTAGTTAAAATATCGGTATGTATCAGCCAGTATTGGTCATTTCGGGGAATTTCGACAATATTGGGCAGTTTGTGTTTCAGACGGATACACTACCATGGTATTTTTGTAATTTTGATTCAAATTTTATTTTGTTTTGTTTATTTATCAATACACATCCACTTTACCTTTCATGTTTACAACAATCGTCCTTCTCTCTCTCTCTCTCTCTCTCTCTCTCTCTCTCTCTCTCTCTCACACACACACACACACACACACACACAAACACACACACACACACACACACGTTTACACCTCCATCGGCATCAATCAACAACTCAGAGCGAAGAGGACATCAAGTGCTAGGGCCCAAGGTACTGCAACTTGTGCTCCTCAATCATTTGGAGGTGAGGCTCGTTGAAGTGGTAGGGTCGTGGTCAATTGGTAATATGTGCTCACTCATTAATAAGGATGCCATATTTTCTTGGAGAGTTTGAGATTTCTTTTATTGAAGCCAAAGAGTGCGATAATTTGAGAGTCGTGAAAATGAGAGGGTATTTGAGGGTGAAATGTGATATCCTAGATTATGTAGATTGTATTGTATAAGTGTGTGTTGTGTGGGCATGTATCGAGTCCACATTAGGTGAGTATTGGGTCGATCTGAACTATAAGTGATTACAAAGAGTCCCAATTGTGACTAATCCTTTTGGGATATAGTGTAGATGTGGCTAACACTTTCTTGGGTCGTGACAAATGGTAAATGATATCAGAGCCAATCTAGCAACTTTGGGGCCATCGGACTGTGGGAATTTACTTGCTCCTTGAATTACCTGAGGTGTACTTGTGGGAAACTCCTTGTCGAGGGCCTGTGCACCTTTGGGATCAGTCGGAGTGAATGCTTTGGACACCTGGTGCCAATAAAAAAAAAAAGCAACTTTGTGTGGCTTTTGGGCCTATAGCATATTGCGGGTTCTGATAAGGATGTTATGAGATTTAAGTGGGTGAGATTAAATATTTGTGATTGTGTGGATTCTATGAGTGTGTTGCTCGTGCGTGTGCTAAGTCATACATCAGGTGTGTGCTAGGTTGATTTGAGTTATATAAGCAATTATGAGTCCCGATTGTGACTAATACTTTTGGGGCTATAGCGTGGACGTGACTAGTATTTTTCTTAAGTCATGACATGAGAATGGTTTTGTGGTAAAGTGTTGGATTACAGAGAAAGGGGAGAAAAGGATTATATATGAAGGTGTGGATGGATATGTGGTGAATTGTGGGGCGTTGGATTAAGGAGAGAGTCCATGTGGCAATTCTTGTACCAGACCTCGTACTAAGCAAAGGGCTTTATTTGCTTTATTGTTGCCTTTTGTGGCTCAATGTGAATTGCGTACCACCTTACTTTAAGCAAACTTTCAGAACATCCTTCACATGTTGAAACTGTCAGTTGTAAACTTTAGAGCAAACTGATGTTAAAGTCACTGCAAGAGTTTTATGATCAGCTTTAAACTTCTTGGCGGTTGGATTACGTTACATGTTGCTACATGAAAATATGAGCCATAGTAGCTGATCAAGTTCACAAACATCTCTAAAATATTTGCTCTTTTGGGTAAAAATATTTTTACATGCTTGAATCTATTGGAAATTGTTTTGTATTTACAAACATACAAATTATTCGAAATGGTGTGCCGGAATGTATGAGTATTGAAAAGGCCTGTTCTTATAGGCAAATCGGAATGGTCACCGGAACGGATTTTACATCTTTGCTTCAAAGAAATGTTATATATGTCATTAGCTTGTCAAAGGATGTGCTTATGGATGCCATTTAGGGCTTGTTTTGTTGTTCTTTATTTGAAACGTCTATTCAAGATGAGATTTAGTTCTTACAGTTCTTATTTTCTACATGTCGACAGGATAGAAGCAGATGGTTTAGGGGACTTGTAAGTTGTTCTTCTCCCTCCAATTGCATATTCTCAAATTTCATTTACTTATTAGTTTTGCTCATGAATCTTAATGAATTTCATATTTGTTGTTGTTATTTTGGTTTCATTGTAATAATTTTGTTTCCCTCTCTGATAAGGAGCAGAGAAACAGGATTTATTAACTAATCTATGAATTTTCTTTTGTAACATCAGCCCTGGGAAGACAGAATGAAAACCGCTAATGAACAAGGAACACTGGTTCTTCTTCAAAATTTGGATCCAGCTTATACTTCAGCAGAAGTGGAGGTAGTACTCATTCTGGAGCTTTGTTTTTTTTATAGGTTATATGTTCTTTCTGGGTTTAATTTTGATTTCTGTGCTCCACTATAGAAAAGTGCATCTTCTAATGCAATTTCCTTGCAAGACACTCTCCCCTCCCTCTTTAACAAGAAAACTAGTGGAAATAGTAGATATAATGACTAGGAGGAGAATAAACATAGTGTGCCTTCAAGAAACTAAGTATAGGTGAGAAATTTAGAGAAATTGAACGTTCATGAAATAAAATATGGTATATAGGAAAAGAGAAAAATAGAAACTGGGTAGGGATAATCATGGATAAAAGTCTTAAAGAAGAACTTTTTGAGATTAGGAGGATAAGGGATAGAATTTTGTTTAAAAAAAACTTGTTTTAAGAGAAGAGACGATTAAAATAGTTAGTGCGAACAGGGTTAGAAGAATCCATTAAGCAGATACTTTGGGAGGAATGGATGAATTGATCTAAAGGTTGATAAACGGTGAAAAGGCATTTATCAGAGGAGACCTAAATGTCATGTTGTAAAAGATGGTGTGGCATTTGAAAGAGTTTATGGTGGCTATGGGTATTGAGAAGGCATTAGTTAGGGGATTATAATTTAGACTTTGCAATGACATATGATCTAATATATATGAACACTTGGATCATGAAGGGAGATACATATTAAATTATATTCAAAAGTGGTACAAATGTTAGTCAAAACGATTTCATCCTTACTCGAAAAGTGGATTGTAGATGTTGTAAAGATTGCAAGGTGATACCAAGAGGGAACGTAACCTCTCAATATAGGTTGGTGGTGCTATTTTTTCGATTATTATTATTTTTTTCTATAATGTAGGGAACCTTTCTAAAGAAGAGCCCTTTAGACTTGCCTACAGAAAGTAAAACCTATAGGCAATTGACCCCATTCGCCATAACCATTTGCCGGGTAATCTAGGGGCATTCACCCTTGACGGGCTAAGCAGTTTATGCTTATGCCCAAGAGCAATTTTTCGATGGCCCAAGGGGAGAGGAAAGAGGAGATTCAAACTAGTGACCTCTGTTTCATGAGTTGTGGTCCCCAACTGATTGTGTAGCTTCTTGGGGTTTTAGCTATTTGAACTAAAAGATGAAAAAAGAAAAAGATATTTTAGATAGAAACCTAAGAATTAGGTGATGGGGTTTGAATGGAGAGAAAAAAAAAATTGTGTTTAAAGATAAAGTGGGTGAGTAAGTCAAGTGGGACCTATACGGAGTGTTACTAAGATGTTGAGTGAAGTTGTTAGTTGTATTAAAAGAGTGGTTAAAGAAGTACTTGGAGAATCAAGCGTTGATTCGCCTGTTGTGTGAGGAGGTGGATAGCTTTAAGGAACTAAGCTTAGTAGCTGCTGATATTAGGTATGAGGTAATTACCTTAGAACATGTTTCTGTTTCAAAAACAATTTCGAGATGTAATCGTGTAGCTAGAACCTTAGCTAAGGCTGCCCAAGCAAAGGAGGATCTTGAGATCTGGATTCCTTTCCTTCAAACTCTTGTACTTTTTGACATTACAAGTTGATAAATATCCTATCCTTTCGCTTTTAACTCAAAAAAAAAAAATGTACTTGGAGAATCTAAAGGATGTGAGCTACCGACTAAGGAGACTTCTTGGTGGAACGAGAAGGTCCAAGCAGTAGTTAGATTAGATTAAAGAGAGTTGTAGAAGCCTATTTAAATGTAAAGACAATGCCCTTTATGAAAGGGAAGCAAAAAGTTGGTTTGAGGGGCTACATCTAAGTCTTACGATGAATTATATAACAAGTTCGTGATGGAGGATGGAGAAAATAATATTTATAAAGTTGGTAAGATGAGAGAAATGTAAACAAGAGACTTGATTTGTGGCAAGTATCTTAAAGATTAATATCAAAAGGGATTAAGGAGAGATGTGAGAGTTATTTTGATAAATTTTTTATTAAGAGGCCATAGAAGAAATTGAAGCGAGTTGAGTAACATAGAAGCATGGACACGACAAAACCCTCGGCGTGTTCGTGTCAAACACGGACACTTCGAGGACACGGTTGCCTGCATGTCCTTGGCATGTTGAGACGGAAAATTTATTTATTTTATTATAGACAATGTCTCAACATAGTGTGGTCTTCTCTCCCCCCCCCCATCTCTCTCTCTCTATCTACTTTCTTCACCACTCGATTGACCACACTTTCCTCACTTAGATGGGTGTTTAGGTCAATCGCTGTTCAAAGCTTGTTGATGATTTAAAATATAGAGCTATAACTAGTACGAGAACAAGTGGAATCATCACAAATGAATTTCCTATCACAATAGGTTTGCATCAAGGATGAGTTTTAAGTTGATATCTCTTTGCATTAGTTGTGGATGTCAAGTTGAAACTTTGGAAGGAAGCTTTAGAATCTAAAGGTTATGTTAAGTAGGAGTAAACAGAGTCCATGAGGTGTAAGTTTAGCAAAAGTAGAAACAAAGATGAATGAGTTGTAATATGATGGTAAAGAGATATCAAAGAGTGAGTGCTTTCGATATCTTGAATCAATAATTCGTAAGGATGGACAGATCAAAATATGTGAATCATAGGATTAGAGTAGGTTGGATGAAGCGGAAAAGCGCAATGGGAGTATTATGTGAGGGAACAAACAGTGGTAGAGGAAGGTGTAAAATAACATTGGTAGAAGTAGTAAAAAATGATATGTCAATTAAGGAGGTGACAAAGAGTATGATGTTAGATATAATAGAATGGTGGAGAAGAACACACGTGGTCAATCTCGATTAGTCTTGAGAGGGGTCATAGCTGGCCCCAAAGTTTTGAGACTAAGATTTGTTGTTGTTGTTGCAGTATTTTCTAAGCAAAATGATATTTTGTTTTTAAATTGTTTCGTCTTTTTACCTATCAAAAAAAAAAAAAAAAAATTTGTTACATCTTTTTAGTTAAGGTGGCCACTTCATACATTGCTGTTGATGTTGGTTTTTTTTTTTGGGTAAAGTATTTCTCCTTTCCCCTCTCCATTTTGAGAATGTATTATCCAATCTCAACAAATCATTAATTATTTACCAGGATATTGTTTGGCATGGCTTCAAGGAAAGTTGCACAGCAAAGATGATTCAGCAGACTTCAACTTCTAGCCCTCACTCTGGTATGAAGAAAGGCACCTATTATTACCTTAATAACATTTTCAAACAACTGGATTGTTATTGTTTTCTCTTTCCTCTTTGGAACAAAGACTGGATGATGTTTTGGAAAGGCATCAGTTAAATATGTTTTATTTTTTGGTATATACAGAGTCCAACTGAAATGATATTGTCAGTACTACGTAGAACACAATCATGACATGGTAGTTTATTGGTTTTGTAGGTCAAGCTTTTGTTATATTTAAAACAAGGGAAGCGGCATTGATGGTTGTTCGAAAGTTAGATGAGGGCTGTCTATTATTATCAAATGGGAGGTATGCATGCAACTCCAATTAACCAGCAATGCCTTATATCGATTAATTGTTGTCAACAGGAGGAATCCTGCTTTGCGTTTTTCCTTTGTCAAAAGGCATTTTTGTCAAGCATGATATGTAAAATCACTTGAACTAGGACTAATATATGTTCTTGTTTTATAATTTCTTCTATGACCTTTCCGCTTGATGAGAACCTAATGAATACTTCAGAACCCCAGGACCAAGACCCACTTTACGTGCTACTTCAAAAACTATCTCCTCTATGACCAGTTTGCATGATGCCAACTTTCTGGTGGCACTTGCTCTGTCTTTTTCCTGTTAATCTCTTCTCATCTTGTGATGAATGCACTTGTTGATCAGCTGGGCTTTATCTTTGTGGCATGGCTGCTCTCCATGTTGCCCCCCATCTGTAGGCTGCTTTGCTGGTGACCAACTTGGATGTGATGTTAGGTCATGCACCTAGTTTCTGGTACCTGTGTGATGTGCTGAAAATCCTAGGAGTGGGATAGGCCTTCAAAACTTGTTGGTCAACCTTTTCCTCCTTGAGCTGTCTGCTCATGATGGCTCAGAACTTATAGCTTATAGGTAGTTTCTTCTTCAGCTAAGCCAAGGTGTAAAAGGAAAAAAATAAAATAAAGATTTACTCATTTTCTGTGAGATCGTTTCATTTTAGTTAGCTCATCCTTATAACTTCAGGTTTTCTAGAATCGTTATTAATGATTCCTTTCCAATGTGCCATATGTCCACATGTGTATTCTATCTCAGTAGCTTGTTTCCAGTTAACTTTGTTTCTTTGTTTCACGTGTTCAATAACTCATTGCTGGTTTGCTGGTTTTTCTAATGGAAAATTCAGTTTGTGTGGTATTTGAGGATCATTTTTGCATCATCTGGGCATTTCTTTTTTTTTTTGATAAATAATAAAACTTTATTGAGAAGGACCAAAGCATACAAGAGTATGCTTAGGACAAATAAATCAGAATGTACAATGATCTATTAATTCCAAAACGGAATGAATAGAAAAAGAACCCAAACACACAACCCAGTCCAATAATGTGTGAAAGAAAAACAGCTTGAGCTCAGGAATGGATCGTTCAAAATCCTCAAAATGACGAGAATTACGCTCCCTCCATAGACACCAAACCAAAGAATGAGGAATCATCTTCCAAATCAAGATAGAGCTATGCCTCCGCCTATTCCCCAGCCAACTGCAGAACACATCCATCACAGTTCGGGGCATGACCCAATGAACCCCAAATAAACCAAAAACCAGGGACCGAAGTTCCAAAGCCACAGGACAATGTAGAAAGAGATGGTCCACACTCTCCCCACTCCGTTTGCACATACAGCACCACTCTTGGATAATGAGACCCCGTTTCCGCATCATCTGGGCATTTCAGCTCTAGCTAAGCTATCCTTTTCTTTTAATAAGTAAGAAAATATATTGAAAGAGTGTAAAAGAGGTGCCACCTTTGTACATGGGAAATATACAAGAGTAGCAACAAAATTTTTAATGTCTAAAGTCTAGCAACTCTATAAAATCCAACAAACTGGAGAAAGAAAAGCAATCTGTTGCAGCAAACATCCAAATAATGTATAATGTATATGCCCTACACAAGACATTACCCTTTCAACATTGCACCCATTGCATCAAGAAAAAAAGCAAAAATCAAACAAAAAGCCCCAAGCATGCCCACGGATAGCGAAGGAGAAATTGCCCAAAATTCAACCAAAACCCAATTCTCTTCAAAGACCCACAGTTTACTTCCATGAAAAGCATCATTAACCTCACATAGCACACATTACAACAAAAAACAAAAATAAAAATCAACAAAATTTCAAAGCATGCTCATGTGTAGAGAGAGAAGGTCAAAGGAAATTCAAAATTCCACTCACCCCATTCGTTGCTTGATGAGAGAATGATGCCAGAAAGGCTCTTGGAGGATGAGACCATCTGGATGAGAGGTTTGAGGGGCTGAGAATCTCTTAGCTTTGCTCTTTCTGGGATCCATTAGGCTCATGGCGTTATGGATTTTGGAGCTTGAGAAAGTCATAAAATTGAATTTTTTTTTAGAGAAAATGTTTGGGTGAAGAGAAAATCAAGTGAGAAAGATAAGAAAATTAAATAAAAAACCAACTTCAAGCTTCGGCTGTGGTCTAAAGGCTTGTTCAGTCAGCTAAGGGAATAGCAAGACAGACAAAGAAAAATTACATTTGGTTAAACTAGTTTCATTACTTGACACAAACGATGTTATATTCCAAGGGTGACCAGTGTAATATCATTTGTTATGTTCCAAGGGGTGACTGCTGTAATTTCGCCAAATCTCATGGGAGGTCATTCCCTTTTCGTTTGTGTCCAATAATCATTCAAGTTTAGATGACATTGGGCTATTCCATTCGATGTTAATCAAGTGTCTTGGATTTGTAAATTAAATATTATGCAAATAAAAGACAAGCTTCCTTAAATCCTTCTCTATCAAGTCTCTTATAATTCTGTACGTTTACTATGTTATGTATTTTTGTATTTGAAAATCGCTCGTCATCCATTTAAAATGCTTACTCATTGATTTCTTGCCCCCACCCCCTATCAATAATTTGCAGGCCTCTTGTTGGAAGTATTGGAACCCCTTGCTTCCCAGAAAAGAAGCCAACCTTTTTTGGCCATCTTGTTATTGATAAAGTTAAAAATCAAATGCAACGGGAAATGGTGCGATTTTTTACTCTCTATCTCTCTCACACTCACACACCCACTACCATGTAAATTGGGCATCAAAACCTTGACTCAGGTTATATTATCTGTTATGTTCCTCCTTATTTATTTGTTTTGGGGTGGTTTTGTTTCTTAGAGAGAAGCTGTGTCTACTTCACATTGTTCTCAGCCTAATACAATTGAATATGAGATGGCCATGGAATGGTGCTTATTGCAAGAAAGATCAGACCTCTCATGGAAAAAGTTGTACAAGGTCTTGAACTGAATATTTCTCCAATTTTAGTAATGTATTAATTTTGCCTTTCATAATTTTCTATTATATTTCCTTTGTTGTTCTTTAACTGGGCATTTTGTATTTCTTTAGCAACAAGGGGAGGCATTGAGAAAACTTAAGTCCAGCCTCAAGTTCAAATGAACACTATTGGCTTTGGGCACTTCTTCCTCTTCTGGGTAAGTACTTCCAACATGACAAGATCTTTCTTCCAAGCATCTTGTAAATTTCTGTTATTGTTCCATACTTGAATTTATTGGTTCTTGTCATTCTGTACAGTACCCATCTATGGTTATGCATTCTGAACTTCCTCATCCTGGAGCACCCCGAAACAATGGATTTTGTGTTCATGCCTTTATTATAAGAAGTCATCAAAATAGAGGGTTCCTACCATCTGATTAGTTTATATGGGTAATTGTTTTTATTTTCTTTCCTTCATTCCAATGATGATCTCTTTTAAGTTGTTTGTTTGTTTTTATTTAGTTACGTCCCTAGACAAGCTGGCAGCATGCATGTCATTGATATCTTAGTCCATTTTTTTATTGGTGAACTTGCCTTTATTTGCGTCTGCCTACATTGTTTCCCCAGTGCTATACTGGAGAACTTCTGAAAATTTACCAGGAATTGTTTGTAAGGTCTGTGTCCTTAATAGGAGGAACACATCCCTTCTGTAATTGTTGCAAAGTTATGGTCATAAGCTTTTTAAGGATATGGTTCCCACTTACACAAAAGGAGCAAAACAATGATCATATTTTAGCCCTTTGCCTTATTTAAACATGGAGGTGGTTCTTAAAACGTCAAACTGCTCTGTTTTTTTGGCAGGAAGAAGATGGAATACATAAGATTGGGCAGAGGTCCTTATCGGGAATCAGGCAAATTTTGAGCAGATGTGAATATTTGTTGAGGATCTGTTTTTGGGTGTTGGGAATGTGAGATAAAGTGTCAATTTCATGGTAAATGTTGGCAAACAGTATGATCCTCTTCATTTGTTTTGGAATGGAGAGGGGGTCCATTTCATAACAAAGATTTAATTTTACACGAAACTAGAGGTTTACATGGTGCCATGTCATTGAAAATCTCATTCCGTCAAATCAAGAATGAGATTTGATTTTTAATCATGTGGTGCCTTTTACACTTTTAGATTCATGAAAATTTAAATTTTTACTATGATATTATCTCTCCCCCATTTCAAAAGCAAATGGATTACTTATCAAAAAAAGGAAAAGAAAAGCAAATGGAGAGAGGACCCTAGGACCTGGTTCAACACTTTCTACACTATGTGCATCATGGATAGTGTAAATTGATCATATCTTGTGAAATATATATATATATGTTCAGCAATCGGGGTGGATTTTTTTTTTTTGCATTGTTCTAATTTTACTTCATTCTATTGCCTACCTTCCTGTCACCAATTGCCTCCATATTTCAGGAAAGAAAATCTGGGTCAATATTTGTTATTATATATGTCAACTGAATTATTTCACATTGAATTAGGAATAGGTTTTCATTTGTTTATCCAATCACTTGGCCGAATTGCCCAAATATTATTCTCAATTCAATTAGAAGAGTGACGTAGCAGTTGAGGTTTATTTTATTTTGTTTCCTGGATCAAGCGTGGTTCTAAATCTAATTAATTGCTTGGGTGTATAATTTTGGTAATATTAGGCATATTTTCTTGGTAAATATAATATTATTTTAGAAGTTTGGAAACGTCTAAATCAATTGGAAATTGGAATCCCCTCAAATTGAGGATAAGGATCCTCTCGAATATGAGTGTTCAGTCACAGGCAAGTTCAGGTTACGTTGCATATAAACTCTTCACCCAAACCGAACATGTGGGGTGAAGGATTCTTAGTTATTTGAGAGTGTGTGTGTGTGATTCATCAAAGTACAAATGTCACATAATGCAATATATATATATATCTCATATAATTTGCTAAGAACCCCTAAAAGTGAAAGTCATACGTACAACCCAATAGGATTTATTAAAGTCTAAAAATGTAACATAATGAAATACACTGTTTATTTATTTAGCCATGCTTTCGAAAATAAAGGAATATATATGGTTGAGTTAAAGATGCTTAGGTAAATAATTACTTGAACAATTAAACTTTTTTTTTTTTTTAAAGGCAAAAATCCTAATTTAATGTATATATAGGGACTTCCCATCAGGGGTGAAGATCTTTGGGAGAGGGTTGCAACAGTAGATCAAATGACTAGTGACCATTAAATAGTTAATAGATAAGATGAGTTGTGTGCTATAATGCTAATAAAAGAAAAATTTGTGCTACAGTGCTAGTAAATGACGGTTGTGAGCCTGTGGTGAGGTTTTTTTTTTTTTAGTGCTAGATCCATGGAGTCGTCATTGATAATAGGGTTTATAGGTGTGATTAACCTAACTTTTAAATACCAAACTTGGGCTAGGGGGGTAAGAAGTCTCCTAAGTAAGGCATAAAATGTGTACGAATGGTAGATGTGAGTTTGAGGTTCA
The DNA here is from genome assembly GCA_907173295.1 of Fagus sylvatica. Lineage (NCBI taxonomy): Eukaryota > Viridiplantae > Streptophyta > Magnoliopsida > Fagales > Fagaceae > Fagus > Fagus sylvatica. Next base: position 19,568,577 of record OU015771.1, on the reverse strand, counting down.
TTTATGTGAGGGGGAAGTATCAGGCACCTTGTAACATTCACTTTTAATTTGTATAATTGACAGTTTGAGCCTAAAATGCCCATAATTGACTGAAATGACTGGTATAATCAGTAATGGTAGGGTATTTATGTCGAGATGAAATAGAGGGGTGTAGTTGTATTGATTTGTTTTTTGGGTAAGTAATTAAGGAGAATGAAAATAGGAGATGAAAGTCTTATATTTGTAAAGCCTCAAGTTGACCCCCATTACATTCTAGACATTTGTCACATTTCAACTATGCATTATCACTTTTGGCCAAAAGCGGACAATTGTTTTGTTACTTGGCTTACATAATCGGTCACTACCAGCTTACCTAGGTTTTGAGAAGGACATTAGTAATAACAAATAAATATAAAATAAAGACCAATAAGATGTCTTTAAAAAAAAAAAAAAAAAGATGTCAACTTTTAATTCCAAATACAATACATTATACAACGGTCTACTCTTCCAATAATAACAAGTAAATATAAAATAAACTTATCAAAAAAAAAAAAAAAAAACAAGTAAATATAAAATAAGGAGCAATAAGATGTCTTTTTCCCAAAAAATATCTATAAGATGTCAACGTTTAATTGCAAATACAATACAACGGTCTACTCTCCAAAGGTTCGAGTTGTTAACAACAATAAAATCATGTGCAATCACGAAAGAGTTAGGTACATTATAAAACTATTACCATACTGTTACAAAATGTTGTTATACGTGATAATATTACATGTCCAATACACATTGCTTATATATTTTATGTGTAATTATTGGGTATTATGGAGTAAAAGGTAAGCAAGCTGACCTTATACTTTAGACTAACAACAATAATAAATCAAATAATAAAAAGATCTAACAAAAGCTTAAAAAATCATGTCATCCTAAATGTTGTTGACCAATAGATTAACAAAGTAAAAATTAGAGAGTTGCTTTAGAAAAAAAAAAAAAAAAAAAAAAAGGAGAAGAATTTCAACAAGACTACCAAAGCAAATTCTGTTGCTGAAAAATAAAATTTTCTCTGCCATTACTAATTTTCTAGGATGTACTCCGGCAACACCCAATTATTTCCCCTCCCTCAAATTCTCTTTAGACGGTGGTCATGGCAATGTAATTATTACACAGATTTTTCTTGCTTCTTTCCTCAGATTTTGTGGGTGGTGGTGTTTTTGAGGTGAAGTAGATTAAAGAGTTTGAGACCTGCATCCTTTGTTCAAATTGATATCTTGAAGACCCACAAATTGAAGGAGAAAAACAGAAATAAAGGTGAGATACTCCCAAAATTTGAAATCTGAAAAGTTTCACACTCAAGAGTTGCGTTGTTGTTAAAATAACTTATATTCTAATGGAATGATTGGGCCTCTTAAACTTACGTAAGAATTTTTAATTATTTGGTTTATTGCTATGAGTCAAAAGTACAATATCAGTTTATACTTGGGGATTATCCAATAATTTCTCGTGTTTTATATACAAAATTTATTAAATTGAATATCATATTGCACGTGATTTAACAATTCGAGTATTAGTTGGTCTTACATTTCTTTCCTTGGTAAAAGACCCAAAAATTGCATGAGCCCACCCCAATTTCGAACTCTAGCCAATAATATAATGATCGAAAAAGGGTAAAGAATAGTTGGATTTTCTTTGATATTAATAAGAACAATTTATTTATTTTTTATTAAATAAGAACGACAGTTAAGTGAAATAGTATTTATCAAGAGGCTGTAACTTAATTAGTATCACATATTCACATGTTGTCTTAGATAAAGCTCCCCTCCATCAACTATTTGATTTTTTTTTGTTTAACACATTTACAAAGCTGTCAACTCAAATTCACCAGTGAGCGCAAACAACGTTCAATTTTCAAATTCATGTATTTTAGGTTTGGGTGCTACACAGCCTACACTAGTACACTTCAATCCGGTAGTGGCAAAATGCCAAAATGTCCTTTACTACTCATCCATCCCACATTTTGCTATAATGAAAAATGAGTTGAAAATTCATGTTTTATTTAACATTTAAGAATCGTTTGGAACCATACCTTACAATATTTTTAACTAAAAACATATTTTGAAAATGAAGATTTTAACTTTTATTTTCAAAACAAAACATGATTTTTGAAGATAAATTCTTTTACAAATTATTATTTTTTTTTATCAAACATAAAATTTGACTTTTATATTTCCAAATTCTATTTTTTACCATTCTAATATGATTCCAAACGACACTAAGTGTCATTACTGCTAATTATTCTCATTAAAAGTTCTTCTAAAAAAAAAAAAAAAACCTCATAAAAAGCAGGAATTAAATGATTTTGATAACCTCCATCATGTCATGTGCAAAGCCTCTCGAATATCCTAGCGGCTACTGCCTGCCTACCTCTACCAAAAGCCAATAAAGACAAAACTAACAATTATCCCCCCTAATATAGACTAATTGGCAAGAGTGATCTGAAGAAGGAGGAGAATCCGACATCGTTTTACCTTAAAAAATGTGACCGTTATTTTAAAAATATTGATTAGGACACCTCAGTAATCAAAAGTAGCGAGTAGAGTATGAAGGGAAAGTTTGAGCGAGTAGAAAGAAACAAGTGTCTCCTGCCTCCGTTCCTCTCTTCTGTATTCTCTGCCACCTTCTCTGCACAAATTTGGCTCTATTCTTCTTCTCTCTCTTTTCATGCTCTCCTCATTTGCAATTTGCAACTCTCTCTCACTCATTCACACACTCTCTATACCTCTCCATCACACAAAACCCCTCCTCCCTCTCTCTCTCTCTCTCTCTCTCTCTCTCTAGTCTGAAATCTAGTCTGAAACCATCACTTCATTTTCTCTGAAATCCAGTTTATGAAAAAAAGCTCTCTTTTTTAGAAACCCAACAAAACCCAGAGAGAGTTTTCACATCTGAATCTTTTTCTCTTCAAAATCTTAACTATAACCAAAATGGGTTGCGCACAATCCAAAATAGACAACGAAGAGTCGGTGTCGCGGTGCAAGGAGCGGAAGAATCTCATGAAAGAAGCTGTGATAGCTCGCAACGCTTTCGCCGCTGGTCATTCTGGCTACACAATGGCCTTGAAGAACACCGGCGCTGCTCTCAGTGACTACGGCCACGGCGAGGCTGAAGAGACCCACCATCAACTTGACCATGACCTTGGAGGTGACCTCCGGAACCAACCAATGGAGCCTGCTTCCAAACCTCCTCCACCGCCTCCTCCGCCCATCGAAGACAGGCTTGACAGCCTTCTTCCGCCGCCGCCTCTCCCCAACTTCTCACCGAGTCCCAGTCCGATCAAGCGAGCTAACAGCATGCCCACCATTCCGTCGAATCCACGGCGGAGAGTTAGGGGAGGAAGAGACACCATTGCCATTGTCGAAGAAGAGGAAGAAGAAGAAGAAGAAGATCATGACCATCATCATGATGATCATGATCATGGGACCAATATGAATGGAGCGAATAACAAGAATGGTAATGGTATTGCTGCAAAGGAATCACGAAATGGGGTCGGAGAAGTGGGGCCTGAGACCCCACCGATGCCGGAATCGAAAGGCATGGCCTGGGACTATTTCTTCATGATGGAGAATATGCCTGGCCCCTCTTTAAACGAGGACGATATTATTCACAATTATAATCATCAAAATAATATTAACAATATTGATGGTGTGGATGTGAATGTGACCCCATTTGCTGATGCTGAAATTGAGACCCACAATGTGAATGTGGGGCCTCATAGCGGTGGTGGTGGAGTGGAGATTGAGCCCAAGACACCGGAGAAAGTGGTGGAGCAGAAGTTCTATGAGGAGGAAGATGCTAACAAGGAGAAGCAAATCGAGCACGCCAAGACAGCGCCTGCCGATTTTAGGAGACTCGGGAAGGCTGTACCGGCACCACCGGTGGGTGTAAGCTTGACGAAGATACTGGCTGATCTTGATGAACATTTCTTGAGCGCCTCCGAGAGTGCACAAGAGGTATCCAAAATGCTCGAAGCCACTCGCTTGCATTACCACTCCAATTTCGCCGATAATCGGGGTAATGGCTTCTTTCTTATTTTGTGCTACTTTTATCATTGGATTGGTTACATCTTAATTAAACATTTGTTGTGTTTGTTTAGCCAAGTGAATGAATTGAAATTCAATGTGGATTCATGATGTGACATTCTCCAAATTCTTATGTGTCATACTTGAGGTTGTTCTGTCGTATTAATGTTAATTGATTGGTGAAGTTGCATAGACACCCTTTTCCTTAATGCTTCTAAAGCGTGTAGATGTGTAATAGATCTGCCCAATTTTATAATTCCTATAAGATCTCATCCATGTTTAGATCACTTGGGCTTTACATTAGATTTTTAGTTTCTCATATGACTCTTTATAGGATCCACATCACCCTCAGATCTTTTATTGCCTTTTTATTTTCAAAAGTGAGAAAAGTCCAAGGCCAATGAGCTTTAGCTCAAAATGGTACATCCCCCTCCCATTGTTACAGGTGGAGGGTGAGGTCATGGTACTGCAAGACCTACTAAATGCATGTGTAACTTACCGGTCAAGAAAAAGAAAGAGAAAAGTACACGATCTTTGCCAATTGGTGTGCCCTAGTAAATCTGAAAGTTTACCAGTCTTGAGTTACAAATTTTTTACCACACTTTTTTGTTACTGTTTGATAATCACAAATTCCTGTTCCAGGCAACTGGAAGAATGGTTGATTTAGTTGGCTGAAATTTGTTTCATTCACACTGGGATTGTAGTGACAGTGACTTTTTTTCCCCTTTCTTGACAAACAGATAATCAAACTAACATGCTCTAAGAATTGCAGGACACATAAATCATTCTGAAAGGGTCATGCGTGTCATTACATGGAATAAATCGTTCAAAGGTATATCCAATGGTGAGGGTGGGAAGGATGATTTTGATTCAGAAGAATACGAGACTCATGCCACTGTTTTGGATAAGTTGTTAGCATGGGAAAAGAAACTTTATGAAGAAGTCAAGGTACACGGCATTGTTTTCTTTGGTATCATGTGTTTTTCCATCTCTGCTGTCTTTGTGCAATTATGATAAGCTACTAGTCCTGGAGGGTTTCATTCATTTTTTATATGTTTTATCAGCAATTGAACAAATAAAATGTGTAAATTTATAGCATTTCTGTTTGCAAGACTTGTGGGCATGAAACATTTTAGCTCCTTTGTGTGATTAATGTAAAATGGTTAAATTGTACTTTTCTGAAACATCATTGTGCAGTGCTGGTAGTTTTGGTTTTATGGGTAGGTTTATGTTGTAAAGTTATTACCCATGCTGATTCTTATTGAAGTTTTTATCATGCTGACAGCAAGGTGAGTTGATGAAGCTTGAGTATCAAAGGAAGGTTAATCTGCTGAACAAGCAGAAGAAACGTAATGTGACTGCTGAATCCTTGGAAAAAACAAAAGCAGCTGTAAGTCATTTGCATACAAGATACATAGTCGACATGCAGTCAATGGATTCGACAGTTTTGGAAGTAAATCGTTTACGTGATGAGCAGTTGTACCCAAAGCTTGTTTCTCTTGTTGAGGGGTAAGCTTTTATTATAAAAGAAGTTACTGTGGAATCTTAATATTGCTCTACTCCATTCATTTTTCCCTTGCTGAACTGTGGTCTTTTATCTTTATTATCTTTTTGGTTATGCAGCCGGGGCCTGACTCCAGCTTTTGTAATGCAAATTAAGGTTTAAGAATGCCAAAAAGATGCCACCATATTCTCTAATGTGGTTGCCTTTTCACTTCTAAATTACAGTTTGGTTCTTTGGCTTTGCATTACATTAGATATTTGTGAAGTGGACCAAAATTTCTCTTAAACATTCTGTGGTTCCTGCTTTTTAGAAAAGAACACACCACAAACTCCTGGTTGGTTGCCGAATTGTATTTCTTATCTGTTGAGCTTTTGTAAATGTGAAGCCAAAAGAAAATTCTTGTCTAGCTTCCCTTTATTTTCAGTGTAGAGACCAATTGCCACAAACCAGGCATTCTCTCTTTCACTATCAATATGTTAGATATGCTCTGTTTCTACTCTAGGTAGTCAATATATTATATATGCTCTGCTTTTGCTGCTATTCAATCTTATATCAGTATTTTGATGCTTTGTTCTACAAACCTTTTTCTGGAATTTTTTGTATTTATTATATTCAGAAGGACCATTCTTTGGCCTTCACCTATTCACCTTTATATCATCAGTCACACCAAACTGGCCCGGTTAGGTTTCTTCCCTTGAGGTCAGTTTGAAGACTTGTATGGTCTAATTGGGCTTACCTTCACAAGTCCGCTTGGCTTTTTTGCTTGTCTATGTTTGGAATAGCACGAGAAAGCATACTCTTGTGCTGAAGTTATTGGTGTTTTAAGCAGGAACTGGGAAGGATGTGTTTTAAGTCCTTTCCAACTTTGTTAAATTTAAACGGCAGGGAATTAATTATCTATTGTGGTCTGGTTTCAACTCACATTACCTAAAGCGTCTTCCTATTGCTGTCTAATTCTTGGATATATAATTGTTTTATGTCCATTTGAGCCTGTCGTCATTTAATGACTATTAATGCTAATTTGCCTCGGTAATACTGTGGTGAGAAAACCCATGATCTTTGACATTTAAGATATTGTGAAAAGTGTTCTGGCTCTTCTAGTTGATTCTCATATTGCTCAACTGAAAAAGGTCATTTTGTTCATGTATGGTGCAGTGCCATATCTTGCCATCATTTTCAGTCACATTTGATATGTTACATACAAAACTTGTGCATATCTCATAGTCTTTTTATTAATCCATTAAAAAATGTATTCCAAAGGATCAGATTACTAGAATTTCTGTTCTACTGTCGCAAATTATGGCATTATATTTATTGTATAAGAAATTGTTTGTTCCTCTGAAAGCAACCTGATGATCATGATCATAAATATGATGTCTGCTTCACAGGATGGCCAAAATGTGGGGAAGTATGCACAAACATCATGTCAGCCAGCTGGGAATTGTTACAGACATCAAATCCCTTGACATTGCACATGAACCCAAGGAAACAACCAAACACCACTATGACCGCACCGTCCAACTTTGGACCGTTATCCAAAAATGGCACTCTCAATTTGAGAAGCTTGTGACTCATCAAAAACAATACATACAAGCTCTTAACACTTGGTTAAAATTGAATCTCATCCCCATTGAAAGCAGCTTAAAGGAGAAAGTATCATTCCAACAGGGAGTCCAGCATCCACCAATCCAAGTTCTCCTCCATTCATGGCACGACCATCTTGAAAAGCTTCCAGATGAGCTTGTTAAATCCGGAATTTCCTCCTTTGCTGCTGTGATAAAAAGCATAATACTTCATCAGGAGGAAGAAATGAAGCTAAAAGAGAAGTGTGAGGAGACCAGGAAGGAGTTCTTACGTAAAAACCAGGCATTTGTAGAATGGCGCGAGAAGTATATGCATCGAAGGGGGACTGATGAAGTGGATCATGAAAGAGGGGAAGATGCAAATGCCAAGGATCCCATCTCAGAGAGGGAATTTGTGGTTGACAGCTTGAAGAAGAGATTGGAAGAGGAAATTGAATCTCACCAAAGACATTGTGTTCAGGTGAGAGATAAGTCACTGGTTAGCCTCAAAACTCGTTTACCTGAGCTCTTCCGTGCCATGTCAGATTATGCTTATGCCTGTTCTGAAACTTATGAGAAATTAAGGGCTGTCACGCCGTCACAAAAATTAAATGGTGGCCCTTCATGAGACTGTGTAAGCTCTGTTTTGTAGTTAAGTTTATCTAGTATCTCTTTGTCAGCTGTAGTTTTCCAGACAAACTTGTTTTATTTGGTGATGTAATGCTATATTTTTGTTCTTGTGTGGAAAATCTTGCTGTTATATCTGATGGGAGCCATTAAGGCCTTAACGCAAGCATTTGCACAGGTAAGTTTTGATTCTGAGGAAAGTAAAATCTACTTTTGTGGTTTACTTCATGACCTGGTCATTCATGACTCATGAGGGCTGAAACGATTTGCTAATTATAGAAATCCTCTCAAGGGCGTCTTTTTATTATTATTATTATTATTATTTTTTTCCTGTAGTTTTGTGCCATTATCCTTCTCTTACTTGGTATAAAGTATAGGTTCGTTCGACAAGAGCTTTGTAGCTAATTGGCATTGACAGGAGAACCTGGGTTCCACTCTGCTCAACTCCAATTATTGAATTATATAAAAAAAAAGACAAAATTACATTTTTGGTTCTTATATTTTGGGAGTGTTTTTATTTTAGTCCTTATCGTCATCGTTGTGACATTTATGTTTTTTCCTTTACACACACACACACCTGGGTCAAAGAGGTGACAAGAATAGTATTTCCTTTACACACACACACACACCTGGGTCAAAGAGGTGACAAGAATAGTAGAGCTTATCAGTGACGAGATCCACCTCGATCGTTGGATTTCCCTGACTGTATAGGATTTGCCTCGCCTTCATCCACTCTATCGCATGCTCTCTTGATGACGATAATGGCGACGCCATTTCCACGGAGCATTGGATGGTGAGAGGCTTGTGCTTGTAGTTATACTTAGTGGGGTTTGGACTTTGGAGGGTGGGATAGGACTGGAATTTCGGGGTTTTGAGGGAATGAAAGGGTTTGGTGGTATTTGGGGAAACTACTTTGATATAGTGTGATTGGATTTCAAAATGATAGCACTGTGGGTATTTTGCAATTTTGATGTTGATAATCTTGAGATTTGCGTTGCTATTTTGTTCTATGTTATTAAGTTGTATTTTGGTAATTTGTTATGTAATTTGTTATGGGTAATCTTGAGCTCTACCTTTGGTATCTTGAGTTTCATGAATGTTTGCTTGGTTTGCAACGACGACGATGGCAAAATGCTTGCTACAATGGGTAACAATTGCGGTTTGATAGTGACACCTCTGGTTCTAATTGCTCTTAGTTTTAATTTGTATGGTTATATCTTAGGCACTGAACGAAATTGGTTTCATCAGGAGAAAATATCTTGGGTATTGAACAAATTTCTTTCTCTACTTCTTGTTTTTCTTTCCTAGTTTTCTTTATTGTATATAATCGGGTTTATATGCTTGCTCAGGTGATCTCTTCATCAATCTCCTTGCTCTTGGATTCTTTTTTATATTTTGGGGGTGTTTTTTATATTTTAAATCTTAGGGTTGGTCTAGATTTTGGGACTGATTCTCTCACTTCGAGATAGTGGAGGATCAGGTGAAAAAGTATTTGGTTGTCAAGAAAGAGAAGAAAAAAGAAGAGAAAAGAAAATAGGGTTTTATTTATTTATTTTATTTTTAATGCGACATGGCTTTTTTTAATGCCAAATAAATATTTTTTATTAATAATTTATTAGCCATGTCATCGAATTCTGTGAGCCCCGTCAGCATTCCATTACTAAGATGATGACAATGACCAAAATGAAAACAGGTTGAAAAACTTAAGGATCAAAATGAAAACACCCCTAAAATATAAGGTCCAAAAGTGTATTTTTGCCCAAAAATAAAGGGGTTATTTTACAATACCCACAATTTCTTTTGTGTGGGTATGGTATCCAATTTTTAGAGTACTAAGAAATATGATGGTAGATATCAACATTATTACTATCCAATGTGATGTAGGTACTTGTACTATCCAATTTTTAAATATAAAAAATTTAAATAAAAAAAATTAGGGTACATGTACTATCATATGTGACCTTATCATCAAATGTGATATAATTACCATCATATGTGACGCTATTATTATTCAATGTGACATCGGTACTATCCAATTGTTTAATATAATAAATTTAATAATAAATATTTGGGTACTAGAGGGGACAAAATTAAAAAATAATAAATGGATGATCATTGCAATAAGAGTCGTCCTAACTATTCATAGTTCGGTCACGACCGAACTAATCCTGACCCTCCGAATGAGGTGTTCGGTCCAGGTCGAATTGGGGGTTTGTTCGGCTTGGTCTACAGTAATTTTGTTCGGTCTAAAATAATCAGTGATTGTTCTGGAATATAGCATTTAATGCAAGAAATATCTCTCATGGTAGAGCCTTAAATGTGTTTTCTGGATTAAATGTGAGACAGATTATTATGTGCTGTTGTCCAAGAACCCATAAATGCTTGTAGGAGGTAGATTTTAGTAAGGAAAAAGATGGATAAATATCTAAACAATATCTAAAAATGGAGAAGAGTATAAATAGATGAACAGATCTTATTAATGAGGTACGTAACAAAATTCTCCAAAGTTTTTCCTTCTGGATAATTATTGCTTGTTCTAATTCTAGACTAACAAAAGTATCGGAAAATTAAAGGCCAACCCCCACTGGGTTGACCAAGGATCTGAGGCTTTAATTCTGTGTATTTTCAGTTTAAAAGGAATCTAAAGAGATCTGGGCTAGTGTTCGAAGGAGGTTTTTCTCCCATATTAGTCAGCTTTTCCTTACGTAAAATTTCTCCACCTCCAATTGGTGCCATCTGTGGGAAAAGCTTTCTTTTGAGGGAGAGTTCCTGTGGTCATATTAGATCGAGATGTTGGGAGCACCATCATCTTCCCAACGCCCTCAGTCGGTAGTTCGCCTCCCTTTAAGGAGTTCGGCTCAAAATGCCTTTTCTGGTTCTTCTTACAGACCCTCTAGAGGAGATACTTTGGTCTGAACATCGGTTGCAGATTCCTCGCAACATACGGACCCCTGAGAAGACTCGACTCGGCGCATGTCTCGATGGGTCGCTCCTACAGATCGTGGAACCAAAGGTGAGAGCTCGGGCAATGTTCGGCAGACTTTGAATTATTCAACAATTGTGGAGTCGCGAGCGGAAGACAACGAGAGAATTATATCGGAGCTGCGCAGAGAAGTTGATGATCTAAGACGAGAGGCTCGAAACAAGTTCCCAGCAAAAGAAAGGCCGAAAAATAGGGTAAACCTTTCTAAACGAAAGGCTCTCAAATACCTGCCCTCCCCGAGTCCTTCTACCGAAGTTTGGGCGGAATCTGCCTCCCCCCAGGATGATTTGGTGTCATCGGTTTCTCAGTCAGGTTCTCGTCACAGTTCAGAGTCTCATAAACGCTCTCAACCATATCAACCACTTCACATGGATAATAGTCCTCGGAATAGGAAACCCTTTGCCAGAAATGCCATTTGGACTGGAGAGCAACATGTGGTCTGGAAGGCTCTTGACTTGGTTTCATCCTCTCTTTTCTCTTTAGAAATAGAGAGGGCGGTACTCCCCGAGAGGTTCACTGCTCCGCGCTTTGAAGCCTATAATAGTCGGACCGATCTTGTTGCACACATAAGCCATTATCAACAGAGAATGACCCTTTGCTAGTACAACGACCCTCTTATGTGTAGGCTTTTTCCTTCAAGTTTGGGCGAGATTGCCTTGCACTGGTTTAATCAGCTTGGCAAAAGAACAATATCCTCATGGATTCAGATGGCTGAGGCCTTTGTGGCACGTTTTATCACCAATTGTCGAAGGACCAAGGAAATGGATGCTTTACTGACTCTGAAGTTAGAAGATGGTAAAAGTCTCAAAGATTACGCCACTAGATTTTGGGAGACCTACAATGATATTGACAACTGCAGTGAGAATGTGGCTGTAAGGACGTTCAAATCAGGTTGCCCCTTGGAACGGGGCTACGTCAGTCATTAACTAAGCGTCTGGCTACCACTTTGAGGAAGTTGATGGACAGGTTGAACAGTTTATCAGGGTTGAGGAGGATAGGGGAAACATCGCCTCCATACAAACGGTGGCCCCGCCCAAAGCCATAAGTTGGAAGCCCCCAGCCCGATCTACTCTTTTAGCTAAGACTCTTCCAGGTCCATCGAACTTCATGGCCCCCTCTTTTCAGGCATTCCAGACAGTTTTTAAGGAACTGATTTATAAGATCATGAACAAGATCAAAGCTAAACCCTACTTTGTTTGGCTGCCCAAATTGCTCGGCGACCCTACTTTAAGGGATCATAAGTTGTAATGTTCGTATCATTGAGATAAAGGTCATCTAATCGAAAATTGCCATATGTTGAAGACTCATCTGGAGCAACTCGCTTCGGCAGGCCATCTTAATCAATACATTGACGCCAGTTTGTCCGGGAAAAGAGATTCAAATACTTCAGGCCGGCGTCCGAACAATCTAGGTGTGGCTTCCGTAGGAGTTATACATGTTATACACAATTCGTTATGCTCTTCTATTTTGCCTAGTTCATACAGGTTGGAAATTCAGAAGGCGGCTCATTTGCATCGATCTTTTGCAATTAATGATTCGGCCCACCCTGCTCCGTCTCGGTTATCACATGAAAGCTCATGGGAACAGTCCATTTCCTTCTCCAACAGCGATTTGAGGGATGTCCAGTTGCACCAATGACCCATTAGTTGTCATGTTGAGGATTGAGAACTTTGATGTTAGAAGAGTCCTTATCGATCAAGGGAGTTTCGCCGAGGTAATGTACCAAGATTTGTATGAGAAGCTCGATCTGGGGGAATCCGATCTCATAAGCTTCACTTTACTAATGTTTGGTTTTTTGGGGGAATCCATCACACTTCAAGGAAAAACCACTCTACCAGTTCTAGCAGAACCGATCAACCTCTAAACCGAATTCATAGTAGTTAGGGCATCTTCGCCTTATAACACTATTATGGGCAGAGATTGGCTGCATAGGATGAAAGCGGTTCCATCTACACTCCACCAGAAACTCAGGCTTCCGACTAATGATGGGATTATGGAGCTGAACGGAGACCAAGTTGCAGCCAAACAATGTGTATTAGCAACTATCAAACATAAAGGCCCCACAAAAGAAGAGCACACTGGGACTTTATGACAATCACAGCCTTTCGGCCCTGAGGAGGAAGAAGATCTTCTCGGAAAAGGCACCCGAGAAAGTATTTTTCGATGCCTCTAATCCTGAGCTTTATTTCTCTATTGGTTCAAATTTATCCTTTTGTGATCGGGAAAATATGATCTAACTTCTTATTAAGAACCGAGATGTTTTTGCCTGGTCGGTCTACGAAACCCCGGGAGTGTCCCTCGATTTGGCTTGTCATACTTTGAATATAATCCTGAATCATAGACATGTGGTACAGAAGCGACGGAAATTGGCCTCGAAGAGAGCCAGTATAGTGTTGGAAGAAGTCTCATGACTTCTAACAGCTGCCGCAGTTCGGGAAGTACAATACCCAACGTGGCTCTTGAATACAGTGGTAGTGAAAAAGAAGAACGATAAATGGAGCATGTGTGTGGATTTTACCGATTTAAATCGGGCCTGTCCTAAGGACTCTTATCCTTTTCCCCGAATAGATCAGCTGGTGGATTCTGTTTCGGGATATGACCGTTTGAGTTTCTTGGATGCATTCCAGGGATATCATCAAATCCCTATAAGTCTAACTGACCAAGACAAAACTGCTTTCATTACACCCCGAGGGGCTTATTGTTACAAGGTGATGTCATTCAGCTTAAAAAACACGAGAGCAACTTACCAAAGGATGATCACTCAGATGTTCGGCCACATGATAGGAAAGACAGTTGAGGTCTATATTGATGATATGCTGATCAAGAGTCTGAGAAAAGAAGATCATGTAGCCAACCTAACACGTGTATTCGGCATACTGTGGGATAGTCGTCTATGACTAAATGCGTCCAAATGCACCTTTGGGGTCAGTTTAGGAAAATTCCTCGGTCATATGGTTAGCCGAAGAGGAATAGAAGCGAATCCCGATCAGATTGCTGGTTTGATAGATCTGGCGGAGCCCCAGAATGCCAAACAAGTGCAGCGCCTAATAGGGATGGTAGCGGCGCTTGGCTGCTTCATTTCCAAATCGGCAGATAGGTGTAGACCCTTATTCCGGCTTTTGGGAATAGGGGTGAAACTAGGAAAATATTTTGGGGTGGGTTGAAAGTATTATCTAAATATTTACGGTATAAGAGAATTTTATTTAGTAAAAAAAAAAAAAATTACACATTGTAAAGAGACATAATGAACCTTACCCTTCAAAACAAATTCTATAGATAAGCAAAGAAAAACATACATGCAATGCAAATATAATAAAAAACTGTTTTCTTAACTTCTCTATTTGAAATGAGTTGACATTATAACCTATAAATAATAACATTTTAAGTAGAGTTTTAAAAGTAATTATTATTATTTTTTTATTACCAATAAATTTTCAATAAAATTTTGAATCTCAAAATCATCCAAACACCCACTCAAACTCCATATCAAATTTGTAAATAAATCAGCAAAAATTAAAGTTAAAATTAATTTTTATATCACATAGTCAAACTCACATATACCATAATTATTATTATTTACAACAATCAAACTTCATTCAACAAAGTAACAAACTAGTGGAACAGATGGCCACAATATTTGACAAAATGACAAAGGGATATCAAATTTGTGACTAAATTCCTAACGCTCACTTTAATTCGCTGGACTTGATATGAAAAAAAAAAAATCACAAACCCACACCACACACAAACCGACACATGTCCCCCACCCACACCACATACTCACAATATCTCATTTCATCAAAATTGTCAGTTGCAGCAACAAAGTCCTGGGAACTAAATCCTTCCTTTAAGGAGAAGTAGACGTCTGAAACAAGAGAAGAGATTTAGCAAAAGAAAAAAAACAAGAGGAGATGCTTTATCTTGCAAAGGAGCAACATTGTCAACCGGGCGTGTCATGAAATATATGATGACTACAATAAGAATGAGAGAAACTCCACCAATGGCTGCTGAAATTATAGCCACAGTTTTTCCAAAAATGGCTACTTCTCTCTTTTGTATCCTGAGGAGGTGGTGTTGGACAAAAACCAAGAAGACCACCACAAAGTCCTTTGTTTCCAGTAAAGCTTCTCTTAGACATGTTTTTAAGTGGTCCTAAAGGTTCTGTGATCTCATTGTATGAAATGTTTCAGCCAAGTAAGCTTGCAAGATTCTGAAAAAGTTGGATTGGACTAAATTTTTGAATGGGTTTGGCATTAGAATTGGCTAGGCTAAGGACTGGGGTAGTTTATTTAAAAAAATAAAAAATTATAGAGGTAAATTTTTTTTTTTTAAATAGTGGACTGGGCTATTGCCTAGTCTAGCCAATGAATAGCTCCGCCCCTGTCTGGGAAGAAAGAGGAAGTTTTTGTGGGATGATGAATGTTTGGTAGCTTTTCAGGGTATTAAGTCATACCTTTCCTCTGCCCCGTGTCTCTTTATACCAGCCTCAGGAGAACCCCTCTTTTTCTATTTAGTAGTATCCGACCACGCAGTCAGTGCGGTAATGGTTCGGGAAGAGAGGCAAGAGCAGAAACCCATTTTCTTTGTAAGCAAGGTGATGGATGAGACGGAGCTAAGATATTTGCCCTTGGAGAAGGCAGCATTGGCGTTGCTCTAGGCAGCTAAAAAACTCCCTCACTATTTCCAAGCAAGTACGGTCACAGTGTTGACTGATCTCCCACTCAAAATGCTGCTACAAAGATTGAACTTTTCTGGGAGAATTACCAAGTGGGGGGTACAACTGGGGTCATTTGGCATTGAATATAAGTCACGAACAGCAATTAAGGGGCAAGTTCTGGCAGATTTCATAGTTGAATTCCGACAAGACCCAAGTGCACCCGCACTGATTATCCTTGCGGAAACCCAATTCAATTCGGGCAGCGGGAAATGAGAACTGTTTGTTGATGGAGCTTCGAACTATAAAGGTTCGGGAGCCGGAATAGTGCTGGTATCCCTTGAGGGTCTGGTCCTGGAACAAGCTGTCTGTTTGGGTTTTCTTGTGTCAAACAATGAAGCCGAATATGAGGCATTGGTCGTGGGACTCAGGAGCGCGCGTCAGCTTGATGCCGGGCACCTTCAAATATTGTGTGATTCTCAGTTGGTAGCAAACCAAATTTCGGGAGAATATCAGGCAAGAGATGAGAGAATGTCAGCCTATCTTCTGGTGGTTTGGTCTTTATTGGCCGAGTTTGAATCTGCCCAAGTGGTACAGATCGGCAGGAAACACAATTCTCATGCAGTCGTATTAGCTAAATTGGCTTTGGCTTTGGTAACGGATATGCAGAGAACAATATGTGTTGAAACTCTGGATCGCCCGAGCTTTCAAGGCCTAGAAGAGTTATCCGTACATGCTGTCAGTGATCAGCCGAGCTGGATGGACCCAATTCTAGACTACCTCAGGAATGACAAGTTGCCCGAAGACAAAAAGCAACAGACTTAATCAAACGTAAAGCCTCGAAGTACTGGGTCTCTAGGGAGGGATCTCTCTACAGACGATTTTTTTTAGGACCGTACTTGCTCTGTGTTCATCTGGATCTGGTAAAAAATATTATTTATGAAATCCATGAGGGGATTTATGGAAGTCACACAGGGGGAAGATCCTTAGCTCACAGAGCGATGTCCCAGGGATATTGGTGACCATATATGCAAGCTGATGCACCCGCGTATGTCTAAGAGTGTGGCAACTGCCAGAGATTTGCTCCCATGATCCATCAGCTAGCTCGAGAGTTGAATCCTCTATCTAGGCCTTGGCCTTTTGCTTAGTGGGGTTTGGACATAGTCGAGCCCCTTCCTAGAGCTCCGGGGAACAAAAGATTTTTTATTGTCGTGACGGATTACTTCACCAAATGGATAGAGCCCGAACCATTATCCAATATCCGAGATGTCGATGCAAAACGCATCCTATGGAAGAGTGTCATCACGCGATTCGGGGTGCTGTGGGCAGTCATTTTGGATAATAGGACCCAATTTGAAAGTAAGTTATTCACGGGACTCTGTTCGGGTCTCGACATTAAGAACTTTTTCTCCTCCCCTGCCTATCCACAGTTTAATGGGCAGGCCGAGGTGTCTAATAAAGTTATACTGGATGGAATAAAGAAGAGATTGGAAGATGGGTTAAAGAACTCCCGAGCGTGATGTGGATGCATAGAACCACGAAGAGAAGATCTACTGGAGAGACGCCTTACGCATTAGCCTATAGAGTTGAGGCTGTCATCCCTTTAGAGATCGGGTTGCCAACTATACGAAGTATGGATTTTGATGTTGAGATTAATGAAGACAGTTTACGGAAGAACTTGGATTTATTAAAAGAAAAGTGAGACATGGCGGTCGTTCGCCTGGCATCTTATCAGTAACAAATCAAGAGAGAGCATGACAAGAATATTCGGCCAAGGGTATTCCGAATTAGAGATTTGGTTTTAAGGAAGGTGATGACTAACATCCGAAAGGCAAGCGATGGAAAATTGGGATCGAACTGGGAGGGACCATATAAAGTGGTCTCACTCGCAGGGGTCAAGGCCTATAGATTGAAGGATCTGAACGGGAAGGCTGTTCCCAGGCCTTGGAACATTTGTAATTTGAAGAAATATTTCTTTTAAGAAAAAATTGTTTTAGCATTATCTTGTTATGTGATTGCTTGTTCTAAATTGCACAAAAACGTCATACCCGAACAAATTTACTACCTCTAAGGGGGTGAGTAAGGAAAATCTGCCTGAACGAATTTACTACCTCTAAGGGGGTGAGTAAGGAAAATCTGCCCGAACGAATTTACTACCTTTAGGGGGGTGAATAAGGAAAATCTGTCCGAACGAATTTACTACCTCTAGGGGGGTGAGTAAGAAAAATTTGCCCGAACAAGTTTACTACCTCTAGGGGGTGAGTAAGGAAAATTTTCCCAAACAAATTTACTACCTCTTGGGGGGTGAGTAAGTAGAATTTGCCCGAACAAGGTTACTACCTCAAGGGGGGTGAGTAATGCCAATCTGACCGAATAAGATTACCATCTCTAGGGGGTAAGGCAAAACCGTCCGAATAAATCACTACCTATAGGGTTTAAATTTAAGTTGTCCGAATAAGGTTATTGTAAGTTAATGAGTAAGGCGAGGAAGTCTTATCCTAACATCACTACCTCTTAAAAGACTCAGTGAAAAATAATGCAAACAAGAAATATCAAATATGAACCGATATGCACAGTTAAACTACTCATTTCCCCAAAATAAGGGCCATTACCACAAAGTTAGCAAAATACAAAGTATAACCAACATTAACTGGTGTTCAAAAGGGCTTCAAAATGTTAGCACCGTACACCAAAACAAAACAAAATCAACTCCTAGTGGAAGGAGTGTGGGGATTGCTTGTAGCTAACAGGGTCGGGTCGGCGACGCGGTTTTCTTGCTCGCCCTCGGCCTCCTGAGCTTCGTCTTCTTCATCCTCTTCATCTTCATCATCTGAATCCTTCAGACTGGCCTCAGGGTAAGGAAGGGGTGTGCTGCTCCTCAAGTATAGATCAGAGGAGTCGGGAACATCAGCTTTTCTCAAGGCCAGCTTCCACCCATCCCTGAATCTACCATTGAAGACCCCTTACAGTTGAGCCTTCACCTCGCCCATCACCTCTTGCTTCCTTTCCTCCCGAGCCTTTCCGATTGACTGAATGCATTTGGCCTCTAAGTTCCTGACCTTCTCGCGAAGTTGGATGACCTCAGCTTCTATTTAGGTTTTCAGCGCTGTCTCAGTCCTCGCTTTCTCTTCGGCTTCTTTCATATTGGTCAGGGCTTTGAAATGCTCTTGCTCTAGGGCCTTGTAATTGGCAGTAGCATTCTCCATCACTTCGGCCACTACCTTGTTGTGTTCAGCTTCTTTGTCCCTTAAGTATTCGTTTAAGGAGAACACCCTGGACTCCATGGTATGCACCCCTTAAGCGGCCTAAAAAAAACAAAAAAAACACACAGGTCAGTATTTCCCAAGTAGAATTTGACAAAAAAACATAATGAAGTTGGATTTAAGTAACTTACCATCACAAGTCCCCGGAGATATGGCGAAATATCTGGCCCAAGAACATGGCGTCCCATGCTCGGATATTCCCGGGAAGGCAGGTAGCCCGAGACAAGGCATGATTACCTTTGCAGACAGCTCGATGTCCAAAGTGTCGAGCACAGTGTGATGAACTGAGATCGGGTCCATTCCCAGAATCATCTTAGGACTCTAGATGTCGTCCGAAGAAGAGGATCTGGGATGCTGGGTCGTCTCACCTACAGTCCTAGCCCTCTTCGTCTTGGGTGCCAGATCTGCAACTTCCTCGGGCTCGTCGATCTCAACGATTTGAGGAAGCTGAGGTTGGATCTCCAGCACAGCAGAGCTTGAGTCTGCACTAGGAGCGGCCTGCTCAAGAGCAATGACTTCAAAAATGGGCCTCCTGGACTTTTTAGCCTAGGCATCTTCTTTAGCCTTCCCTTTGTTCTTTGAGCTAGAGGCTTCCTTGAATTTCTTCCTCATCAACTGGTAGGGGTTGATAGGTGGGGCCATTTTGGATACCTCTCCTGTTGGGATGAGGTCGGGATGATCGATGGAGGAGCTGGCATAGGCGGGCCGGGCCACGAACAGAACGGTGGGCTCGACTAGCGTCTCTTGCGAGCAAGGCACAATTGGACCTTCGAGGAAGGTGTCGAGCTGGGGAATGTAGCCGAGTAGTAGAGGTGCTAACCTCGGTTGCCGAATTTATCCACAAAGATGTTGGCGAAAAGAACCTTCTCTATTTCTTCTAGATTGATTACATGGTTGGGAATCTCCAGCCAAGAAGAATCTGTAAGAAAGTACAACAAAGACACGTCATGCACAGTGTGGGTTAGCTCGACTGTATGAATTTACACCTAATGGGTTTTTCTCCCTCAATCGAAAGGAAATATATTCTGACAGATACCCAAATTTAAAAAGTTACGGAATCTAACCTGGGCATCTGAACTTGTTTCGGCAGGCAGATCCACTGGTGAAGCAACTACTAGAAACGACAAGAAAGCCGTTGTCATAGCCTTTGTTAGAACTGGGCAACCCATTGACCAGTTTGACGTTGACGTTTCGGGCCCTGAGATGGCAAGAGGTTCCCGAGTCCGAACTAAGGCAAAAATAGGAGTAAAGAAACAAAATTTCTTTTGGGGTAAGATGGACCCCTAATAGACGGTTGAGGGCAACTATGCCCATAACTATTCAAAATACATTTATGGACAACTGACTCGGGGAAGCGTTTACTGTTTGAAGAAAATCGATTAGGAGGGGGTGGAGAGGGAACCTAACCCCTCATTCTACAACGCTCATGACTGGGATGATAATTTCATCCCGGTTCAAGAAGGGAAGGTCGTCGCTTGGGTAATACCTCAACCTCATGTCGCTCGAAACATGGTACATCTCCCTAAACTTTCTCATTCTCTCATCGGAGTTAACTAATTTTGCTAATTTGTTTGCCTTAGCTCCTGATTTCCCCCTGGCCATTAATGGAAAAGAATAAAACGCAAGAAATGGAGAAAACAGAGGTGCGAGGAAAAATTAAACAGAGAGGTGGAGAGACTTACAGGTGAAGAAGAATCTTGTTCTCTGGGTTTGAAGCTCTGGGATCGTTTGTTTACTAGGAAATCAAGAGAAATGAGGGGGTTAAGGAAGGTAAAGGGAGGAAATGAAGCTCCACCGAGGTTTTAAAAGAGTTTTAAATGTGTTTTTGGGAAAGAAAAGTCGCGTTTTCCCCTTAATCCCATTAGAGGCCTTTCACTTCCTTGTCTTGGAAATGAAACCTCTTATTTAAAGTTGGCATAATTATCTTTTTTGGGATGCGCGTTTTGTTCTGACTCTTTTATAAAGGTATGGAAAAGTCAGAACAAGAGGGTAATTGGAGGGGACAAAATTAAAAAATAATAAATGGATGATCATTGCAATAAGAGCCATCCTAACTGGACTATTCATAGTTAGGCCACAACCGAACTAGTCCTAACCCTTCGAATGAGGTGTTCGGTCCAGGTCGAATTGGGGGTTCGTTCGGCTCGGTCAACAGTAATTATGTTTGGTCTAGATTAAAATAATCAGTGATTGTTATGGAATATAGCATTTATTGCAAGAAATATCTCCCATTGGCAGAGCCTTAAATGCGTTTTCTGGATTGAATGTGAGACAGATTATTATGTGCTGTTGTCCAAGAACCCATAAATGCTGGCAGGAGGTAGGTTCTAGTAAGGAAAAAGATGGATAAATATCTAAACAATATCTAAAAATGGAGAGGAGTATAAATAGATGAACAAATCTTATTAATGAGGTAAGTAAAAAAATTCTCCAGAGTTTTTCCTTCTTGATAATTATTACTTGTTCTAGTTTTGAACTAACAAAAGTATCGGAGAATTAAAGGCCAACCCCCACTGGGTTGACCAAGGATCTGAGGCTTTAATTCTGTGTATTTTCAGTTTAAAAGGAATCTAAAGAGATCTGAGCCAATATTCGAAGGAGGTTTTTCTCCCATACTAGTCAGCTTTTCCTTACGTAAAATTTCCCCACCCCCAGGTACCTACCAATGTTAAGGTAGGTATAATTATATGTGACATTGTTACCATCAAAAGTGATAGTTACCATTATATGTGATGGTATTATCATCTAATTTGATGTTGGTACTTCCCTTTACTTTGTCATCCTAATTCTTTAAACAAACCCACAATTTCTATCCTTAATTCGATTACTTATCGCGCTTAACGTTAAAAAGTGAAAAAAATATGTTTAGACCCCTATGTGATTAACATTGCATAATTATCAAATTTAATGGTCAATCACACCAGTTAAAACAATCTACACAAATAATTATATTTTATCACAATTATGCATATACCAAATCAATCAAAACAATAAAGAATATAAGGCTGAAATTTGTTAACGAAGTGGAAAACCAGATGTGCTTGAATCTCTCCTCATTCACATAATCTAAAACATTAGGCACTCCAAGTAACCTCCCTGAAAATTTGCAATAGTGAACCTCACTGGAAAGATAACTATGTCGTTTCAAATTCTCAAACACCTCTTTGGGATAAAAAGATCAATGGGAAAATAAAATGGATTTTTCTATGAAGCACAAGGCGTGGGTTCTTTGAAGATTTTGGTTATAACATTAGGATTCAAAATCAAAGCACGAGATCAAGAACAAAAATCAAGAGAGAGGAGATTGGGAAGCTAAAGCATAACTCCTCTCTTAGTTGTTGAAGAATGAATGGCTGATGGCTCTTGAGCTTATTGAGCAATTTGTGCATGGCTTGCTCAACAAGCTTGGCAAATTTAAAAACCATATCTATTGCCTAAATGATTCACTTGAGCGGGATTCTCTTCTAGCTTGAGCGTGTTTCCCTTCTTGCTTCAGCGAGCTTCATCTCTCAAAGCGAGCTTCTTCAAAAAACACAACTTGATTCTTTCTTCTAAATTGACCAATGATACAAATGTTTATTCATATTACAGATTTTCCCAGTCTAAATCAGTAAATCCTAACAATCTCCCCATTTGGAAATTTTGTGACAAAATCCCCATTACAGATTTAGAAACAAAAATCCCATGACAAACTCGAGTAATACAGTAAGTCCCGAGAAAACCACAAAACAAACTAAGATCTACATGTTACTATAGACTCTATCACAAATGACAATAACTTTTCTTTTCCTGAAACCATGATATTCAGTTAGCAGAAGCTGAATTTGAAATACAAACCATACTAAAAAAAAAAAACTCTCCTTGATCCATACTGATTCTTATTTTTCTGTACTAACTTCTTTTTTCACACCTTTGACTTGTCCATCAAAGTGCGGGAATTCTTGCTCATTTCCCACTACACCTAGGTGCCAATGTAGTGTGTGAGTGTCACTCATAGGGGTCACCCTAACTATCCCTTAACTACATTTCATTGCATTTGGGGTTAGATGCAGCACATCGCTAGTAGGGGACTCTCCAACTTGTATCTATATAGAATCTATTCATGAAAAGTAAGGGTGGCAAAATAAACCCAAAACCATTTATTCACTCAAATCAACCCATTATAAATGAGCCCAAACCCATCTATTTAGTAGATGAGCCAAATAAGTATTGACCCAATTAGTCCCAATTAAAATAATTACTAAATGAGTTTTAAGTGGATTATTTATTGGGTATCTAATAAATTACATAAAATTCACCCAAACCTGTATATGAGAGAAATTTTTTATTTAGGTATTTTGGTCATTTTGGGTTGTATTTTGATCATCAATATACATAATTGGATAAATGAGTAGATTAGGTTACTTATAATAATTGAATTGGGTTAAGTATGAGTAATAACTAATTTGTTAAATGCGTAATAAATGGATAATTAGATTTTAAGCATCCAACATATTTATAATCCACACAAACCCATCAATTGCCACCCGTAATGAAAAGTAACTAAATTTTAAGCTCATCATCAACCTATTACAGCCCTCCTCTCTTTGTTCAGGTTTGGTCTAATTGTAAAAAAGAAGAAAAAGACATTAGGCATTGACATAGGTGGAATCAATATTAAGATTCAATCTAGCTTCTAGATATTTGGTATGGTAATGCTATTTGACTTTCTTGGCGGATTTTGTTTAACAAAGGGAAAAATGTTCAAAAAATAAAATATAACTAAAAGAACACATTTGTTGAATCATGTGCCATTTTCTTTTCCTAGAGCCAATGTTTGCCATACTCGTCTTCGAAATTTTCAACACGATCAATTCCTAGGTGGTTAGGAGAGAGACAGGGAGTGGGATGCAGCCAGCGAAGCTTGACTCTTTCGGCGGTCTTACTTTGAACCTTAAACTATATATAGTATTATATTCCATACGATATGGCCTTTTCTACACTAGTGACGGCTTGAGCGTTGATAATTTTCATAAATATTTTTAGGTTAATTATGGTTCCTCATCCTCAATTATAACGTGTTTTGTAATTTGTATCATCCAAAATAAACCATTTTTATTTTATTTTATTTTATTTTATTTCTTTTTATGACTTTGTTGTCCGAACGAGCTTACGCGTATCTCGATTAATCTCAGATAGACACGTAACACCCTACTAGTCACGTGTACTGCGATAAACGTAAGGTTTTGTCTTAAATAGGTAACTCTGAGGGGACTCGAACTAGTGCATCCAAAATCAACATTAAATTATTGAAATAAAATTAAGTAACATATTAATATTATATTAAGATATTAATGTTAGATTTTTTTTAGTTTGTAGGCCCAGTTCCAAAAAACTAATTTCCTTCGTCTACCAAATTGGAATTGTAAATTTAGTTGTTGAGTCATGAGTGTAGACACTTCTATTTCTTCAATTTCAACTTTCAATTCTCTTACGCCAAGTTGAGCCTATATATCAAAAGAGAATCAAATACTTTTCTTGCATGCTAGATATGCTTGCCTAGTTCTTTCTAATTAATACTATAATTTATGGAAGAAAAAAAAAATCAATACTATAATAGTAAAATAAAAGGGCAGCAATTTTCAATAGATTTCTTCCGAATCCACGTAACGGCTCCTAATTTGTATCCACTTTTTCCTCTCTTTCCCAAATTTATCCTATTAGATATAACCAAATAACATTACCCTCCTTTTAACTAGTCTAATAATATCAATTACCAGGCTTCTCTAAAAATAAGAAAAAAGTAAAGGAAGTGAGAGAAAGAGAAAGAGAAAGAGAAAAAGATCGAGCTAGTACCATATGTATAAAGAAGTACTCCATTACAACAACGTTGCATATAAATAAGCCTCCTGTGTTTAGAGAACTTGGTCTTTGTCTAGCAATCAGTAATGGGTATCAAGAAGTGGTTGAATCCAAGAAGTGAAAGCATCCAATTAGGCCGGAGCTATGAGCAAAGCAATTACAATAACAAGACACAAACACAACCGGTGTGGCATGTCTTTTGGAAGAAAATCAAGAGAGACAAGAAGAAATTTCCCAGTTCTCATATTACAATGCAGGCTAATTACGATCCTGAGACGTATTCCAAAAACTTCGATAAAGGAATGGGGTCGCTGGAGCCGGATAATCTTTCTCGGTCTTTCTCAGCTCGGTTTGCTGATCCTTCTAGTGTTTTACGAATGCATAGTTTGTTGGATTTGGATTGATGTTAGGAAATGGCAATGAAGCTTCATGTTCTTTTTTATCTTTTTTTGATCTTCATCTCTAAGACCCCATTTATCTAGTGTAATTGTTGTTTATAATTAGTTATATTAGCTTTTTTTTACAAGGATCAATTTTCAAAATCTTGTGCCTTCTCTTTCTTTTGTTACTTCAACAAAATTTGATATTCTAGCTCAATTATCAGAACAGATTCGAAACAAAGCAATATGTGATATGTGAATGCTAAAATTAATAACAAACACGTACAATATGTGAAGAAAATTTTGGCATAACTCATGCCAAACGGTTGTAGTCCGTTTTGGACAATAATTCTTTGAAGATATATAATTAAAGTATTAAACAATACGGTTTCTCTGTTTCTTGATTTTGCTGTTCTTTTATTTGGTTTCTGGGAATGGTTTTTGTCTTTTGATTAAAGTTTTGACCTTTTTATGATCTCAATGCAAGGAAAAAAACGCACAAGACAAAAAGAAATGCTTGTATGTTTCCCAAATTTCTTCCTTGCTCTAGACCACAAGCAAATAAAGATGCTTTGAGAGGTCTCATGAGTCAAGGCCACTCTTATTTATGCTTTTTTTTTTTTTTCTGTTCACAAGTGGAAGACATCATGATGAAAGCGAAAGAGAATCTAGCACATGCATAGCTTATTTCCATCCATTGTATGTGTATTCTCCACTTTGTTTGCATAGATTTCGGAGATGCAATTTCATAGTCCTGTTTACTGAAATGAAGCCACTTGAAAAAAAAAGAATGGTGGAACTCAAATGCTATAAACTAAGAGTAAATTGCATTGTTCCAAGACGCTCCAAAGTTGATACAAGCATCTGCTAAGTTACTCTTTTCAAAATCCATTATAAAGGATGAATTTGTATCTTAAATGAAACTGTAACAAGTGATTGACCAAAAAAAATTCATATAAGATGTCCAACAAGATTCATTATCTTCTAACAGTTGTCACTTGTCACGATCTGTGTACAAGTGATCTAAATCATGTCTTTTTCTTTTCTTTTTTCTTCTCTCTCTCTCTCTCTGAGCAAGAAACAGTTATGATTTGCCCATAATTTTAATATTTCTGAATCATTTTCTAAACTCAAGCTTTTAAGGGCTACCTTTCATGATTGCTTAGTATATTCAAATAATCACTTTATGGGTTCAATTATGAGTTAGATTATTCATATTGTTTAGTAGAGATTCTCATTGCATTATGTAAGTATGGACTTTTTTTTTTTTTTTTGAGAGAAATGTAAGTATGGACTTAAGTCTTATAAAGAGGGTCAATCATATCACCTCACCATATACTATGTTGAAAAACTGGCATAATGGGATTGCTGGTTCATACTTTTCTAGTTTCCTTGTCACTGTAAGTTATTCAATACTCAAAGAAGGAAGAAATTGCCACTCTAATTTTAGTTCATTGTTTAGATGAATTTGAATTTTATTATTACCTATATATTCTCATTTATATGTGCGACATCTTAGGCCAATATCAACATATCAATTAATATAAGACTCTACTTCAATACCTCTTTCTGTTTAATTCCTACAATATATTGAGATTTTTTAGATTTTTAGAATCACTTCATCATAGAGTTCTAAATCATTAAATGGTTAAGATTTTGTCATGTCATCAACATTTAAACAAACATTAACTAATTCTATTTTTGGTATGGAAGATAGTGATGAAATGTAAAATCTGAACCCTTCATGAATAGTTAACTTACTGGTGGAATTACCCTAACAACTCTAGAGGGTTTTAATCTATTCCAACAATAATATAAAATATTAGATCATCATTTAATCCCCATGTTTGGAACTTAGGAGCTATGCTTCCTTTCCTTTTGTGACCCCATCTTGCTATGCTTCAATAATAACTTCCAGGTTCCAGCCTATATCCTCCATATCTAACCATTTGCAAAAGCACATAGCAAGCCTATATCCTCCATATCTAAAGCATATAGCAAGACTCATATTGTACTTCCATGTGCATTGAATGTGAGGCTTTGCCAGGGTTTACCTCTAAATTGTTTGGATGTAGCGTTGTAAGTTCATGCCAAAGTTCCACTAGTTAACTTTACATCAAGTTGCCAATAGCCTTGTATTTCTCTTTTTTTGATAGGCAATGATCGAAATATTATTAAAAAGAATGGCATGGTGTGCATAAAGTATGAACAGTAGCGCATTAGTAATATTGTTTGCTCTCCCTTACGAAATTTTACACCAAGTCAATCAACAATAAACAAGCCCTAGGTAATCTCTCTCTCTCTCTCTCTCTCCAAATGATTTTAGAAGAGTCACTAAAACAAGCCCTAAGAAATCCCGTCCAAATCCAACAATCTATTAAGAAGAGTCACTAAAAAAATTTGTCTTTAAAATTGCAAGGAGTACCAGGTTGGGCTCCATGAGGACAACAATCTATGAGCCAACTCTCCAGAACATTATATAAGCCTTGCAGTCCACTTCCAGCTCACATCACACAGGCAGGCTAACTTAAGGAGATGCGGTACAAGGAAGAAGTCAATAACTGATTACCCTACAAGATCAAGTCTATAACTAGGAGCTATGAATATTGAAGTATTTGCAACTCATTGGGTAGAAAGGTTTGTCTACAGACTCAACAACTTCCACTGTCTTAACAAATGTGTTGTGGCAAATTTTAAATATAAACACTATATTTGCATCATAACATAACAGTTGCACAAATCTAGACATTATAACATTTATTGAGAAAAAGGTTGTAAGGAAGTATTCCTTTTACATTGATAAAATGTTTGATGAATAATAGTAACTTCTTGTTTCTCACAACTGAATAAGCAAAGATCGTTAAAATTTGTTACACGGCAGCTGGTTGCTGGACCCATGCTTACATGGAGCTGGAGGTTGTTGGTTTTGACTCTTCAACTCATCTCCAGCCACAAGAAAGAATGCGGTGTGCCTGAAAAACATAAAGGATAGGCATAAAATGTGATGAAATTTGAACAAAAAGGGAAAAAATGAATATTACAAGTTAGAAATAATTGTACCTGAAAAAGTTCTGCATTCTAACTTTTGAGTCTGCATCAATACCCGGGGTGTTGTCCAATGCTTGTTGCATGTGATGTAACCACCTCTCTGCAGCTTGATGTGTGACAGGAAATGGTCGGTGACGTGCAATCAGAGCAGGATGACCTGCCAAACATTAATGTTAAAAAAGGAACAGAAGATCAAGTTAAATCCCAGCCAAATGAATAAACGGAAGTACAAATAATTCAAATCTAAAAACCATTTACTTTTGGAAGGATGGAACCAATAGATAAGTCTCTATCCTCAACTCTTGGATATCAGTAGGAAGAAAAGGTAGAAGGCCATTGGAATGAGTACAAAACACAGTAATAATGCTAGTCAAATTCATATGCAACTCCCATGATTGAACTAAATCAAGATAAGTCAAAAATAAAAAACCTTTGCACCTAAGATGCATAACAAAAAGCTATGTTACATGGGATCAAGATCTCCTCCAATTGAATTCTCTAATTCCCTCCTGTTTTTAGCCAAATGTGCAAAGCCAAATGTGCAACACGTGGCATTTAAAAGCTCACTTGTCACACATCTAGCTAAATATAGGAGGGAATTGGAGGATTCAATGGGAGAAGATCCTTTCCTTGGTACATGAACTTTGGTACGAGTAGTCAGGTGCAGGTATATGTCTAGGTGTCTAACTCATCTAATGTAGGTAATTACGATTTTAAATTGTCTAGTATAGCTGCTAGTTACGTGAATATTGAGGTTCATATGACCATAGCATGATGAAATATTGATAATTATTTTTTTGGTTTAGTTACACATTTAGTCATTAACGTTTGCTCTATGTGTCACAATTATCTTGAACGTTTCAAATGTGTCATTTTAGTCCTAAACCTTACATCACTGTGTCATTTTAGTTCTTGATGTTAAGTCGTGGATAGAAAAAGCTGACGTGACTAACAGACTTATTAAAATAATGATAAAAAACTGATGTGGATGCCCAATCAGAAAAATAAAAATAAATAAATTACAGTTCAGAAATCCCCTAGGCCCTAACCCATTCCAAATCGTGAGAACCTATCTCCCCCCTCAATCTACTTGAACCTAGCCGCCACCATCTTGAAGCTCGACCATGCACCTCCACTGAGCATCGCCAACTAGTCTCCCATAGATCTATATCTCTCCATTCTTCTGCTTTTCATTGATCTGATGTGGGTGTCTCTCGCTCTCTCTCCAACTAGAAAAGCACTCTTTCTTTTCTTCTTTTTAGTCTCTTATATGTATCTTTCTTGATGGGTTGTTTATTTAATTTCTATTTGATATATGTGTGTCAATTTTTTTTATAGGTCAATATTTTTTTTTATGTGCATCTCTCTCACAGAGAGATACAAGAGCAAAGATTTGTCTCCTTAAATTCAAGATTTCAGTTGACTTTCATAAATGCTTTGAGTTTTTTGGGTTGTTTGAAGTGGGTTTCTTTCCACAAGTGTGTGTAAAAGTTTGAGCCTTTGGTTATTCAATTCCTAATTCCTACAATCTTTTCAGTGATGGGTTTCTTTCTTTCTGCTATTTGATGTGGAACTTTGTTTGTCCATTTCTTTGAAATTCACAATATTTGGTTTGTGGTTTAAAGTTTTGGTGGATAGTGGGTAGTAGTGGAGGTGTGTGGCAGAGCTTGGCGATGGTAGCTGCTGGTTTCAAGCAGGTTGAGGGGGGTGAGGGGTTCTCACAGTTCAGAGATGGGTTAGGGGATTTATGAACTGTAATTTTCTTTTTTAAATTGGCATCCATGTTAGCTTTTTCCATCCACCACTTAACAGCAAGGACAAAAATGACACAGTGATGACTGGTTAAGGACTAAAATAACACATTTAAAATGTTGAGGACCATTTTGACATATAGGGCAAATGTTGAGGACCAAATGTGTAATTAAACCTTTTTTTGTTTAAAAAAACAAAACAAAAATAAAAAAGTGGTTTTGTGTTATGTACCTCACATGGGCAACTAAATTTCCACATCAACAGCTCATAAGAAAAGTTCTCAAATTTTTATTTTTATTTTTTTATATCAGAAAACTCCCTCTTTCTCACCCCTTCCCCCACCATCCCCACATTTCTCTCAAACATTTCACCAAAAAACTTACTTTGTACAGAGAATCTCTCTACATCTTGCACACAAGTCAATCAAAATCATCCACACAAAGGCATCCCACTAATCCCAGACATCATATACAACCTTTGTAGTACCATGTGACATTTTGGAGTGCTCTCTAATGAGAGAGTTTAAAAGGAAGGTGTAGAACATGATTGATGGTATTGGTGGATATAAGAGGGAACTGGGAAGGGAGCTGAAGAGGGTGATGAGGAAGTGGTCTTGTTCTAGGCCTTTGAGGGCGTCTAGTTGTCAAGTTGGTGGAGGTGGAGGATGTTCTTATAGAATTGGATTGAATGGTATGTCTGAGTGTGTGGGAGAAGTGTAGTCACCATTTCAATCATCACATCCCACCAATCCTAATGTCATTGATATCCTCCCTTTACTCTGTAAAATCCACCTTTGCTCTTACTTTTACAACTTCTCTAACACTCTCAAATGTTTGCAAACAAGAGATCAAACGCCAATCCCTCCTTGAATCTTAAGATTTCAACAAACCAAAACCACACAGCAGATAGGGTGGAATGCTATTATAATGGTGGTCGTCATGAGGAGAGACAATTTTAATTTCTTTTTCTCTAATATACAGGGGCACATGACACTTACCTATTGTTAACAGGACTTGACCAAAGAGGTTACATTGACAACAAATTGAAACTTTAGCAATCGTATTGACTAAATTAAAAGTTTAGAGACCAAATTGATAGCAAATCCAAAGTTGAAGGGACACAAATGTTTCTTAACCTTATTTTTATAACATTCCCAACACCAAAGGACAAAGGAGCCATCAGATATTTGAACTTTACTACAACCTAAAATCCTTTCTACTATTTATTTGAGAAAACATTTTGAAATGAATGGCATCCCAACCTAATGTTAACACTATAAACAGCATTATGTGGACTCATATCCTCCATAATAAAGCAAGTGAATTCAGTAAATTCTATTTCACAAGGTTGTAATACTTAAAAAGGAGGATCTTCTGACCAAATGGTACAGACATGAGAACAGAGTTTTCTACATCTCCCATAATATGGGAAACAAAATAATTATAGAAACATGTGAAAGTATGAAAGAACAGAGAAGAGTGACAACATCAAATTTGACAACTAGGAGGATTTAGGTCTTTTATGTAATGGCTGACAGTGAATAGTGTGAAGTCCACAATTTTTTTTTTCTTTCGGAGGTTGTGATTTCAGTATGCTTAAGAAGTCTCTTAGATAAATGTAAATTCATTTTGCAATGCAAATATGCAATCAGCTTGACATAAGGCGAACTAATTTCTCCAAATACCTTTTCGGATAAAAATAAAAGTTCTTGTTCCTCTTAGAGGTAGCAAGGCAAATGTTTCCCACATTTCAAACTAGTATACACAATTTCAATATTGCTTCTAACATTAACTATAACTCGATAACCGAAAACATACATAAGAAATCCAAATATACATAGGCCAGAGCTACAAATCCTACAATAGAAGACATAATGATCCATGATGTTACCAGTTATTTTTTTTTTTTTTTTTGCACAAAGCCAATCTCTTACATTTTTTTTTTTTTTAAATAAAATAAAAATTGAGAAGTCCAATACTCCAATCCCTTAAATGTCAAAACAAAACATTCTAGGTTTTTTTAGACAGAGTTTACCTCCAAATCAGTTTGGAGGAATCCTCCTCCAACCCACTACGTGAAGACTTTAAAGACTATTCAGGTGTATTATTTACATAAGTCAAGTCATGTGAATAAAAGTACAGATAAAGTATTTGCCAAACACACGCACAGACTAAAAAAACTCAAAGGAACAAGGGCATGAGGGAGTAGTAGGATATTGACTGTTATAGAAGCAAGAATGAAAATGAAGGATAAGCAGAAATGAGATTGAAGAAGCGGTCACCTCTTCTCTGAGAATAGAGAGGAGGTCCTCCCATTCTCTGCACAAAAAACTCGTATTGGTTTTGAATCGCGTCCTCTTTCTTCGAATTCGCAAAGATTGATCGGAACCATTCTTCCTCATCATCATATACCCTGGTTTTTCACACATCATAAACCTCATTTCCACCAAAATACTATAAATATATCTTTTTTATAACCCAAAAATAAAAAATAGATTAGTCAATCAACGCCTTATGTGGTAGCAGAAAACCCAATTGGTTCTTCTTTTAAACAAACGTACCTTAAAATTAAGACATACCCAGATACCATTTTTTAATAAAAAAAAATAAAAATAAAAATGAAAACTTTTACTGTTCTACTCTAGCTAGTGAAGTAAAAAATATACCCAGAAAGAAAGATTAAAGAATTGTAACCTGGTGTAGAAATTGGTGGAGAGGTTAATGAAGGTCAGGAGGCCTAGTTCCTCGAACAGATTGGTGTCATCAATGGCAAAGGCATCTTCTTGCTTCACTCCGCTCCACTCCGAGGCCTTGGCTTGCAGTGACTGCATTTTGAAATCTCTCTGTTTCTGTCTCAATCTGATTAGATACGTAGATTGGATGGGAAGTTGGAACTCAGAAAGTGTTTATATGTGAGTTTGTGGGGGTCGCGTGGCTTACACGGATTTCTAGGTGTGAACATTTTGGGTTATCTAATTGGATGGTATCTTTGGGAGAGTGGGACTGTGGGAAAGGTTGAAAGTTGGAAAACTACTCAAAACTAGGGGCTATTGGGCTGTTTATGCCGTTGAGTGTCGAATTTTCTAAGCCTATCGTTTTCAGTAACTAGACATCCATTGAGAGTGGAGTATGAGGTTACAATGTCGTTACAAAATAAACCAGGGATATATATTATATATATTTTGTTGAGAAAAGGGATATTTCATCTTTAAAAAGGAATGGGTCTATATAATTTCATATCATATTTACTTTAATTGTTTAATATATAATCTTTGTAATATTTCAATAATAACACTTCATCTAATAAAAGGATTTGATTCATTCATCTAATAAAAGGATTTGATTCAATATTTGACATGTTTGTTTGGTTTAACACATCACTTTTATTTTTTATTAAGTTATTATTATTGGAGTATTGTAAAGATTACATATTAAACCATTATAACTGATATGCTCTCTCCAATGTCAATGTTTTGATTGGTCAATGTCAGGACATTATATATATTTTTTAATTATTTGATTGGTAAGTTGTCACCAGAGTAACGTTAAAAACATCATTTTTATTATGGACAAATTATAATAGGTTCCGGATTTACGGATATGAAAAAATATTGTGAAATCTTTTGTATTCTTAACTTTATTGTTTTGATTAACTTTGATGTGTGTTTGGATTTGGTTTTTTCTTTTAGGATTATAATGACATATCTATGTATTGTTTTAAAAAAAAAAAAATTTACCTTTTTTAGAATAGTTGTATTTTTATAAGTGTGGATCTTATCAATTTTGTATTTTTTACAACCATACAAAATCTCTCTTTAAAATGATTTATTTAAAAATAAATTGAACCAAACAAATAAAAGGTTTGCATGTAATAAATGCTAATATTGAAATGGAATGGTTTTAGCAAAAAAAAAATATTGAAATGGAATGATGGGATTTGTTAACATACCTTTCCTATGAGATGGACATGAATTTACATACCCAATCTCCGTATCGAAATGGACTATGCCAAAACTTACAGTTCAATTAGAGAATATACTCTTGTTTTATAAATTTGTGTAAGGTTTTTTTTTTTTTTTTTTTTTTTTTTTTTTTTTTTGTAGTAAAAATCTAGGTAACGTTGGTCAGTGTTATCTAATCTCCTTATGGAAATGGACAAAACCAAAACTTACATTTCAATTACAGAATATATTGCTTGTTTTATAAATTTGTGTAAAGTGGGGTTATTTATTTTTATTTTTTTAGATTCGATAGTTGGGGGGATGGGATTTGAACCTTGGATGTCTCCGTTGAAAACACCATAAGGTGCCTGTTAATACAACTGTACAAGACTTTTAAGTGTAAGGTGTGGTTGTTGATGACACTTTTTGACATTTTTGAACCTATCCAAATATTTATTTAAAAAAATAGACAAAGTCCAAACACATGAACCAAATCCATGTATGATTTAAAGGGAATTCGTGGATTGGAGGGCAAAAGATGATTTTTTTCTTCTTCCCTCATCTCTATTAGGTTTAATGGGAAACCTCAAACCTTACAAATGCTAAGCATTTCTACACTTTTAATACATATCAATTTGACTTGTTAAATCTTTCCCCATCTCTCTGTTTTGGTGGTTTTAACTTCTCTATAGCTAAAGCCAAACAACGCCGCACAACCATTTTTTTCTTCTTCCTTAACCCTAGCACCGCCTCCCACCTCCTTTGATCCCTTCTTCTTCTTGCTTGTGGCCGCGTGGCGCACCCTCACCTCCGTGAGAGGGAGATTGTGGCCTGAATGGTCAAATCTCGCCGTGTGGCCCACCCTCATCCTCTCTCCCCTTTCTCTTTTCCTTTTTTCCTATCCTGACTGGAACCTGCCAAGCCACCACCTCCATCCTTTTGTTCCCTTTGGTTCTGTTTTCCCTCTTTCTCCTCAGTTTCGGTCATGTGCTGGTGGGTTTCGCCGGAGCCCATGGGTGGCTCGTGACTTGATAAGTCATGAAATATGACTTATTTACCTATGTTTTAGAGAAAATTTAATGGGATTATTATGCATGATATTTTGAATTACACATAAGTTATACAATTCTTTAATTTCATTGCATCGCATGAAATTTACCATTTATGTGAATTATATTGATCCCATAGAGTGTTAACTTAGTTTGTTATATTTGTAGGTCTTAATGAAGCAAAAGAAGGTCAGCCCAATTCAATTGGAGTCCAAATAGAACAAGGAATCAAAGAAAAATCATAGTCCAATTCGTACTAGGATTCCAGCTTGCATATGTCTTTGTATTTGGGCCGTAACTTTCAACTCAAATATCGGATTGATACGATTCAAGTTGGGCTGGAAAGCTGATTCAAAGGGCTACAATTTTGTTTCTAATGAGAATTTCCTAATTTGGACTTATAAGGGGTCAAACGTGGCGGTCAAGTAAAGCCTAAAAATCTGGGATTTTAAACCTACGAAAATTCTAGTTTTATTAGGATTTCTAGACCTATTTAAAAGTTCATTAGGTCAAATTTAAGAGCACTCTTCTCTCTTCTCTCTTAGTCTCTCTTTGCCTCTCTCCCCCAATGTTTTCTTTAGATTTTTGTTTAGTATTTTTCATGGAAGGCTAAAACCTTAACTTAGACTAAGGGGGATTCCCCTTTGTAAAATACTATTTATTCTTTTAATGCCATGAATGTGTTTCAATGTTTATAATTTCTTCTATTGATTGTTCATACCTATTATATTATTTTTTTATTTGAAACTTTTAGGGTTTGAACCGTTTCATAAGTTCAGTCAGGCTTTTCTTATAGTTATGTAAGAACCCTAGATTTATCAAATACAAAACCTTAATTGCATTAGATATTATTGTTTGCTGCGTTATTGCTTGAGAGTATATCGTCGTCTTATGATTTTTCTAGTGTAGTTATTGATTTCATGCTTTAATCAATAGACAATCTTTAGAAAAATTTATATTAGAATTATTTATAAAGTCTTTATTGCAAATCTTCCGATTGATGGTTTGGGATGAGAAACCATCAATTGAGTTATGACATGGTAAAATTGAATTTATAGTATTCTTATAAAGTGGATAAGAATACTTTATAAGGGATGAGGGATGGATAGTATAGTAGTGAAGAGGGTTGTCGAACCACAGGGAGATTGGAATTCAAGAGACACTTTTAAAAGGGTAAAAATAAAGAAAATAATATTTTGAGGTTTGTAGAAAACTAATAATTAAAATTAAGAAAAATGCAATGAGTAAAAATACTTAGAGTTTAGGTTCATCCACTTTATAAGAATACTATAAATTCAATTTTACCATGTCATAACTCAATTGATGGTTTCTCATCCCAAACCATCAATCGGAAGATTTGCAATAAAGACTTTATAAATAATTCTAATATAAATTTTTCTAAAGATTGTCTATTGATTAAAGCATGAAATCAATAACTACACTAGAAAAATCATAAGACGACGATATACTCTCAAGCAATAACGCAGCAAACAATAATATCTAATGCAATTAAGGTTTTGTATTTGATAAATCTAGGGTTCTTACATAACTATAAGAAAAGCCTGACTGAACTTATGAAACGGTTCAAACCCTAAAAGTTTCAAATAAAAAAAATAATATAATAGGTATGAACAATCAATAG
The DNA here is from genome assembly GCA_907173295.1 of Fagus sylvatica. Taxonomy (NCBI): domain Eukaryota; kingdom Viridiplantae; phylum Streptophyta; class Magnoliopsida; order Fagales; family Fagaceae; genus Fagus; species Fagus sylvatica. The sequence goes on along the minus strand of OU015771.1, from coordinate 19,532,277 downwards.
AAGAAATTATAAACATTGAAACACATTCATGGCATTAAAAGAATAAATAGTATTTTACAAAGGGGAATCCCCCTTAGTCTAAGTTAAGGTTTTAGCCTTCCATGAAAAATACTAAACAAAAATCTAAAGAAAACATTGGGGGAGATAGGCAAAGAGAGACTAAAAGAGAAGAGAGAAGAGAGAAGAGCGCTCTTAAATTTGACCTAATCAACCTTTAAATAGGTCTAGAAATCCTAATAAAACTAGAATTTTCGTAGGTTTAAAATCCCAGATTTTTAGGCTTTACTTGACTGCCACGTTTGACCCCTTATAAGTCCGAATTAGGAAATTCTCATTAAACACAAAATTGTAGCCCTTTGAATCAGCTTTCTAGCCCAACTTGAATCGCATCAATCCGATATTTGCGTTGAAAGTTACGGCTCAAATACAAAGACATATACAAGCTGGAATCCTAGTACGAATTGGACTGCGATTTTTCTTTGATTCCTTGTTCTATTTGGACTCCAATTGAATTGGGCTGATCTTCTTTTGCTTCATTAAGACCTACAAATATAACAAACTAAGTTAACACTCTATGGGATCAATATAACTCACATAAATGGTAAATTTCATGCGATACAATGAAATTAAAGAATTGTATAACTTATGTGTAATTCAAAGTATCATGCATAATAATCCCATTAAATTCTCTCTAAAACATAGGTAAATAAGTCATATTTCATGACTTATCACACCTCCCAACCTAAACTTTGCTAGTCCCTAGCAAACTAAAAACAAAAATATCAAAAAAAAAAAATCAAAACAAAATTAACTAAGCCATGACTCCGGCGGTGTCAGTCTTTTTTTATGGCGAGATTGGGTCTTCCTGTAGGTGGCGTGATCTCCAGCGGCCATGGATGCTCAGAAGACAACGGGTTTGGGGTCTTCTTCCATATTAAGCTTTTATCATCTACCCTAATTTGGGGGTAGATTTGTCAAAACTCTTCCTTGTGGAGAGCCCCAAAACCCGAATCGCATGGCATATGATGCCATGGACAATCCAGTTCGACTTCCTTGTTGGTTGCTTGTATGGGAATTTGGTTCCAAGCTTTTTATCTTTTCGGACATCTTCAGCAACTGCTGCTCTTGCGATCTACCGAACTGTGATCAAGCCTAGTGTTGTTTGTTGTTCTTGTGTAGTTAATAGGTGTTTTTCATGTTGTTGTTTTTATTTTTTTGTTGTTGTTTTCTTTTTTTGTTTTGTTGTTGCTGCTACCCTCGTTGTAGGGTTATGTACTATGACGTATGTCATCTTTGCCCCTCTCTATGTAGGGTTGTTATGGGCTTTGTTGTATAATCACCTTGGTTTTCTTCCATCTCAGATGAGTGGAAGTTTACCATTGTGTTGATTTTCAATGAAGTTCTTTTTATTCATAAAAAAAAATAATAAAAAAAAAAAACCATTGCAAATGGGATTGAGATATTTGCAAAACCCTCCAAACCCATGTATGGTCCACTGTGCATAAAAGCTAGACACATGAGAAAACCCTTTGTATCTACTGAATTATTTCACACTCGTCAAACTCAAAGTCTCAAAAAATGCCAACTTGATCTCAACTGTTGCTTATTTTCGTGATCCCTCACATTTATCAAGTCCAAAAGGCATCATTCACTTTTGGGAAACAAACCAAAGCAGAGATCAAACAGATTGCCTTAATCGCTATAGAAAAAAAATCTATAGCATTCCCAAATAGTTTGCAATTCTGCACAATTCATTACCCAATCAAGCTGCCACCTACAGAAAAGCCTCAAAATTAGTTGGCAAATCTGCTACTGAAGCCTTAGGTTGTTGTGAAACTCATTCCTATAAGCTAAACTAGCCTTACAAGCTACCTTGAGGAAGCTTTTTTGGGCTGAACAAAAAAAGAACCATAAATAGGTGGCTGGGCATAAAAAGGACACAAGAGGAAAAGGGGAAGGGAAAGCAAAAAACACCTTGTAACAGAATAAGAGCAACACCGACATTCCCATTCAAAAGGGAACTTCCACATCCATTTTACTTAGAAACTACATGATGCGTCAACAGAATATTTATTTTATTTTTATCTTATTCAATTTTGGAGTTGATTGTATGTTTATTTTAGGTTCCTAGTACCTAATCAAGTTTATTAGTATTTTAATTCCGATAATTGGGCCGAGCCCATTAGAATTAAGGTTTCTTATGTTAAGCCTTAGTAGCCTATATAAGCAAAATTTGTACTCATTTTCAATGGACTTGATGATTAATGAAAATTTCTATGATTTGAGATGCGTCTCTTTTCTTTGTTTGGTAGTGATGCCAAACACCTTTAAGGTGGTGATGCCTAGGGTTTTACAGGTAGATTCTAGGTGGTGATTCCTAGGATTTGTTCTGTTTCTATCCGTCCTTTTCCATTTATTCTATTTCCCATTATTGTCCTGCATCACTACAAGTACCCTTTCTCTTTAATTTATGACATCCTGAGGACTGTGTTTCCCTTAAAGAACAACATAAAACCATGACAATCCATCTTTGTAAAAGCATTTCTCTTGGAAATGAGGATCTTAACAGTAACTCTAAATTGCTACAAAAGCCTAAGAAGCTCCAACAACAAATATTATGGAGTATCTCACAAAAATACCAACCTTTTATTAACTCATTCACAAAGTTCCTGTACAATACATTCAACTGAAGTCATAATGAGTTTTCTTTATGTTTGGAATATATACATTGTTATAAGAGCATTCCCAACCCATTAACCAAAACTCTATTTTAAGTAAAATATGCCTAATAAACCCTAAAATACACTTCCAATGGATTGACAATCCAATAGGCAAAATAGCTTTGAGCTACCGTGCTTAGGTGTTTTTACCTAAGTACTGTAGCTTAGGCAAAAGAATAGATAATATAATAAATCTTAAAATACACTTCCAATGGAATGCTTTAGAAAATATAATAAAAACAAATAAAATAAAAGTATTTTAATAAAATAGAGTTAGTAATAGATAATCAGATATGGGTATTTTGAAAAGTGGATAGTTAAAATAGAAAAAAAGTAGAATCTTAAACCAAATTTTGGCTCAAATTTTTGCTATTCCATTGGGAATGCTCTAATTGCTTGGAAATGCCATTTTCCTATTTTTTTGCAAGTTTGCTGACTCAAGGGCAATTCCAAGATACCATTAGCTTTCTTCACTTGTGGTGGGGATGCAAGTAGCGAGTTTAATTTCCTTGACTCGAACCCGAGTCCAAAAACCAAGTCAGTCAAAGTTTGACACGTGACACGGTGACAAAAAGACCACAACAATGATTTTTTTTATATTTTTTAGGTGAAGATTTAAATGCTTACACCATTCCTTTTTTAAAACAATTTTTATGAATCAAGCTGAAGTTCACTTTTCTCTCTATTTAAGATGATTAACCTTATAAGAGTTTTGACTCGGGTGAATTCTTGTGTCTTTAAGAGATTCACCACTTTAGTTGGTGCTGGTAGGTCGTTTGCGACCTGTCCATAATTGATTCCGATAGAACCTGATGACTGATCTACAAAACTCGATGACTCTGCAATCACAAAATTAAACATAGGCATAAATTTCAGGGCTACGAAAAATGTCTTTGATTCTTTACGGTAGGTTCGAGCTTCCTCGGCTTTACTTGTGAAGGCTTCTTAGGTGGTCGGTTCTGTACCGACACCGCTCATGTTCTTGTTCGGTCATCTTCAACCTGCACAAATTGCTCAATTTAGGACATAAGATCTCTCATACTTTTGGCCGGTCTCCTAGTGAGATTTTGTCTCAATTCGAAGTCCGGATCCAAACCTAACTTGAAAGTTTTGACAGTTATCTCCTCGGCACATCCATCCACTTCGTTGTATATCTCTCAATATCTACAGGAATAACTTTTCAACGATTCTGAGTCCTTCATGCTCATCGATAGAAGGGAATCTAACTCCCTCGATTTCCGGCTGTTCGTGATAAACCGCGAAACAAAAGCCTCGGCCATCTCATCCCAAGAATGAATTGAGGCGTGCTCAAGGCGGTTGAACCACCTGAGTGATACTAGCCCCAAACTTGATAGGAACATTTGGCACATTAGAGCGTCGTTATTGAGGTGGAGGGCCATACTCTTCCGGAAATGGCTAATATGTCCGATCAGGTCGGCCCTGCCATCGTGCATTACATAGTTCGGGGGGGGGGGGGGAGAATTTCCCAGGTAACCGAGCTCTCTCGATTTCCTTAGAAAAAGGTGAGTTGGAGATTTGGTGAAGGGCTTTCCAGACTGTATTTTGCCCTCTTCTTGCTATCGGGTACAGCCTTGCCATCGTGTATTACATAGTTTGGGGGGGGGGGGGGGGGGAGAATTTCCCAGGTAACCGAGCTCTCTCGATTTCCTTAGAAAAAGGTGAGTTGGAGATTTGGTGAAGGGCTTTCCAGACTATATTTTGCCCTCTTCTTGCTCGGTACAACTGCCTTATTGACACAGGTGTTTCGGACCAATTACCCTTGGATCTTCTTCCTGAACTCCTTCCTAGATGTTTCCTCCCATCTGAGCTCTCATCTTCTTTGGATTTGGAAGCAAAGGAATCCGAACTTGGTGCCGATAAAGAACGGCTAGGCTTACTTTTAATCTTCAACCTACTCAAGCGTTCTGACTTACGTGACCCTTGGGTGTTTTTCTTCAGATTCCTCTTCAAGTCCTAGACTTGGCGCCAATGCTTCCACCGTATTGAAGTTTTCTTCATCAGTTGTTTAGTCGGTGGATGACATGCTGTTATTTGCTTCAATTCTCTTTGGCTCTCGAACTGTTCTTGGCTTTCTATGGTGTCGGGCCGAAGGCTCCGATTCTCTTCTCTCAGTTCGTATCTTCGATCTTACTACCACCATTCTGAGGGATTTTTCAGAAGTAGACCCCTCGGGCCACCTATTATCATTGTTAGAAGAGACTTCGGTTTCGAGATTCTTTATTGGTTTCTTTCCATTTCCCAAATACATGGTAATTTTTTTCTATTTGATTCTTCATTCTTTTTGGAATTTTTATCTTTAAAAAGTACTTTCCCACAGACAGCGCCAATTGTAGTGGATTTTTTTTATACTACCATTAATTTCTTAAAGTATAAATAAGTACTTTTGTCAGAGTTTCCAGAAAAAAGATTTCTTCCATTAATGTTTCTATTCAATTTTATATTACATATCACCTCGTATTTCGCACCCACCTTTCCTGTGTGGTATGGACAGTTACATTTTTTTGTTTTATTCTAGATATGTTGATATCTTTATCATAAATGGGGCCCTATACACTCGTTTCTGTGTTTGGCTATGGACCAAACCATATTCATCTTGGGCCGAAATTGATTCTATCTTTTATTTCTTCACTTTAACCTTTCCACCAATCATTTTCATATATTTTGAGCATACAAAGTTGTAGAAATTTTGTAATAATAGGGTTTGACAAATTATTGATCCAATAATTTTTTTTTTTTTAAATAATGATTTAATAATATCAAATATATAGTTAGGTTAGTCAGACATAATATAAACTCACGATTTTTTATTAAGAAGCAACATGTAGCTCATAAGAAATAAATTCACAGATAACATTTGACGATAATGATTTTTTTTTTTTTTAGAAAATTGACAATAGTGATCTTGAATATTCAATGGGATAAGATTTGATTTTTAGTAAAGAGGCCAGTATTTTTTTTTTTAATAATGTTAGCTTTCCAAAAAGAAAAAAAATCATATATGTTAGCATCTCCATATGCAATAAACAATCTAGAGAATCCTATAAATCATAAAAATGAGACCTAGAAAAAACAAGGGTTACGTAAATATTGTTGTACCATTAGATCATTTACAACTGTATGAATCAAGAGGATAGATTGTATAACCTACCTACTACATTTTTTTTTGCTAAATTGTAACCTACCTACTACATAAGTAATGGCCAATTTGTCTAAACACGATATGAATTGTAAACGATTTTAAATTTTGTGAGTGCTTTCTTTTTTGCAAGAACTTTCTTGCAGTTGGTGTTTTATTTAGAGAGGTGAGACCAAGACTCACGTTAGATTATGGACTCAATCCAACAGCAATCCAATGGCTAATGCTAGGCTTTCCATTTCGAAGGTGCAATAAATGGATGAACAATAATTAATAAATATATTGACAACAAAACTTAAATTTTGCCGTAAGATAATTTGATTCTGTAGTAGCTTATTACAAAATATATAAGGAAGAAATGAAAGTAAGATTTTGGATGGAAGGGAGAGAGCTTATCCAAAATTGTGGGTGATACATTTGGGACTTTAGTGTTTTTTTTAGTGGAAGTGAAGACAATGGAGGTTTTTGCGGGTGTTTTGGCTTATTTTTTTTTAATGAATTGTTCACGGCTTCCCCCTTATTTTTTTCTTATAGGCGTGGGATATTCGGATGATGTGGAGTGGCCTCGGAGACTTTCCCATAAAATGACATGTCCTTGGCTGTCTCGTCTCGGGTCTTTCCAAGGCAGCTCGATCCTTTCTTTTCAGGACATGAAAGTTTGCTCATGGCTGAAAAAAGAGGTGTCAATTGCTTCTTGCCTCATTAGCTATTGTTTCCGTGGGATTTTTGGGGTGGCCTTATCCAACAAGATGAGTAGAGCATTTGTTGTCTTTTACAAGAAAAGTGAGGATATTTAATGCATTTACCAGGAAGGTATAAGCCTTAAATACATGCATTTAGGGGATCGCCCACACCTAATTAAAGGAAAGTAAGGCTCTTCTAGAGATGGTACAAACACGCATGGTCGAAGAGGTGTTGTGCTCAATTAACGAACATGTTCCCCAAGCAAAACTGTTGGTCCATGGCATCAATTCCTCAATCCTTGGAATAAACTTCCCAACCAAACAAACTTGAACGAGTGATTATTTAGTAATTCAGGATTAAAAATAAATGCGTAATCCTGAATTACTGAATAATTTTCCAACCTGGACTCCCATGATTCCTGCATAAAGGAGAAAGAAGGAACCAAGTCACGAGTTGGGCCATAAACTTGGTTCTTCATTGGGATTGTGTTATTTGTTTACTCTAGGGTGCTTATGGACCCCATTGAGGCTTTATTACGCCCATAGTGCAAGGCTCAGTGAAATGGCCCAGACTATGATGCATTAGGCCATTTTGACATTTTGTCGTATGATACACACCTTTGATGAGTCCGAATTTACTGGGTTCACGCCATTTTCCATTTGATATAATTTGGCCTTCTTGCGATGGGCCTTGGGATTAAGGGCCCACTTGTGGTGGAAATGGGCTTGGGTCCAATAGGGTGGCCCAACGTTGCCTTTGATTTATATATTTTGGACCTTTGTTGTAGATCGTACCTGGGTCAATCACATTGCGTTGGGCTGCTCATACCGCAGATTGGGTCAAGGCTAGCCTTGTTTGTATTGGGCTATTGATAGTGCATAAAGGGCCCCAAACGAATTTTAACTTCTACTTATGACGAATTGTCTAAACACAAAATGAATTATAAATATTTTTATTGTATGCAACGAAACCTTTTTTCAATTCATCAAGAAGAGAACCGAATTTCATTATAATATCAACTTATTCAAATTAACAACATTATAGATAACCAAATATACACTCATGTACACGTTCAATAAAATTAAATAGTGAATCAAACAAATTGAATGAAAAATGATAGTTCCATCATTAATTTTCTTTCTTACCAATGAGAGTTTTTGGTAGGTGTATGAACTTTGAAGCAAACTGAATTTTTATGTGACATGGTCATCAATTTGTTTAAAGGGTGTTACACATTTTTATGAGATTAATCAAGGTGTGTGTATTTACGGAACACTGAAAAAAAAAAAAAAAAAAAAAAAAAAAAAAAAAAAAACAAACAAACTAACTACTTGAGACTTTTAACAAGTTTCGAAATAACTAAGTTATACTTCAAGGTAAAAGAAAAATGTTCAAATTGGTCTCAAGCAATAGGACTTTTTTTTTTTGATGATTAATACCAAACGAAGTAAAGATGATGAAAAGTAAATATAAATGTTAAATAATGACACTTGCTCAAAGTAAAGGCTAAGTTATTTCAGCAGCCATTGATACTTCAAAGTAAATTCAAAGTAAAATAATTGGAGTTAAGTGGATAAAAAATTATTATAAATCTAATCTATTCCCAGAATTTTTATTATTATTGACCTTGTTTTTTTTTAAATGATAAAAGATAGCATTAACATTAACCAAAAAGAATACGAAAAGTGCAAGATAATCAAACGTACTAGAGAGCATACACGCCAGTAGGTTCCGTAGCTCATCCAAACTAACAAATAGATTGATAACATCCCATTTTTATTAGCATGTTTGCATACTTGTTAGCTCCCCTGTACAAATTATGGAGTTTAGAGCATTGGAAGGTTCAAAAGAACCATGCGATTATTAACAATTGGATTCAAAAGGAGGACAAGTTGACAACCATGACCATTCTGTATCATTTGAACCACAACCTCCACATTAAACTCAATTTTCAAAAGATTGATACCCATGACCATGTTAGCTCTTAATTTAAGACCATCTCTCCCAAAACTTTGCTACCATGCTAGTAGCTAACCTCATTGCCCTAAAAAAGCCCTTAACCTAAGTACCTTTGTCACTCCGGATTAAGCCACCATCACCCAGCAAGCCTAGGTTCCCATGGTATGATCCATTTTACGATTAATATAACATTTAGTTTCATTTTGATAAATCACAATGATTGAGTAGAAATGTATTAAGAAATACTCATTTTATATTTGTTCTGTTTGTTAATGTAAAATATATGCTAGTTTAATCTTCTTATTAATTTTGAATTTCACTATATCTATTATTCTTGAATGGTTAATTTTTTTTTTTGGCCCCTAAAGAATAATTTATGGTTCCATTCTTGGTGGCAAATCCACCATGAGTGGTTGGCAACATGGAAGGGTTGTGAGGACCTTTGGCCTGATGGGTGAGAGAGAGAGAGAGAGAGAGAGAGAGAGAGAGAGAGAGAGAGAGAGAGAGAGTTGAGTTCTCTTTTGGGGTTAAAAATATTATATGGGCATATAACATTTTCAGCCCTATTTAAAGTTTTAAACGGTGTTTGTCCCTATCATTCAAAAAGTTTTTTACTCATCATAGATGTACGCAAAACGAGAAAAAATATTTTTTTCATTGTACTCCAAAACAAATGAGACCTTATTTAGTAGAAAAAAAAAAGTTTAATTACATATTTAGTGCTCAACATTTGGCCTATGTTTCCAAATGATTATCATCATTTGAAATGTTTAATTTCAGTCCTTATACTCTTTCTATCTCAAAATTTTTTATTCAATATACTCATTTCAACAAGCTATATTCTATCCAATGATCATTTTGATACACACTTAAAAGTATAATTATATAAAAACTAAAATAAAACAATTCAAAGGATAAAGAAAACATGGGATGAGGAAAACATAGGATAAAGGTCAGGACATAAATCCTAGTTCCATAGGGTCACACTTAGGTCCTGTTACAAAATTGGTGTTGATTTTGATAAAATATGTATGTTTTGTGATAAATTTTATGTTCGTAGTAATAAATATGTGTCTACTATTAAAAAATAAAATGTGTGAATTCCGATAATATTAATGATATTTGTGATAAATTTAACTTTATTACAAATTACATATATTTTATAATAACTGACACAGATTATATCAAAACATATTCAAATATTACAAATTTTGACACATTGGATTTGAGAATCTGTGTCTGAACTCGGAACGCACGTGAGCAATGTGCTAAAAAAAAAAATTGACCACACGTGGGCCCTCAATCCAGAATAAGATCAAACCGACGAGAAGTCTAGAAGTGGATGGCACCAAGGTTATTAAAATCGGGATTCTACCTTGAATCGTTGGGAGGGTTTCGCGAATCAAATCGTAGAATCGAATCGTGAATCGTAAGATTCTACTTTTCGTAAATAAAAAATAAATAAATAATTATAATTCATAACATAGGTTAAAGAATCATTGAAAAATAAATAAGTTTTGGCATAAAATTTATAAAATGCAATAAGTCATTAACTACTAAATACCAAATGACAAATTTCAAACTTCAAACTTTCAAGTTCCAAGTTTTAATACCACATAACCACAAACATACATAATGTTCCAAATAATAACACTATATAAATCATTGCGACTTGCGATAACAGAGACGGCACTCTCAATCTCAGAGTCTCAGTGTCTCACACTCTCAAACCCTCAGTCTCTTACTCTCTCGATCTCTCAAACTCTCAAACTCTCACTCTCTCCAGTCTCCAATCTCCACTTCTATTTTAGACTTTTAGGGTTTGCCGTTTGCCTTTCTTTTTATTAAATGAGCGGGCTACTAAGTACTAACATTAACATACTAAAATGGGTGGACTTTTCTTATTAAAAAAAAAAAAAGGCGGGCTACTAACATACTAAAAAGTAAAAATCAGTCCCAATACAAGCTAAATTTTCATTGGAGGCCCAAAAAAAAAAAAAAAACCCAAAAAATCCGAATAAACCTTGTGCAGTAGAATCGTATAGAATCGGAAGCAAATCGGGATTCTAAAGATTCTAAGATTCAAATCAGGATTCTATTAAGATTCTATCACCTTTAAGATTCAGTTAAGATTCGAATCGTTTTCATAATGTTGAATCGTAAAATCGTAAGATTTTAAGATTCGAATCGGGATTTTAATAACCTTGGATGGCACATAACCAAAAAGTGGCCCCACTCTCGGAGGACCATCAACCGCCACCAAGCGCGAAACACAGGATCAACCAATTCAAACATAAAAAAAAAACCCTAACTCCATTCTCTCTCAAAAAATTCTCCGATTTTGCGACCCTCCACAACTCTCCATCCGAATCCACGTCTTCAAAACGCTAACTCTCTTCAGATTTTGTTAGGGCTTTTTTGTTGCAGATATATTTATATACGCATGCGCATACACACACATAGAGGAATAACGTATATCATCGATTGGGTGTGAATGGTGACTGTCGAAATTGAAGGAATGGAGAGGGAGAAGCGAACCAGGAAAAGACCTCGCCCCGAGTGGGACGTGGCTCCATCTCAACCACTGGTCCGTTTCTCTTTTTTTTTTTTTTTTTTTTTTTTTGAATTTTTAAATCAAATTAGGGTTAGGGTTGATAATCTGACAGGGGGTTGAGGTTTGAATTGTAGGTGAAACGGGCAGAGGTGGTGGTGAGTAATGAAGTGGTGGATAGAAGGCATGGGTCGCCGCCGAGAAGGGAAGACGATCGCGAAGGCCATTACGTCTACAATCTCGGCGAGAATCTCACTCCTAGATGTTAGTTTTCCTTCCTATTTTCACTTTTGTTGGATTATGAATTGAAAGCCTCTGTCTTTCATGAAATTAGGTTGTATTTATGAGTCTAACAAGACTTGTAGATTATTAGGCTTATAAATTTATGATCTTTTTTGTTTGTTGTGTTAACAAGTCTTGAACTTGGGAGAATTTTCATATGCCCAAGTAATTTACATCTAGATATATTGGCTGCATGGTTTAATACATCATTGGCATATCCATTTTTTTGCTCTCTTTGGGCTCATTGCTTGTAACAACTAAAAACTTATTTACCAGCTAGAAATTCTCTTTCTTTTTGTGACTGATGCATTTATATGATCAATTTTGTCATAATTCAATGATTTCATTGCAGCATTTGTTGAATAATGGATGCCACTTATATGTATTTGAGATTTTCTAAAGTTTGCTTTTCCTCAATGGCTTGTGTATTAAGCTCTGTATTGCCCTACTTTTATTTTTTTATTTTTTGATAAGTAATAGAATAATTTTATTAAAAAATAACTACAAGGTGTGCAAAAAGCATGAACACGCCGCAGCTTAAAGAATTACTAAAGGGGGTATTGCCCTACTTTTATGGTTTCTACAATATTTTTCCCTTGCACTTTTGTTGGAAATCTGTTGTAAATTTACTTGTTAGTGTATTTGGTGAATGTTTTCTTTTAATAATTGATTTTTTTGTAGCATAATTGACTTGGAATTTTTCTTCCACAGATAAGATACTCAGCAAGATGGGTGAAGGTTAGCTGTCAAGTGCCCTGATGTCTACAAGATTTTGTATTTTTTGTGATTCTGCTTGTGTCATTCAGCATCTTGCTAGTGCTGTAGGCACATTTGGTCGAGTTTTGGAATGTTGGGACCGTCAAACACGAGAGTATGTGGCAATCAAGGTAGTTCGGAGCATACGTAAATACCGCAATGCAGCAATGATTGAGGTCGATGTACTTCAACATCTTGCCAAGAATGATATAGGCAACTCACAGTATGTACCTTCTCACTTACGGTTTATAGAATGAGTAGTTCATTTTGCGACATGATCTAACTTTTATGCATCTTTATTCTTTTGCAGCTGTGTTCAAATTCGGAGCTGGTTTGATTATCGCAATCACATATGTATTGTAAGTATTTATTAGTTTTACTGTTTTTATTGCCTCTTATTCTGTTATATCCTTGTTCTTCTACTGTAAACTGTGATAGTTAATTGTCTTGGGTTGGATTTTGTAATGAGGTCACTTTTAAGGCGCATTGTTGTTATTGCTGTGTTAATATGCAAGCGTGACTTCTCTTTAACCTGTTGTGTTTCCAGTCACGAGGTTTACCTGATTGATTTACATATATATTGCAAATGAATAGACTCTTTTTTTAATCAATTTGTCCATTTGGACTTTATCCATGCGACTGGGAACTAAACCAGAACCTTCCTTTGAATGCATTTTAATGGTTTTATCAGGTGTTTGAGAAGCTTGGACCAAGCTTATTTGATTTTCTAAAGAGAAATAAATACTGCCCATTCCCTGTGGATCTTGTTCGGGAATTTGGACGACAGCTTTTGGAATCTGTAGCATGTGTGTGGATAGTTCATAGCCTTTGGCTTATCTCTCTCATTATCTTTTTTCTTATCTTTCCTAACCAATCACCCGGATCTGTTTCTTGGCCTGTGTTTTTTTTTTTTTTTTGTCCAGGGGTGAATAGTTTGTTTTGATTGTGTCCTCTTTAACTTGTTTCTCTGCTTTATGATATCCAACAGATATGCATGATTTATGCTTAATTCACACTGACCTGAAGCCAGAAAATATACTTCTTGTGTCTTCTGAATATGTAAAGCTCCCTGGTTATAAGGTATTTGGCCTTTTATAGTTCAAACATCATACCATTTCATATATGGGTATAGACTCAGTTATGATATATTTAAAAAATGCTTGGAATGGTACAGAAGGTTTCTTCAGATGAAATGCAATTCAGGTGCTTGCCCAAGTCTAGTGCTATTAAGCTGATTGATTTTGGTAGTACTGCCTTTGATAATCAGAATCATAGTTCCATTGTTTCTACGAGGCATTACAGAGCCCCTGAGGTTATTTTAGGTAAATAGTTATGTTGTTGGCAAGCAAAAATTTGTTCCTTTCATTTGGTTTATGTTTATTATGCCCTGGCTCCAACCATAAACAATTTGTTTGTTGATAAAAGAGTATTAAATTGTGTTTAAGAGAAGCAATTTACTCTTACATAAAGATAATATAACTGAAAGGAGAATTTGTAGTGAGAATTTAAAAACCAGAATGAAGAAAGGCGAATCATGGGCCACAAGAGTAGAATTTAGTCACTGAAATTGAATTGTTGAGTTCTATGAAATAAGAGATTGTGGTTCAGAATGATCGATTAGAACTGTACAAATTAACATCTTGCATTGATAGAAGATGCAACAATCCCGTGCAGTTTTTGGGCATGACCCCACTATATGCCATCTGTTACAAATTTGATTTGCTATCTGCTTCATATATTGTAATTGCATAACTTTGTAGTCTGTAAGATGATAGACTTCACATGTATAATCAAGTTTTGGGGATTTTGTTTTATAGGAATGAAAGTTATTATTATTCTCTGAGTTCTCTTATTTAGCTCTGTATGTTTTGTGTGTAGTTGGCCCCTCCCCTTCTATTTTTTTATTTTTTTTATTTTTTCTTCTCTATAATAACATAGTTGCTCTTGACGATGAAAAATAACTATATCTCATTTTGTTACTGATGGCATTGTATACACATCTTTTTCAGGTTTAGGATGGACTTATCCATGTGATTTGTGGAGTGTTGGTTGCATACTTCATGAACTTTGCTCAGTGAGTTTTTTTTGGGTTATATAAAGCTTGATTTGAGTATGTAACATCTGGTCAGAATTTGTTAATATATGTACTTTTGTCAGGGTGAAGCATTGTTTCAGACGCATGAGAACCTAGAGCATTTGGCAATGATGGACAGGGTGTTGGGACCTCTGCCAGAGCATATGATTCAAAGGGCTGAGTAAGTAGTGAAATTTTATGCCAGTTTTCTCCTTGATGAATGTTGCATTGCATGTACAAATCGACATGTTTTGCATCTACAAACCTTTTTTGATGATTTATAAATGCATACCCTCGAAGGTCCCTTGCACTGATTGAGAAATAAACCCTTTTTGATGATGTATAAATGCATACCCTCGAAGGTCACTTGCACTGATTGATAAATAGGTTTTTTTATCAGTGCATTGGGGAATTTAATTCAGATCTTACTTACTATATCATGTATTTACATTTTTTGCTTACTTTGTTGTCATATGCAGCCGTGGGGCTGAAAAATATTTCAGGCGAGGATTGCGAATAAATTGGCCAGAAGGAGCCGTTTCAAGGGAGAGTATTAGAGCCGTCAATAAGCTCCATCGTCTAAAGGTTTACTAGTTTTTTCCTGTTTAGTTTCTTTCGTATATTTTATGTGATACCATGCATATTTTAATGGGGTGATGATTAATGCTGCTTCATGCAGGATCTTGTATCTCAACATGTAGAGTCATCAAGATTTTTTCTCACTGATTTGTTGCATGGTCTATTGAAGTATGATCCATCTGAAAGACTAACGGCTCGACAGGCTCTGGATCATCCCTTCTTTAAGAATCTAACTTAAGAAAGCAGCATCACGAAAGATAATTTGCAGTAGATACGTGACTAGACCCCCCCTCCCTCCCTCTAAAAAGAGTGTTGATAAATAGCTGGCTCAGGAAGTCTGCATGTATTTGTACAATTTTTGTTTTAATGAATATCGATATCAAATACGTGTTGTAAATGATTTTTTTATTTTATTTTATTTTTTTATTCTAGTTAGAATCAACCTCTATGATTCAAAAATCACTATAGAGGGCACATGGCTTTGAAGACATATGTGCCCAATTGATCATGGATAGTTGGCAAATTCTATCCATGCCTTTTATTAGGAATGCATTTCTGTCTAATCTAATATTTTTTTTAAGGTATTAAACTATTTATAATTACTACGCAAATGATTTAGTTGGAGTTCATTCTATTTTACTGTATCATTTGGGGAGAAGAGGTTAATTATAAAAGTTGCATTTTAAGGAGTGTGTAATCTAATGGTTGGATTTATTTTTATTTTTATTTTTAATGTTACAAGTGGGAGGGAGGATTCTAACCTTGGATCTCTTTATAGAAAAGACCAGATGATTGTACTGTGTTATGGAGCATTATACTAGGAATCCAATCATAAAGTGTTTTACAATAATTCCTTAATTTAACTTCGTTCTTGCTTTGTCCAACCGATTTTTATTGGAGCTTGAACTTCTCAGTCGATTCTTCTGTACGAGGTCTTAAATACGTTCAACCAGGTGAATGATGGTCCTAATTCTTCCGGGTTCAAGTGCTTCATTTTGGTGGGCACAAGAACTAACTGATTGGCCGTACAAGTTGAATGATTAGTGGAAATTTTGTAATAATTATTGTTCATGTTGATTATTTTAACATTTGGAAATATGTAAGTCATTCTCCAAAGGTTTCTGACATTTTGTATTGTAGTGATTCTCATGAGCAAGTAAACATTTTGTATTGTAAGCATTCTCCACCGAAGGAAGTGTAGACTTGTTGGAAGACATAAAATACATGGCGACTTGGCGAGGGGAAGAATAATAAGTCTAGAGACAATTTTTCACAATCACTTTATTGTGATTTGTACCAATAAAAGTGATATCAGTTTTGGACCAATGTTAGCATGGTAAATGTTGGGGTAGTGAGCCAATCATAGACTGGACTGGGGATTGAATTGATTACAGAAAGTTTAATTTGTCAATTTATTAGTGAACAAAGAAAAAAATTTATATAGACGAGTGAGTAGATGAAATTTAAAACAACAATAATGAATTACTATTGCTATAAGGCAAACAACAATAATGAATTACTATTGCTATAAGGTAAGCTCATTATTTCTTTATGGACTGAGAAGAAAGTGGGCTCAACGTAAAGAGGATTGTAACATGAGAAAAACAAGGAGGTCAACCTTATTCAAATATACAATATTGATTCCAGCACTTGTTCTTCGGCTAAAAATAGCAACTTAACAAGACTTGGACTCATTTGGTCTTACTTCCAAAAGGTATGTGTTGTTTTATTGTTGAACCAGAAACATGATGTTTCAAAGAGGTATTAAATGTCGATTCAACAAGAGAGACCCATTCTTCCCAATGCTATCTGATGATTGAGGGACTTTACTAATGAAAATCTCTGCCTTGCACCTATTTTTCAGAAGTTCACATTGCTACTTGTGACATGCCAAGCTCATACATGTGTCTCTTTACCCTCCAAACCACAAGATCATACTTTTTACCCTTCAAACCACAAGACCCAAGCTAGCCCCATGAATACTCATGGGCTTAGACCATGAAGTGACAAATCATGTTTATTTTCTATGGGTGAAGATTTTTTGTTTTTGAGAAATTTGCTGTGTTGGGTGTCTTGGTGTTGATGCTACAATCTTTGACAGAATGTTCCAGCTCTTTGGCTTGGTTCTCAATGAAAGACCCCGCTGCACGTAGAGGATTCGGGAAAAAAATTATTGCCATGTAGATGAAGTTGGAGTTCTTGACTTGGGTTTTGCATATGTTTTATTCCAATTTCTTGCATTGTGATGACATAGCCTCAAAGTGAGCATTAAGAGATGAAATAAGAGCCGGCCCTGTGGCAAAAAAAAGTCCTCAACAGGACCAAAAATTGAGAAAAGTTTCAAGATGGGGGCTAAAGGTTTCGAACCCAAGTCACTGGTCTTTTGGCAAATTTTGAATTCTAGACTTTCTCAGAAGAAGAGTTTTGGAGAACATGCAATCAGAACAAAGTAATTCATTTTAGTGTAATACCTAAAGAGAAATCTGTATGGGATTGTAAGCGAGAATGCAAATTAATCTTCTAAAACTCTATTACAAAATATGTGAATTATGATGGTCATGTAGCTCCATTGTACCTTAAGAATCATGACTCCACAAATTCAAGGTGAGTCCATTGTTTCTGTGTCATTCTCTTAAAAATCTGGCATAACCTTCAACTTCCTAAATAGGTAGTCCCAACCAAGTAGCCCCTGGGTTCGATTTTCTAAAAGCTTGAGCAAGATCTTCGTGAGGGAACACAAGCCACAGGATTAAGAAGAATATGATCACCAATAATCTCCACAAGAACACAAGCCATCCTCAAACTTGTGAAACCTATTTGCATCTCTCACTACGAATACCACATTCAAAACTTTTGACAATCCTTTAATGAACGCATGACAATCCCCACAAACTCTCAAGTTCTTGAAAATCCTAATCACCCTCTTTTCTCCATTTCCCAACCCACCACAAACCAATGCCAAACCAATTGCCAACTTCTCACTATGAACTCTCAAGCTCTCCTCCTTTGACTCCTCTTCCACATCATGCAGTGCAAACCTCACCCCATGAACATAACCCACCTCTTCTTTGATCTTCTTCTCCATTTCCTTCAATACTTCATGAATTTTCTCTGTAAGTGGGTGTGTGTCCTCTCCATTGTAGAAGAAGTGGACCTCCTTGTCAATCTCTACCCAACTACGTCCTGCTTCTTTCTTTAACCCCTTCATCCTCACTGTTTTTCTTATTTTCTCACACTCTTTCCAATAGCCTGCCTCAGCAAAAATATTTGACATCATCACATAGTTTACTGGATTGTTGCCATCCAATCTCAGAAGTTTCTCTCCTACTTCCCTCCCCATGTCCAGGTCCCCATGTACTCTACAAGCACTCATCAGTGTCTGCCAAATCCCTACATTTGGTTTTAGTGGCATGCTTTCGATAAGATTCTTAGCTTCCTTTAAGCGCCCGGCTCGGCCAAGGAGATCAACCATGCAAGCATAGTGCTCTACTCTTGGTTTAATCTGTCGGTCACTACACAACCTTGAGAAGTGTTCTTGACTTTCTGCGAGGAGTCCAGAATGGCTGCAGGCTGAGAGCACAGCCAAATAAGTCACGCCATCAGGCTCAATATTATCCAATCGCATTCTGTTAAAAAGATTAATTGCTTCTTTTCCCAGGCCATGCTTTCCATAGCCAGTGATCATAACTGTCCAAGAAACCACATTTCTCACGGGCATTTCACCGAAAAGTCTTTCTGCATCATCTGTTAACCCGCACTTGAGATACATATCCACCATTGAATTGGCCACTGATATGTCTAAACCAGATGGGGCTTTGATGGTGTAAGCATGCATTTGCTTGCCTTGCTCTACAAGAGCGAAATCAGCAAACACGCCCATCAGGCCTGAGAGAACAAATCCATCTACTTGATGTTTGCTTTCCCTGAGCTGCCTAAACAATTCCATTGCCTCTAGTAAATTGCCTTCTTGAGCATAACCGAGAATTAGTGCACTCCAAGATATCACATTCTTCAGTTCGATTTGATCAAATAATCTGCGAGCTTTGAACAAGTCCCCACACTTGACATACAGATCAACAAGAGCACCTACGATAGTCGCCCTAATTGAGCATGGGAATCCTCTTGTGATCAATGAAGCATGTATTTGGCTTCCTTCCCATATGGCTCCAAGGCCACTACAAGCCTTTAACGTGCTCGTAAACGTGAATTCATCAGGGACTTCTCCCTGTTCTTGCATTTTCCGAAACAAAAGTAGAGCTCTGTCATCATTTCCTTCAAGCGTGTATCCAGCTATCATTGCATTCCAACTGATAAGATTCTTAACTGGCATAATGTTAAACAATCTTGTCGCCTCACTAATTCTTCCGCATTTTGAGTACATGTCAATGATAGAATTGGCCACTGTAGGCACCCATTCGAACCCAGTTTTAGCACAAACACCGTGAATCTGCATTCCATTCTGAGGAATGCCCAAAATCCCAGACGCTTTAAGATTAATTGAAAATGTGAACTCATTCGGCTCAATTCCGGAAGATCTCATTTGGCGGAAAAGCGATAATGACCTGCTGGCATTACCATTTTGTAAGTAGCCACACATTAGAGCTGTCCAAGAAACCACATTTCTTTCAAGCATTCTATCAAACACAGAATAAGCCAGGTCCATTCTACCACATTTTCCATACATATCTATAAGATGATTGTTTAACATCAAATCAAGCTGAAGTCCCATTTTCACTACACCCCCATGAGCTTGCAACCCCTGATCAAATAACAAATTCTTCGCACAGTTCCTCAGCAGGTTTGCAAATCTCTGTCGCTCACTCATTATTTTTATCTCAAAGTTGAAGAGTGAAGCATTTCCCAACTCAAATTATTGCAAAAATCTTTAACAACAGTCTTTCATGGCAACGGGAACCAGCGCCTTTGCCATTAGAGAATTGGAAGATCTTTTCGTGCCCGTGTTGCGAAACTGCGTAAACATGATAGGATTGAAGAAAATCCATGCCCACATTTTGAAGTTATCACTTTCACAGAGCAACTTCTTGGTGACAAAAATGGTGGATTTCTGTGACAACAGTGGGGATATGGAGTATGCAAGTTTGCTCTTCAAGCAAGTGGTTGAGCCAAATGGGTTTTTGTACAACGCAATGATCAGAGCTTATACGCATAATAATAGATATACCATTGCAATCACCCAGTACAAGCAAATGCTAACAAACCCACAAGCTGAAAATCCCATTTTGCCTGACAAATTCACATTCCCATTTGTGATAAAGTCCTGTGCTGGGCTTTCCTGTCATTTTCTGGGTCAGCAGGTTCATGCCCAGGTGTGTAAGTTTGGGCCAAAGTCCCTTTTAATTATAGAGAATGCACTAATAGATATGTACACCAAGTGTGATAATTTTATAGATGCACATAAAGTGTTTGAAGGAATGTCTGAAAGAGATGCAATTACTTGGAATAGTCTGCTTTCTGGGCATGTTAGGTTGGGGCAGATGAGAAGGGCAAGAGTAATGTTTGAGGATATGCCAAACAAGACTATTGTCTCTTGGACAACGATGATTTCAGGGTATGCGCGAATTGGGTGCTATGCGGATGCATTGGATGCTTTTCGCCGAATGCAAGAGGTTGGTATTGAACCTGATGATATTAGTATTGTGTCTGTTTTGCCAGCATGCGCACAGCTTGGAGCCCTTGAGGTTGGGAAATGGATTCACATGTATGCAGATAAAAAAGGGTTTTCGCGAAAGACTAATATTTGTAATGCCCTGATTGAAATGTATGCAAAATGTGGTTGCATTGATCAAGCATGGCAGTTGTTTAGTAAAATGGTTGACAGGGATGTGATATCTTGGAGTACCATGCTTGGAGGTCTAGCAAATCATGGGAAAGCTCGTGAAGCAATTGAACTCTTTCAGGATATGCAGAGATCAAAGGTTCAACCGAATGGTATTACTTTTCTTGGTATTTTATCAGCCTGCACACATGCTGGTTTATGGGATGAGGGGTTGATGCATTTTGATTCCATGAGAGAATACTATCATATAGAGCCAGAAATTGAGCATTATGGTTGTTTAGTTGATCTTCTTGGACGCTCTGGACGCCTTGATCAGGCTCTTGACACAATAGAGAAGATGACAATGAAGCCAGATTCAAAGATATGGGGCTCTTTGTTAAGTTCCTGCAGGACTCATTGCAATCTTCAGATTGCTGTTATTGCTATGGAGCACCTTCTGGAGTTTGAACCAGATGACACAGGGAACTATGTGTTGCTTTCCAATATTTATGCAGATCTTGGGAAATGGGATGGTGTGTCAAGGATGAGGAAACTTATAAGAAGCAAGAGCATGAAGAAAACGCCGGGATGCAGCTCGATTGAAGTTAATAATGTGGTTCAAGAATTTGTATCAGGCGATGATTCAAAATCATTTTCGAAAGATATCTTTTGGATCCTAGAGCTGCTAGCTTTGCATCATGACAGTACTGATGATATGATAGAAGATGCACATGAGGATATAAGTTGAAACTTGTGTTAAGATCAAGATGTGCCGTTGGTGAGAAATTGTAGCATAAGTGGAACTTTACTAATCATTTTGACTTCTATCCTATGCAAGAAATTAAATGCATCTGATCATAGATGGTTTTTAAAATGAAAAATGCAGTAGATTGAGAGGAGAAAGATAAGAGTTGCTGGAACATTATTTCCACCAAGAAACTGGAAGAGTTGCACATTTTTGAATGCCTCAACCTCTACTTAATAAACCCATGCTCTCATTCTCCCCAAAATTGAAAAAGCAAGAACTTTGAAGGATTTCTTGCCAGGGGCTTTAAAACAACTTGTTGATGATGAACAATAAAGGGACCCTATTTAGTGGATGGTTGGGATTCAATTCTGGTGAGTTATGTGTTGTGTTTTATACTTATTTGATTTGCATGTCATGGATTCATTTGTAACTCTTCTCTTTCACTAATGGTGTAATGCATGTACATCATCTGCTGTGCCTTCACCAAGATGTCTTTGGTTTTTGACTTTTTGTTTGTAGATGAGGCTGGAGCTCTATAGCCTTGAGAAATTGGTACTTTCTGTCGAGAGACAAACCAAAGCTTGCTGATCAGTATATGTGGGAATAATATTTGATTTGAACTTCATGGTCTTATCATAGTTATGCATGTTAGCATTACTATTCATTACTCATTTTCGTCAAGTCAAGGAATGTATTGGTGCTCAAATATTGAAAATCTTGCTAAATCCAAAACTAAGTTATAGAATGTTAAGTATAATATTAGTTAAAATTTAATTTAAAAAATAAAAGATTTATTTGAGTACTTGAAAAGAAAAGAAAAATGTGAAATTTTATTTTTTAAGAGAATTGACCATTTTGATAAAATTGGACTGGTTCATTAAGTCATTAGTCCAAAAATACAGTTCACCTGGAGAACTAGTCAGTTAAATCCAACTAAAAGGTTGGTTTAAGGGATTGTTGAATAAAACCAAATCACGGTCCAATCGGCTAAATACCATTGGTTTTTTAAAATCTGGGAAATACAGAAGCCTACACAGTCTCATTGCCTTTAGTCCCTTTCAAGATGAAATTTAGTTCTGACCATTTTGAACATAAGCAAAACCTAATGCACTTTGTAATGACTAGATAATAAGCACCTAGTAATGATTATAATAAGCATAACTTTCAAATACCAACCAGATGAAAACTATATGTTGTATCAAAATAGTCATTCAGTAAATTAGAAGGGTGATATTACTATCAGCTTTTGCAATCAAAGGGCTAGGTTGCTATTGTCTTGCCCAAGGGCAAATATGTTCTGCAGCTCTAAGAAAGCAATTTCATACTACTCATACAATAAAATTGGGCTGATCATGAACCTAAGTCATGGATGAACTGTAAGCAAACATTCCAATCACCAGTTTAATAAGGATATTTCATTAATATATGATTTGCAAATGCCCTTAAATGAAAAGCAGAACCTTCATGCAGAAAACTATTCCTTCATTCTCTAAATGTGTATTCAATTCATGACACCATGAATCACAAAGGCAAGTACATAAAATGAAATTGTGCACAGAAGAGAAATTGTTCATGGAAAAGTTGGTGAGGGAGAGGACACAAATGAAATAAACAAACAAAAATATACCAGCTGATTAGCTGAACACACGTGAGAGGGAGAGGCCACAAATGACAATTACTGCATAGACACTGCAATCCATGAATAAGGCATCAAATGCCTTCCGCATCACCAGACCTGTCTCCAAAGTCTTACCTACTTGTTCAGCCCAACTATATCCATTCAGTGAAGGGGTTTCATTTTCATCTCTGGCAGCACTTTCAAAAC
This sequence comes from Fagus sylvatica, assembly GCA_907173295.1. Lineage (NCBI taxonomy): Eukaryota > Viridiplantae > Streptophyta > Magnoliopsida > Fagales > Fagaceae > Fagus > Fagus sylvatica. The sequence goes on along the minus strand of OU015771.1, from coordinate 19,509,166 downwards.
CTCTTTGTTTATCAATGAGAAGTCTTGCAATCACAACCGTCACATTGGTTAGCAAGAGTAGGTAAAGTGGCTTAAAGCTTAATATGCTCTTAATGATGTAGCTGCCTAGTAAAGGGAATCCTAGATATGATAACACAACTAAAAGGGCTACAGTTACCGAACACAAGAGGCGGGTACTCTCTGATGCTGCAATGGCAGAATGAATTTGATTTGGAGTGAAAAATCTACGTCGTGGTCTTTGTTGCTCTAGATGTCGCTCTGAGCCCAAAGTAGAAGCGGACGAATTTTGATCTATAGATGATATTAGAGTTGACTGTGCTTTGCCACTGACTTCTGAAGGATAGGCTCTTAAAGACTCAATGCTTGTCTCACATTCGCGCAAGGTAGGCACTAGATTGCTTTCACCATTATAATCATCAGTCTGGCCAGCATTAGTGATGGGATCATGTTTTTGCAACAACGAACCAGATACTTCATCCTCACCATGAGAAGAAACTGCAGAATATCAGGACTTGTGAGCATTAAGCGATAATATATGTTTTTAAATTCCTTTTTCACAGAATAAAAGAAGTTCACAATAATGAACAAGTCATAGCAAGGAGTCCATTGTCTCCTTCCCAACAACCCCCAAAGGGGTTGCATTACTTGCATGGCTCTTTTGGTCCATCAAATTAGTTGAAGTTGAGACAATAGATTTTAGGGTAAACTATTGTTTTCGTCCCTAAACTTTGTATTAAATTCGGTTTTTGACCTGAACTTTGAAAAGTTTGTTTTTCGTCTTGAATTTTCAAAAAGTTCAATTTTACACATGAATTTTGTCCCTTTTAAAAAAGGTCCAGGGACGGAATTCATGTGTTAAACAAACTTTTTCAAAGTTCAGGAAAAAAAACGAACTTCATGTAAAGTTTAGGGACGAAAACAATAGTTTAACGTAAATTTTACTCTTCTCTTCAGGTTTCCAAAAGGGAGCTTTGAGATAATTCACTAAAGAAAATTACCAAATTCAAAGGGAAGTAAAACCATGACATTTTTTTTTCTTGATAACTAAGGGAGCCTTTTTAAAAAAGAGACCTTTGGACTCACCTTTAGACAGTAAAACCACCTATCAGAACCAGTTACCGAACCAGTTACCGGGTAATCTAAGAGCATTCACCCTTGACATTGAAATTTAATTAGTTTTTATTATTATTTTAATTTGGACCAGATCTAAATGTGGGTAACTAGAGACCAGATCTTATAAAAAAAAATGTGGGTAACTAGAGACCATGTCCAAAAGAATGTATGTAGATTACCACTTCTTCTAACCAGCATAACTTTAGTCTGTTAAAAGCTTCAGGCAGCCTTAAAGACTAATGCACTGTATGTTTTTATAAGATTCAGGCAACCTTAAGCCTGAATAATTAACAATATTAAAAAATTAATTAATCTCTATAGCTATATTACCCTTTACATAACTGAATTTAAAACAAACAATATATAAATATATATATATATATATATAGAGAGAGAGTGTACCGGTGGGTTGGAGATGTTGATCATGGGAAATCAACGGCTGGGATGATGGGTCTGAGCCGGAGTCTGTTGTATTTTCTTCGGGCGAAGAAGGAAGGGTTTGGATCCGACCCGTGATAAGGGCTAAACGGTCGGATCCTCTGTCCACGATCTTCCTTCTTCGGGCTTCTCGAATGTTGGTAGCCATATCCTCAAACAACTTTTTTTTTTTTTCCCTCAGCTCGTGTTCATGGTAGTAGATCGCGTGAAACTTACCCTTTTGTTAGAGTCGGGTCGGATATTTTTTCGGTTTCTTTCTTTGCCTCACAAATCACAATTTCTAGGTGTGTAGGTTGAGCAATGTTACATTAAGAATGTTTTCATAGTATTTTTATAACATTGTTTTGGTGTCAAGTTTTTAGTGGATTTCATATTGACATATCACTTACTTTATTTTATTGTCTATCATTCATAATTGGTTACTTAGACAATATCGTGAAAACATAATAACATGAATTTTATTGATCTACATTTTATGCTTTGTTACCTATCTAGCCCTGGTGTAGCTGCTAGTTGGATGGGCTCGACAAAAGTTTTCCCAACTTTTTATTTTTAACATTACACCTATATATATATAAAATTTAAATTTAGCGCAACCCAAATCAAGTTATTAGCGCATCTTTTAAGCCACTAGCCCATCATACAGTTGGTGTTCTAAAAAGAAAAAGTATTTTAGGCTCTAGCAAAATAAATCACAAATCTTTAACAACGAAACAAACTCATTGACTAGTAGTAGTCAACCTACAACCGACGCTGGCTCGTTGCTTGCTGCTAGACGACGATCTCTTTTATGGCATTGTCCCAAATTTGTTTGGGATTGAGATCTCGTGCACGTGTAATAGTAAATGTAAAAATGGAAAAATTTGAAATTAAAATAGTGGAAGGATAAAAAGGTAAAACACTAAAATTTTTAAAAATTTTGATCTAAGGGTGGAGATTAACAATGAAATTTTCAACTTCTAATCCCAACCCTTAAAATTCTACAAGCATTTTTTGATCATATAGGTTCTAGTTTTTTTATTATTAACAAATCTATGCGATTTATGGAAAAGTTATTAATTAATTGGCCACAATATCTCCAACTAGTTGTGGAGAGCTTGTCAAATGGATTTGGAATAAATGAAACTTTATTTTATTTATTTATTTATTTTTATATATGATAGAAATCTTAATCTAAATTCATACACACGTATATTATGAGATCCTAAAGATTGAATCTATGTCCTCATAGAAGGGTGAAACTTTTTAGAAAGATAAATTACTACTGGACCGAATGCCTAAGTGGCAAATGAAACTTTATTGATAGTTAGCCATGATGGTTAATTACTTTGAAGAGATAAACAAGATTGTCCAAGGCATCAGGTTTTGCCCAGTGAAACAATTATTTATTCCTTACTCCCCTAATGTGTTTCCCAATCTCACATGTTTTGTCCACATAAAGCTTTAAGGATAAATAATAAAAATAGTACCCCAAGCATTTCGTGGGTCTTGAAGGAAGAGACATATCCGGTATCCCTAAAACTAAATGGAGATAATAAAAGGTATCATACTGGTCGATTAAGCTAAAAGCTGTAGGCTTGTTGAGCTTTAAACGTCCATGTGGGGGAAGAAAGTTGTAGATATTAAGGACATCACAAGGTACGATATTAGTGATGCCTAGATGAAATGATACCAAAATAGAAAGTGTTCAACTGGCAATAAGGAAAATGAAGACTTCGAACAATGAACAACGAAGTAAAAGTTATTGCAAAAATTTGACAAGACAAATACATCAACAAGTACTAATAAGATTTTCGCAACAAATTAACTAAGTGTTTGTCCACCACAATTTAAAATAAAATAGAAAAAGATTATACTAGGATCCACCACAACTACAACAATCTTGTTATGAAAATATTGTGGGGATTGGATATGCCCACAGACTTTCTCTTTCTTTCAACAATCTTTGTATGTAACAAAAAGAAAATCACCATCCAATAGAGAAGATTATTTAAGACGACCTTGGTGCTTTTGGTGACTGTTTAGTACTCTAAATAAGAACTGCCCCTATATAAGAAGAATACAAGAAAACATAGCAGCCACAAAGGACAAAACATATTCATTAGCAAAGCAAAATCGTTGTCGCCATGGCAGCTCTCCCCACGTCACCCTTCGATCTCTTTCTTCACTAGTTTTGCTCTGCTATATGCTTTTTGAATATATATTTTAAATGTTCAAATATTTATAAAATTAATTAGTTATATATGACAAAGAAGTGGTATTGAAGAAAAAAAAGAGAGTCACCAAATACTTTATATATAAAACTGAAGCTAACTATCCTTATCCTATCAGTTTTGTTTAGGTTTATCTTAAACACATAACTATCCTTATCCTATCGGTTTTGTTTAGGTTTATCTTAAACAAATGGTTTGGCGTGAGTTTGATCCGCAACATACTTTGAGTTAGGTGGGGATGATAACTCTATTTTCAGCAAAATGCATTCAAGAGAATGCATTCTAGCAGGAATGCATTCTCTAAAATGCATTCCCAAAATAGAGGATCCAAACACAGGCTAAATATCTTCTATCTTACTTTTTGTATTCTAATTTATACTCTACAAACATATAATCAAATTGTGCTGGATTTGTTTACATTTTAAATCTTAATTATTTTATAAGAAAAGAAAAGAAAAGAAAAAATACGAATTGTAATTGATAGAATATAAAGTATAACATAAAAAATGGGATAGAAGATTTGTTTTCGAGTTAGAATCCCACATTATCCTTTAAAACAAGAAAGACACCTGCCAATACGGAAGAGTTTTTAAAACCTTGGTGCTTTTGGTCACATTTTAATATTCTCTCTCTATATAAGAATAAGAACCAAATACAAGAAAACCTAGCAGCCACAAATTAAGGTGAAAACATATTCATTGGTTGAGAGCAATTTCGTTGTGTCCATGGCAGCTCTTTCTTTTAATCTCTTTCTTCTCTCTTGCTTCACTACTTTTGCTTTGCTGTGCTTCACCACTACAGCCTTTAAGGCCTTGATCACAACTGCCACCATCACAAAACCTCGTGATTCGGTTCAATCTTCATACTACGACCCTGTGGACACCAATTCAGACCAATTTAGAATGGGCCAGATTCAAAAATGTCGGGAAATGCGGCATCAAAAGGCTCGAGAACTTCATAAAATGTGGTTTCAAAAGGTTTCTCAAGCCACTGGCACTGGCACTCATGATGTGCAATCTGGTGTTATTGCAGAGACAAAGGCTGCCAGCAAAGAGTGTGAAGCATCAGGTTGCACCTTCGACAAAAAATTCGCTGATGGTAGTACCATATCTGAAAAGATGAAGATGATCTTAGAGACACTTGATGAAGGAACAACATCGGTTCCCAAGGGGGGTTTTCAATCGCGATCTTGTTGGGAAACTGTTAGTGACCTAATGAAGTAAGATGTCCTATATATTATGGGAAGATTTTTATTTTTTAGTTTTCAGAATTTGTCGAACGAGATTTATTTTCTTATTTTTGAGTATTTGTTGGAGTTTCTAGATCAAATTAGATCTATCAGAATCGTTTTCAGAATATTCTTAAGTAAGGTATATATCATATATCTTAAGATTTGATACTCATTATGATTAGAATAGTTTATTTAAAGTGTTTTAATTTCAGGGAAAAAATAAAGAAACACCTCCTACTTAAATCAAAGACACCTCTCTAACTATTATAAATGCTAATTAATTACACTTTTTGTCATGCTACCCATTAAACATATATATATATATATATATATATATATATTTATAACATATCAATTCTTAATTAATATCATGTTTTCAATAAAATAACATATATTATGCTAGTACTCTCAACAAGAAAGAAAGAGAAGAGATAAGTGGTCATGGAAAAGAGAAATAACCAATAGTACAACCTTGTATTTTTCCCAGTATTACTGAAATTGACAAATACAACTTGGTATTAACTATTATAAAAGGTGGAGTTCTTCTATATTCACAACAATCTTGTTGAGAAATTATTTTGTGGGATTCGTTATCCCACAGACTTTCCCTTTCTTTCAACAATCTTTGTATGTACCAATAAGAAAATCACCATCCAATATAGAAGATTATTTAAAACCCTGCTGCTATTGGTGACCGTTTAGTGCCTTACACAAGAATTGCCCCTTATATAACCGATAAAACACGTTCATTAGCAGAGAAAAATGATTGTGGCCATGGCAGCTCTCCCCATGTCACCTTTCAATCTCTTTCTTCTCTCTTGCTTCACTAGTTTTGCTTTACTATGCTTTACAACAACTCCCACCATCATAAAACCTCGGCGGTATGTCACCAAACTCATTCACCATGACTCCGTTCACTCTCCATACTACAACCCTATGTCCACCGTTTCAGACCGAGCTAGACGTGCCATAGACAGTTCAAGTGCACGTTTAGCCTACTTAAGGGCCAAGGCTCAAGGGATTTCTCTAGCCACTAGTATTGGCAATGATGATATGCGAGCTGGTGTTATTGCAGCAACTGGCGTTGGAGAGTTTTTGGCAAATATATCCATTGGAGAGCCTCCTATTCCACGGCTCCTAAGTATGGACACAGGCAGCCAACTAACTTGGATTCAGTGCCAACCTTGCACCAAGTGTTTCAAACAAGATGTTCCCATTTTTAATCCTTCCAAGTCTTCCACATACATGAGTGTAACTAATTGTACGTCTCCTACTTGCCTCGCATCTCCTGGTCAAGGGTGTGAAGCATCAGGTTGCACCTTCTACCAAAAATATGCCGATCGCACCACTATATCTGGACTTCTAGCCACTGAAAAGATGACCTTTGAGACCTCTGATGAAGGAATATATTCAATTCCCAATATTCCTTTCGGTTGTGCAAATAACATTGTAGTCTTTGCTGGTTTGCGTGGCCAATGTAGCGGAGTAGTAGGTCTTGGCAGTAATGAAATATCTTTGGTGACTCAATTAGGTTCTAAATTCTCTTATTGCTTTGGCCGTATAAGGGATCCTCAATATATTCATAATCAATTGGTTTTAGGAGATGGGGCAAAAATAGAAGGCCCTTCTACCCCACTTGAAATTTTGGATGGCCTTTACTATTTAACCCTAGAAGGCATCAGTGTGGATCAAGAAAATCTTGATATTTTGCCTGACGTATTTAAAAGATCTCCATACAACAATTTTGGTGGAGTCATAATTGACTCCGGGTCATCACTTACCTCTTTAGCAAGAGATGCCTTCAATTCGCTTAACAATGAGGTACAAAGATTGACAAATGGCTTGTTAGAAGGTGTGAAGAGCTCTGACAGATCAGGTCCGTGCTACAAAGGGGTTATCAATCGTGACCTTATTGGGTTTCCAGTGGTTACCTTTCACTTTGCGAATGGAGTTGATTTGGCGTTAGACATAGAGAGCATGTTTTACGAGATAGCTACAAACCAATTTTGCATGGCTGTTGTTCCGAGTGATTTAGGTGATAACATGAGTATTATTGGAGTATTCGCTCAACAAAATTATAATGTTGCCTATGATCTTGGTAGGAAAACACTTACCGTACAACGGATAGACTGTGAATTGTTAGAGAGTTAATGAAGTACAAGATGTCCTACACATCTTTAGAAGATTTTTAATTTTAGTTTTCAGAATTTTCTTGAATGGGATTTTTTTTTTGAGTACTAGCTAATTTGTTGGAGGTTTTATGTCACATTAGATCTGTCATAGAATCGTTTTCATAATATATGTATATTTTTTGTGATAATTTAATAGTGTTTCATAATATTCTTAAGGTATATATGATATATAACATATATAGTAAGGTATGGTATTCATTATGATTAGAATGGTTTAATAGTGCTTTAATTTTAACATTTTTACTAATGAAGGAGTGGTAGATATTAAAATTTAAAACACTTGAATTTATATAATTATAATCATAAGGAAAACCATGTACTTAAAATAAAATGATGTAACATAGAATTTTTCATTAAGGTATATATGAAATTTAATTAATTAAGAATATGGTGTACATGTAAAAGCTTCTATTTGCACCATCCAATAGTATTATGCCACATCAAATTTTTGCAAAAAAAGAAAGAGAAGAGAGTTAATACACACAATTACTCTTCCATTAGAATTCAATTAAAATTAGAAAATTAAATCTTATATGATTAAAAAAAAAGTAGTAACTTTATCATTTTTCATCAAAAAAATTAAACTCGAAGTGTGCTCCCACAACTTGTTATATAGGTTGAAGTTATCATGTTATATTTGCAAGTAATTACACTAGAAATTTTATTGAGGAGATACAAATTAAATATATCAATAATTTTTAAATTTACAAATTAATTTTCTAGCATAAAAGAATATTTCATAAATTCGGTTTTAGATATCTAAAACAAATATATATATATATATATTTTATTAAATTATGTATAATTTTCCTTTATAATTATTTAATCATAATTAATATTCTTTGAACATTTTAAATCAAGATTTTTTTGTTAAATACATTACAGACTAAACAATTAGAGTATAATAAGAGTTTTAAAAAACATAAATATATAAAAATCAATTAATATAAAATAAGATAAATATAATAATGACAAAAACTAAATGATTTATTTGTTTTTGTTTTTGATAACAAAGTGAAACGTTTCCAAAATTTTAACACAACATACTGTATTTTTCTTCTAATGCTATATATATATATATATATATATTTATATATACTTTTCTTATAATATATATATAATAATATATATATATATATATATCCCTAACTCTTTAAATGCTAAATACAGAGTTTTGTTTAAAAAAAAAAAGTTTTTACTAAAAAATTTAATTATATATATTTTTGAAGATTTGCTTTTAAATGTTTAAATATTTCTAAAACTAACAAGTTATATATGATAAAGAAGTGGTATTGATTTTATTAAAAGAAAAAAGAGAGTCACCAAATACTTTAAACACTTATATAAAATTGAATCTAACTATCGTTATCTTATCTATTTTCTTTAGGTTTATCTTGAACAAATGATCAACATACTTTGAGTTGGGGATGATAATTACTCTATCTTCAATTGACTCTGAGTTAGAGTCAGTTACTGTGATGTTATCATTTAACTAAACCAATCGTTGTACGTAAAAACAAGAAAAACACCTGCCAATACGGAAGAGAAAACCTTGGTGCTTTAGGTCACTGTCTACTATTCTTTCTATATAAGAATAAGAACCGAATACAAGAAAGCACAGCAGCCACAAATTAAGGTGAAAACATATTCATTGGTTGAGAGCAATTTCGTTGTGGCCATGGCAGCTCCTTCTTTGAATCTCTTTCTTCTCTCTTGCTTCACTACTTTTGCTTTGCTGTGCCTCACCACTGCAGCCTTTACCACAACTCCTACCATCACAGAACCTACAAAACCTGGGCCGCCTCTCACCAAACTCATTCCAGCCAACGTTTCAGATCCTTATAGAGTTATGTTATTAAAGGACCATATACCTTTAGCCTCCTTACTGGAAAAGCTTAAAAAACGAGCCCCTTTACGGAAAAGTCGGGTTCGAAAGGTTTATCTATTCCCTGGCACTGGCACTGATGATGTGCAATCTGGTGTTATTGCAGAGACAAAGGCTGCCGGCAAAGGGTGTGAAGCATCAGGTTGCACCTTCGACAAAAAAGTCGCTAGAAAGAAATTTGTGAACTTTGAGGCATTGATGAAGCAACAACATCATCGGTTGCGAAGGAGGGTTTTCAATCCTGACCTTGTTGGAAAACTGTTAGAGACCTATTGAAGTAAGATGTCCTATGGGAAGATTTTTATTTTTTAGTTTTTGGAATTCTGTCGAACAAGATTTTATTTTCTTATTTTGAGTATTTGTTGCAGTTTTTAGATTTATTAGAATCTTTTTTCGGAATATTCTTTGGTATGGTAAATATCATATATCTTAAGGTATATATGATACTCATGTCATTAGAATAGTTTATAAAGTCTTTTAATTTTGGGGAAAAAATAAAAAACACCTCTAAATTTTGTGCTTAAATCAAAGACACCTCTTTAACTATTAGTTACTCTTTTTGTCATGCTACCCATTAATTATACATATATTTATATACATTTATCAAATTTGTAACATGCCAATTCTGAATACCATCATTTCATAATAAAGAGTTTTTACTTTTTATTTTATAATAGGTTTTATTGGTAAAAAAAGATAAAATAACAAACAAACCACATTACTAGTTAATTTGACGTTCTAAATACTAAATAAAGTAGAAGAAGCCATGTCCATTGACTCATGGAGTATTTAACCGAGTGGAAAAATATGTTATTTTTTATTCTAAAAAGAAGAAGTAATCATGCTAGGACTCTCACCAAGAAAGAATGAGAAGAGACAAGTGCTCAGAGAGAAGAGAAATAACCAATAGTACAACCTCGTATTTTGCCCAGTATTACTGAAATTGACAAATACAACTTGGTATCAAGTAGTATAAAAGGTGGCGTTCTTCTATATTCACAACAATCTTGTTAAGAAATTATTGTGTGGGATTCGTTATCCCAGACTTGCCCTTTCTTTAAACATTCTTTATATGTACCAATAAGAAAATCACAATCCAATATAGAAGATTATTTAAAACCCTGGTGCTTTTTGTGACCCTTTAGTACTCTAAATAAAAACTGCCCCTATATAAGGAATACAATGAAACATATTCATTAAGATAAGATACATCTATCGTGTAATTCAAAACAAAGCTACTCTTATATCCTATCTTCTGTAGTCTTTGCTAATATATATATATATATACAATGCAGCTATCACTAATTGGTGCGGCAGAACAATTCCAAAATCTCTGCATTTATTTGTTTCTACAGTTGGTGATATAGGCAAATGGCTATGTATAACAGTAGGATAAAGAACATTTACATAAACCAATCGTTGTACGTACGTACCAACAAGAAAAACACCGGCCAATACGAAAGAGTATTTAAAATCTTGGTGCTCGGTGAATCTTGGTCATTATTCTCTCTAGCAGCCACAAATTAAAGAGGAAATATATTCATTGGTTGAGAGCAATTTCTCTGTGGCCATAGCAGCTCTTTCTTTGAATCTTTTTCTTCTTAGCTTCAGTAGTTTTGCTTTGCTGCGCTTTTTCACTATGGCCTTTACGACAACACCCACCATCACAAAACTTGGGCGGTATGTCACCAAACTCAAGCCACCATGACTTCGTCCACTCCTCGTATCTTATGTTTGGGACACTTTGGACAAGCTCTCCACAAATGGCTGCATAATCAATTCACAATTGGGGATGAAAAAATTGGTTTAGATATGCAGACAAAAGTAAGCATTTCAAGGTTAAAATTATTGAATTTGTGAGAGAAGGACAGGGGAAAGAAAGCATGATGAAGCATAAGGACCTAAGCTCAGCTAGAACATTCTCTGCACACTCAATAACGGGGAAGATTTTTTTTGAAAATAAAGCAATAAGACTACTCATGATAATGATACACACCTGAATGCCTGTTTTGTCTACCTCAGCAACTTTAATGAATGGCTCTCCGTTTAAAGGATCCAGAATTGTATTCCAACTTGAAGATCCTTTCCATTTCCCCTGCACTAAAAGTGATGACATTCTATGTTCATTATACTTTCAATGTGGGTTCGTACTAATGGAAAGTCCAGGACCAACCTAATTCAGTTGCTAAGATATGACAAACAAATGAACATTAATTTTGTGGCCTTGACTCTAAGCTTCAGTAGTAGATGCAGCAAAACTGTTCCTTTATTTTTTAGGGGATGGGGGGAGGGGGATTGGAAATAACTGATCAATATTTCATCCATTTAACTTTTAATTTTAAGGGAAAGAAAAAAAAAAAAAACTATAAATTAGAAACAGAGCAAAAAGTAACTAGAGAATCATTGTAGAGAATTACACTTTGCTAGCAGGTCCTTGTAAGGTTAGATTGTTTGTTTTTTTGTTTTCAACTCTTGTTGGCTGCGGGGCATTATCTATAATAAACATCCGTTGCTAAAGTTGCAGTACCTACCCCAAGTTGTGAACTTCAGCAGGTTGAGAACCTGATATCTCTTCCATGTTTACAGTAGCAAAGGGTATGGAATGATGCTCTAAATGTAAAATGAAGTTGACAAAGTAAATTACTATGAAGGAGACCACTAGAAGTAAATAAAACATAGAGTGTGACAGGTAACTCAACTTCAGAGTTCAGACATTTGGCTTAAATAAGATGGTAAAACCAAACCCTCTACAGTACAAGCATATTTTTTCAAAAACCATTTACAAAAATTAGGTAAATGGGGAATTAACTTTTGTACGTGGAAGATGATTTCATATATATTCAAATAATAAATTATGTTTATGAATTAGCTTCAATGTGAATGTCTAAACAATCAATGGGGATGCAGAATGAATAAACATTGATTGGACTAGCACACTATTAAACAATCAAGAGTCCAAACACAATGGACCACTGAGGTTTCTGAAATTATCAACAGAAACCTTACTAATTTATACATGCCTCGTACCAACTACTTGTACTTGGGATCTGCTACAAGAATCAGTCTGTAACGAGACAAGTATATTAGATTAGAATATATTTGTGATAGTCTCCAACCTAGCTACAATATTAGATTATTTTTTTCTTAATTATAAGATATAAACCTCAACCATCGCACAAACAACCAGATATATTATATATGAATCTGTGATTGAAAAATAATAGCATAGAAATGAATACATAATCCATCATTCACAGCACCACAAACAAAACCCAGCAGTCTGAAAGCAACACAAAGGCAGAAATATGTGAGATTTTCTGTTCTGAATCCCATTCATTATAAACACCTGCAGTGGCAATATTTCAGAAAATTAATCCCAAAATACCATCTTTCCTTCTATAATTAAATATAAAAAGCAATCATTCCAGAAATGTTCATCAACAGCTTACAACAAAGACAGGAATGCTAGATTCAGGCCAAAAAAGAATGGTGAAACAACGATACAATTAACATAAAGAAGAGAACTGGTTGATTTTTTTAAGGTATATAGGAAAATATACATATGAAATGCATACATAGAATCATTTATAGATATTTGAACACATACATATATTATGTACAGACAAAGGAAAGAACAAGAAGATTGTAATCCTAATCACCCAAAACCTTGCATACATATAAATCAACCTTACAATTCCTAACCAAAAAGCTTTGAGCTTCATGTTCCAGTTGTTATTTTTGTCTCAAAAGCAGTTAAGCTCATAAAAACATATATAAAATAAAAATCCAAGTGAATAATAGGCACAGCAACGTTTAGAGAGAGAGAGATGTTTGTTCAAAAAACCTAGATTTATGTGAAAATGAGAATTACAAAAGTCAAGTCCACTTCTATGCAGAGGGTAAATTCACCATATTCACATGAGATATCACATCAATTTGCGTCACTATATTCCCTGATCAAACTCAAAGTAGCTTAACTAAAATATTCCATTTGTATTTAAAAAAAAAAAAACTCAATATTTTTATTTTCTTGGATATTTGCTAAGCAACACTGATCAAAGCCTTAAAAGACCCACCTGGTAAAAGATGCATTGAAGGCTCAAAGGCCAAAAATTTCATTCAAGAAAGCAAAACCCAAAGAAGAAATGATTCAAATGATGCAAAACTAATCGTATTCATACAGTCAAAACATAAAATGAAAACATACCCAAAAGGTAATAACAAAAAAAGAATGATGGACTGAAAGTAGACTGGAACAAAAAGAAGAATTTTTTAAGTACACAAAAAGCTGAAATAACTTCAATTCATTCCATTTGAATATATCAGAACTCAGCTTATACTGCCATCTCAAAAGTGCATACTAACCCTAACAAACCAATCATGAGTAATATCCATACAAAAGAATCTGAAATAACTTCAATTCATTCCAAGAAAAGACAACCCAAATTACTGATAGTATAGGTTGAAGTTTACAAATGCAATGCCAGGAGCATTGATACAATATTAGCAAAAGTTCCTAGTTTCATGCATGTCAAACTTCAACTTTCAATCTCTCAGCTACATCAGCCATTATACAACATAGTCTAGCTTCCGAAGCTAAACAACTAACCACTATCCCCATAAATCTCAGCTCTTCATGGAATTCTGGATGCAACACCAATGAAGAAAATTTTTCATCCAGCACCAATCCAACACAGTTGATGACATCTTCAAGCTTAGGAACCCAACTGCAGGCCTTCAAACCCAACTTTAATGATGCTTCAGGACATGGACCTGCTTGAGGAAACTGCGCATACTTCTTCAACCACTTGCCCAAATAGCGAATCAAATTCATCATCTCTTTACCATTCAACTTACCAATTGAGGACGTTAATGTCACCGCATCAACATTTGAGGAGGCCAGCAAATAGTGCAAACAAAGCTCTGACGCAGAGAACCCGTCATGTGCCAGCATAAGTAAAATTGAAGCTTCCTTTGCTATACGCAATTTCTTCCCCGTGAGACTGTTACCACTTGCCCTGTCAATCGCTGACAAAGCTTGCTTCTCCCATTCCTTCCTCACATTCACCATGCTACTATAAGCATCTTTGGCCGGACATAGAAAATACTTCAAAATGGCAAGTAATTCAGGTGCCCCAAGATCCGAGGCATGCTTAATACAAAGACATAACAACTCCGACCTCTTCTTCGCCACAAGTTTATTAACCAAATTCAAATAACAAGGATGCTCAATAAGCCCATTAACAATTAGAACCTCGACCAATTCCCAAATCTCCAAATCCACGCACGCATCCAAAACCAAGCCAGCAACATCTTTACCCATCAAAGACCCTACCTTTTCAATCAACACCAGAGTATACCCATTATGAGACAAATCAATCCCAATCGAAACACCAACTTTGACCCTAATTTTCTCAAGAAACTGATTCAAAATCTTGAGAAACTCATCCTTATCAAAATCAATTGGGTTCTTGAGCTTCCGGTTTAGCTTAGTATAGAACTTTTTGCCCAAGTCAATGACATAAGAATCGGTTTGCGATATTTGCCAACCGATAATGGGGTTAACAAGCAATGTGGGATTTGGGTCATCAAGTTTAGGCCTCAAGTTAGGTAAAACATCATCTGGGTTGAGAAAAATAGGGTAGTCTAATACGGAAGCAACTGAGTCGGTATTGGCTGAGGCCTTTACTATCATTTCAAGCAAAGTCATAGCGAATATTGGAAAGCAAAGCTCAAAACCTGAACCTGAGTAGTAAACAAATATATATAACTACTTAATTTTCAGCCAAAACAAATAGAGGCTAAAGCTTGGAGCTAAAGAACAAAACAAAATCAATATCCCAATTATTAGCTTTGAAATAGAAACTTTACTGAGCTGAGGTTACATAGAGTTAGGGCAGGGCATTCGAACCTGAAGAGCCTTAGAGGAGCGGCGGTGATGTTGGCTGCAGCGGCACACGAAAGCTTAGCTGAGAGAAAAACGATTGGAGACGAGGAATTAGATATAAGTCAGATTAGGGTAGTGGTGCTTGGGCTGGGCTTAAACTTTTACATTTTATTTTTTTGGCGGTGACAAGACATATTACTACAGATGACTGACATATTACTATAAATAACATTCTCACGAGAAGAGAAATCCAAGAACAACTATCCACTGTCAACAACAAAAATCGACAATCAAACAACCAATGGTGAGGAGCAATAGACTGAAATAGAAAGTAAGAGTATGTGAAAGAGAGAAGAGAGATACTCACAATGATGATGAGCGGCGGTAAGTGGCGGTGATCGAAGAAAGGCGGAGAGACAGAGAGAGCGGCGCCTGAGAGAGTGATGAGAGAGAGAGAGAGAATGACGCCTGAGAGTGACGAGAGAGAGAGAATGACGCCTGAGAGTGACGAGAAAGAGAGAACGGTGCCGGCGTGCCGCGCCTGAGTGAAGAGAGAGAGAGACAGAGAGAGCGGCGTTGTTTGAGAAATTTGAGAGTGAGAAGAGAGAGTTTTACCCCCCTAGGGAGAGTTTTGGTCCTGTGTCTTTTTTTTTTTTCCTCCTTTTTTCCGCTTTTACCCCCTAGGGCAGCGCTTTCTTTTTTTTTTTTTTTTTTTTTTCTTTTTCCCTTAAAAACTCTTTTTCACAATTACATTTTTCAGATCTACATAACATATATATATATAATATATAAATTTTTTTTTTTTTTGACAGGTAAAGAGAAATTTCATTAAAAAACAAAAACTTCAACTAAGTACACAAAATGTGCACCCAGAAGAATGGAAATTACATAGGGACATAGGATATATTTGGTGAGTGTTTTTTGTTTTGTGTTTTCTAAACTTGTATTTAAGTGTTTTGAAAAATTGCTTTTAAAAATAATGTTTTAATAGGTTTGAGAACAAAAAGTTTGTTTGGTTGATGTTTTGCACATTTTTGTAGTAATGTGTTCATTTATTATTTTATTATTCTTAGAATTATTATTTTTTTACAATCAACACCAACCTCGACCACAGCCACCGATAAACACAGCCACCGGCAACCACTGCTAGTCACCATTCACCAACAAAACCAACAGTCACAGCAACACACCCACCGGCAAACCACATCTTCACCAACAAAACCAACAGACCCACTAACCACATCTTGCAAGACCCACCACAAACCAACAAAACCCAACCACAACTTCAACAAAACCCCACCACCGGCCACCACAGACCAACAAATCTCCACCGCGAGAGAGAGGGATCGGTCCCATCGCGAGCCACGTTGGGCGAGAGAGAGATCGGCCTCAGATTGACGAAACCCAGTACCACCACGAAGTTTATTGCGAAGCCCAGGCACCACAGCGAAGAAAGATCGGAAGCCCATGTGACCACTGCGAATCCCACCGAGAGGCACATCAGGCGAGACCGCGAGAGAGATCGGCACCATGAGCTACACCGGTGAGAGAGAGGGAAAGGATAGTGAGAGTTGAGTTCAGATGAAAGAGAGAGAAAATATATTTTTTTTATTAAACAATATCATTGAGTATAGAATACAAAAAATGAAAACATCAAAAAGATGTTCTCAAAATATTAGATTTGAGTATTAGTTGTACAGTGTTTGGACTTGAGTACAAAAACAAAATTCAATTGCCAAACAAAAGACTTTGTGGTAGGGCCTGCGATTTTTTGGTTTTGAGTACAGAAAACTAGATTTAAATTCAGCAACCAAACATGCTCATAGTTATCGAATTGGAAATAAAAGCAAAACGTAAGGAAATAGCCATCATATTTTTAATTTTAATATATTATATATAATTAAATAAATATTTGTAGTACAGTACGGTATACCGGTATTTTTCAAAACGTATACCGCTACCGATACCGTACCGCAAAAAATAGAGAAAAAAAATATTGATACCATAACGTATACCACAAAATATCATACCAATTGATCGGTAGCGGTATGTTTGCGGTATGGTATTGCGGTATGCGGTTTTTGTGTACACCCCTAGATGGTCCCATGAACCAAAAAAATTTGGTTATTTTTTTAAATAGTCTAATATAGATTTCTGTATTATGTAAATCCTATATGGAGTTCATTGTAACATAGAAAATGAAATCTTTTACTCATATAGTAAAGATGTAATTATTAAAGGCTTTCTTTTGTGGATATAGGCTATCATGCCGAACAAAGTAATTCTTTGCTTTCACTTTCTTTTTCCCTACTCTTTTTTATTCTTTTATATTTAACACCATCTTATATGCTTGGATAGAGCATTTGAATATTCACACCTTGAACACAATTCAATATCGGGTCATTCTACAATATTTACACTCCTTTTGTGGGCATGGTACCCACTCAATTGTTATCATCAAACGTGATAAAGGAATTCCAGATCCTTCTGCGAATACTTTCTCAAACAAAAGCTATTGCAGCCATACAAGTATCTTGAAGATACTTCATTGCAGTAGGTTCAAAGTGATCAATTGGAGTACAAAGTTACATACACTACAACAACCTTTACAACCCACATTTCAACATTTCAATACTACAACATCTCTTTGCAGCCACCTGCAATTCTCTTCTTACAAATTTTAAAGTTAATTTTTATAGCAAATAATCTTTTCTATTTGTCATTACTAACTATTCTCTTATTGTAGGAATTAATTGGACTTCATTACAACATCTTGGAGTCATCAAGAGATCTTTCAATGTGCATGCAAGTACAACAATTCTTATTTATTTGTATGCTTATATTTGTTTTATGCCATGCTTATATGACTATAACATGATATTTCACATGAAATAAATTAAATAACAACTTGAACATTAAAATTGGATTTTGATGCGAACACGAGTTTATATACTTTGACATGATGTAAATATTGGCCAAGTTTTATTCTAGAAGACCGACTTAAGTCGGGTAAAATGGGGTGTCTAATACCTTCTCATTTTATAACCAAGCCTCCGAATCTTGAATTGACGGTTCGTATTACAAAGTACTTTACAAACAAACTGTTTTTCCTTTTACTAGACTATAACTAAGAAACTCATTTACATGTAATTCTTTCTTTTTACAAATTCATTGGCAATTGTCCAAAATACAAATATGAATAAAGAGGAATTATTTTATTTTGGAATTTCTTATTTTATCTAAAATAATTAAAATAAGTGGCGACTCCATTTACATGTACAATTGACCTTCAAATCTAGAAGGTTGGTCCATTGTCAGTTGGGTCATATTTTGAGACCTATTTGACCCTCGGGTTGTGGTTCTAACAATAAATAAATAAAAATTTAGAGTACCAAGTAATGTGATGGCAAATACTATCATATGTGAGGTAATCACCATCATATATGACATTGATACCATCAATGTGATATTTTAGCTATTAGAAGTACCATACCCATACAAAAAATCTGGATATCGTAGAATTACCTTTCAATATCTACATATAAAGTTCACACGAATCCCACATTTGGCCACCTAACCCTGGCCCCATTTGGCAGAAGCTTTGGAAGAGTAAGTTGTATGTAAGGCTCAAAACCTTTGTTTGGCATATTGGTAGTGGTATACTCCTCCTGTGCCAGATTATCGTCAGGGGATCCATACTACCCATTATGCCAACATGAAGAGGAAACTACAGCTCATATTTTCTTCCATTGCCAAGCAACTAAAATGTTTTGGTTTGGACTATGCTGAGGTTTCAGACCTGATCTCATCCCTATAAGTTCTGATCTTGTCATTGTTAAGGTGGTTGTTGATCCCCCTATGTGCTTTGCCCCTTCAACGAATCAAATGCGATATTTTTCCATGCTTCTTGCCAAATAGCTCTAACACTAGAATGTATTTGGCAGCTCTGTAATCAAGTGGTCCACTAGGGTAATTCGGTAAACCCTCTATCCTTACTCAAAGCTCTTGAACTAAGAATCATTAAGTAAAATCAGGCTTTTGAGGGCAAGACATCCTCTGTTCATTGTAAGGATTATAGTTGGTGCCCTCCCCTTACTAGTGTTATTAAGATCAATGTCGATGTCGCAATCCATGCAACAACAACCTTCATCGTAGTCATTGCCAGAGATGGATCAAAGAATTTTGTCAAGGCTTGGACTAACATGATTGATCCCTACAGTTGACCCTACAATTGCTGAAGCTTCAGCCATTCTCTGGGCAATCTAACTTGCTTACTTGGAAAGAGGGAAGAAATTTATAGTGGAAAGTGATGCCAAGAATTGTGTTGATGCACTATTGGGGTTTCAAGGTCCTGCAGTTGGAACACTCATGCTCTTTGTAATTATGTTAAGAGATTATCATTAGATTTTATTTCTTGTAGTTTTTGTTGGGTTAAGCGTGAGGCCAACATGGTCGCCCACGAATATTTAGCCAAGTTTTTTTTAGCTTTCATGCTTGTTATTTTTCCTACAATCTCCTAGCCCTTGTGCAAGAGGCTTGATCAAGAGATTTGCATTGTATTTCTACTGTTGTTCAATGAAATCATCGTATTTAACAAAAAAAAAGAAAAAGATAGGAGCTACCATTTTCAATCCGCACCATCACTTGCTTTCTTATATATGATTCCTACAATTTGTTCCTCTGTTTCAGAGGTCCCTTGGTGCAAAATTGCATTCCTCTATGCCCAAATACGATAGAGACAGATACTAAACCCTAAACGACAATAGTCAACCCTTAAGTTCTTAACTTTCCAGTCAATCTTTGTACAGGAAATAATATTTTGCCACTCATCATCAAGATCTTCCAGCCTTCCAATCAACACAAGCTTTTAACTTTCCTCCAAATTCTTTGAACGAAGAAGCATTTGAAAAAGAGATGCACACAAAACAAGTCACATCTAACACCCCAACATGCTAGTATTAATTTCCTTAGTATAAAGTATAGTCTATCTCTCGTTGCTAACCATTTTATGAAAGCATACCTTGGGATAACTTTGGTAAACAATAATTCTCTACCAATTCACGACAAGCCTTCTTAATCTAATATGATCCCAGACACTTGCAATAGAAAAGAAACAACACTTTAAAGAGATCTAGATAACCTTATCATGGATCAAAGGTGGTTTGTTATTAAGAGCATTCCCATCCAAGAAGCTAAAGTCACATTTTAGGTAGAATAGCTATTACTGTAGCTAAAACACTCACAAAACACCCTCCCATCCGGTTCTTTATTGTTGCTAAAAAAAATACATCATGTTACAGTACTCAATAACAATACCAAGTACTGTTCACGAGAGGCAAAGATATTTTTCTTTTGTTTATTCATTCTCTCTCCTTTCTCAGACATCTAGCATCTCTCTCCTCTCTCCGCTTCAGAAATTCTCTCTCTTGCATCTCTCACCATGGCCATCGTGAAATTAATAAACGAAATCGCACTAAGACCATCCCTTTCTCCTCCCAGGTTGAAATCAAGGGCATCCTCGTGTCCCTCTGTGGCAGATCTAAAGGTTTGGGTTTCGATTGATTGTGGGTTTGGGTTTTGGTTGATTGTGGGTTTGGGTTTGGGTTTTGTGGTGAGTTTCGATTTCGACGTGGGGTCACTGTATTTTTGGTGGTTGGACGCAGGTTCCGGCGTGGGTTTCACTGTATTTTGGTGGTTTGGCGTGAGGTGTGGTGTTTGGTTTTGTGTTGCCGGCGTGAGGATTGTGGGCAAGTCCCAGCTTAGTATTTGCAAGTCAAATAACACGCAATGATTCTCAGTTCTCATGTAATTTCCAACTGGTAGCATGTGAGAATCTCATATTCGCATCACGTGAAATTAATAAACCAAACTCAGCTTCAATCGGATTTATGGGATTTAATCTCAAGGCCAATGGGTTGTACAAAGTGTTGGTTAACAAATAAGGAGGAACAAGGGGTCCATACCAGAGCTTCCCAGGTTAGATTAATGTTGAATGATTTGGACTTGGCTCCAAGCTTGACGCCATGGAGTAGTTTAATTAGATTTGTGAAGTGGTTGGTTTTTTCGTTTGTTGGTAAAGTGGGAAAAAATAATAATAATATTTTAATAAGATGTATTGTAAAATAGAAAGTGAGATGTGAAATATGTTCTAAAAGTTAATAGGTAAAGTAAAAAAAAAAGGGTTTTTGAATAGATAGAGTAGATATATTATTGCTAACCGGCTGTGAATGTTCTAAGAATAATAACGAGGTCATTAGATCTTGCATGACCCCATCTCCAATCTTTATCATCGATATCACACTTGATAGTTTAGCATTTATAGAACTAGTAGCATCATAGACTACACTCACTATTACCATTAGGGGTGGGTTTGGGTTAGCTGTTTGAAAAAGTGCATTTTTTAAAAAGTGCGTTTTTAAAATGTGTATTTTGAAAATACGATTTTGAAAATCACAATTAAGCGTTTGGCAAAATTAATAAAAAAGTGTTGTTTCTGTCAATTGAGCGTTTGGTTAATTTTAATTTAAAACTGTTGTTTCGGGTACAAATGACAAAAAAGGACTTGACTATACTATTAAGTTATAGTGCAATTTTTCAAATACTTACAAATTGTAACAATAATAACAATAATAATTATATTTTGTTGCTAAATATAAAAATGATAACAATAATAACAATATTTTTAGTATTATTATTTTACTAAAAATGGTAAATAATTCACTTTTTGTGAATTGAGTATTTGAATTATATGTACAAAATAGTTATTTTTGAGTGCAAATTAACAAAAAAAACCATAACTATTTTTTTTTTAAAGAAAGAAAAAGTAAAGTCAATAAAGTATTTGAATTAAAAGGGAAGATTCAAGAAGCACAACGTACCTTAAAACAGTTTAAAAGAAAGAAAAAGTAAAGTCAATAAAGTATTTGAATTACAATAAAAAAAAAGAAAAAAGTATTTGAATTAAAAGGGAAGATTCAAGAAGCACAACGTGGAGTGTGAATGCACCACACACCTCCAAGGCAAGCTGGAGCTCTATCATCTTTTTGCTTTCTCTGAACAGCGATAATCTGACAAATCAAAAGATCCTGGTTGAAGGTGTTGAAAAAAAATTAATCTCTGCCCAGAGAGAGAGAGAAAGCAGTAAGGTTGCTGCAGCTTAGATCCCATGGTGATTCTAGTGAAACAGGTGTGTATATGTGAGATTTTTTTTTTGTTGCGATGACATTCTCCATTGTTACTGCAGCTTGCTCCGAGATGTGATGGGATCTGAGGGGAGGTGAGATTCTACAGACTGATAATTTGTCATTACTTTAAATGTTTGAGGGTATTTTAGTTATTGACGCCCTAAAAAATGTGTGATGCAAAAACGTGATCTGTGTATAAAAAATGGTGTTTTCAAAAAAGCTAAGCAGTGCCTCCAGTTTTAAAACGTTATTTTTCGCGTTTTTAAAAACGCAATTTCTTAAGAATCGCTGGCCAAACACTTGTTTTTTTTGCGTTTTTGATGAAAACGTGCTTTTGCCCTGCACAAACGCGGGGCCAAACCCACCTTAGATCAAGCAAAAATTACAACTCTGTAACTAAGTTAAAAATCAAATTTGACAGAGCCAATTAAAATATATATATATTTTTTAAATTCAATATTTTGTTTCCATGACTATAAAAAAAAAATGCAATACTGAGAAAGTTAGTGAATCTTAACATCATCGTTATTTGTATTTCGTCCAATATTTAACGAAATTGGCAAATAGAACTTGGTATGAACCAGTATAAAAGGTGGGGGTTTCTTTTAAGTTTAAACTAGTCGCAAACTTGTGCGATGCATAGGAAAATTATTAAAAATAAAATCTAAATTAATTTTTATTCCTTTTACTTCTTTTTAAAATCTAAATTAATTAATTAATTATTATTATTATTATTATTTTTTTTTGTAGTTCAAAATGTTGTAGGCAAGATCGATAAAGAAACTTTACGAATCGGATTTAGGATAGATCCTACTTTTTGGTTTAAAAAAATAACTAAGAAAGTATTTATCATAGGATAATTAAAATTTAATATAATGTAATTTTTCTTTTGGCATAAGTTGAATATAATCCAATTTTTATAAAACACGATTCATGTTTATATTTACCATATGGATTATGTTTCCATCCAAAAATAAAATAAAGGATACTTAAAATAAGAAGAAGGACAAATAAATACATGAACACATGATTATATGATCAAACCTAAATAATTTTCATAACTCATTTCAAGCTCACATGGTTTCATTATAACAAATCCATCCATCTTTCTCCATTGCCAGCAACAAAATTAAATGAAATACATAAGAAAAAAAAAAAACTCTAAAAATCTTGATGAAAATTGATAATTATGATTATTATTAAAAGATATTTATATTGTGTTTATATATGGAATATATTTTAGTATTAGACATTAATTATGATTGTGTTTTATATATGGAATAATATATTCTTTTATTAAAGAAAATATGATGTGTCAAAATTCTAATGGAATGTTTAATAATAGAATAAAATTTAAATTCAAAGATCGATAAAGAAACTTTACGAATCAGGATTTAGGATAGATCCTACTTTTTGGTTTAAAAAAATAACTAAGAAAGTATTTATCATAGGATAATTAAAATTTAATATAATGTAATTTTTCTTTTGGCATAAGTTGAATATAGTCCAATTTTTATAAAACACGATTCATGTTTATTTACCATATGGATTATGTTTCCATCCAAAAATAAAATAAATGATACTTAAAATAAGAAGAAGGACAAATAAATACATGGACACATGATTATATGATCAAACCTAAATAATTTTCATAACTCATTTCAAGCTCACATGGTTTCATTATAACAAATCCATCCATCTTTCTCCATTGCCAGCAACAAAATTAAATGAAATACATAAGAAAAAAAAAAGAACTCTAAAAATCTTGATGAAAATTGATAATTATGATTATTATTAAAAGATATTTATATTGTGTTTATATAT
Source organism: Fagus sylvatica (assembly GCA_907173295.1). Taxonomy (NCBI): domain Eukaryota; kingdom Viridiplantae; phylum Streptophyta; class Magnoliopsida; order Fagales; family Fagaceae; genus Fagus; species Fagus sylvatica. Next base: position 19,485,199 of record OU015771.1, on the reverse strand, counting down.
GGAATATATTTTAGTATTAGACATTAATTATGATTGTGTTTTATATATGGAATAATATATTCTTATATTAAAGAAAATATGATGTGTCAAAATTCTAATGGAATGTTTAATAATAGAATAAAATTTAAATTCAAAGATCGATAAAGAAACTTTACGAATCGGATTTAGGATAGATCCTACTTTTTGGTTTAAAAAAATAACTAAGAAAGTATTTATCATAGGATAATTAAAATTTAATATAATGTAATTTTTCTTTTGGCATAAGTTGAATATAGTCCAATTTTTATAAAACACGATTCATGTTTATATTTACCATATGGATTATGTTTCCATCCAAAAATAAAATAAAGGATACTTAAAATAAGAAGAAGGACAAATAAATACATGGACACATGATTATATGATCAAACCTAAATAATTTTCATAACTCATTTCAAGCTCACATGGTTTCATTATAACAAATCCATCCATCTTTCTCCATTGCCAGCAACAAAATTAAATGAAATACATAAGAAAAAAAAAAAACTCTAAAAATCTTGATGAAAATTGATAATTATGATTATTATTAAAAGATATTTATATTGTGTTTATATATGGAATATATTTTAGTATTAGACATTAATTATGATTGTGTTTTATATATGGAATAATATATTCTTATATTAAAGAAAATATGATGTGTCAAAATTCTAATGGAATGTTTAATAATAGAATAAAATTTAAATTCAAAGATCGATAAAGAAACTTTACGAATCGGATTTAGGATAGATCCTACTTTTTGGTTTAAAAAAATAACTAAGAAAGTATTTATCATAGGATAATTAAAATTTAATATAATGTAATTTTTCTTTTGGCATAAGTTGAATATAGTCCAATTTTTATAAAACACGATTCATGTTTATATTTACCATATGGATTATGTTTCCATCCAAAAATAAAATAAAGGATACTTAAAATAAGAAGAAGGACAAATAAATACATGGACACATGATTATATGATCAAACCTAAATAATTTTCATAACTCATTTCAAGCTCACATGGTTTCATTATAACAAATCCATCCATCTTTCTCCATTGCCAGCAACAAAATTAAATGAAATACATAAGAAAAAAAAAAAAGAACTCTAAAAATCTTGATGAAAATTGATAATTATGATTATTATTAAAAGATATTTATATTGTGTTTATATATGGAATATATTTTAGTATTAGACATTAATTATGATTGTGTTTTATATATGGAATAATATATTCTTATATTAAAGAAAATATGATGTGTCAAAATTCTAATGGAATGTTTAATAATAGAATAAAATTTAAATTCAAAGATCGATAAAGAAACTTTACGAATCGGATTTAGGATAGATCCTACTTTTTGGTTTAAAAAAATAACTAAGAAAGTATTTATCATAGGATAATTAAAATTTAATATAATGTAATTTTTCTTTTGGCATAAGTTGAATATAGTCCAATTTTTATAAAACACGATTCATGTTTATATTTACCATATGGATTATGTTTCCATCCAAAAATAAAATAAAGGATACTTAAAATAAGAAGAAGGACAAATAAATACATGGACACATGATTATATGATCAAACCTAAATAATTTTCATAACTCATTTCAAGCTTCACATGGTTTCATTATAACAAATCCATCCATCTTTCTCCATTGCCAGCAACAAAATTAAATGAAATACATAAGAAAAAAAAAAAAACTCTAAAAATCTTGATGAAAATTGATAATTATGATTATTATTAAAAGATATTTATATTGTGTTTATATATGGAATATATTTTAGTATTAGACATTAATTATGATTGTGTTTTATATATGGAATAATATATTCTTATATTAAAGAAAATATGATGTGTCAAAATTCTAATGGAATGTTTAATAATAGAATAAAATTTAAATTCAATTAAAAAATATATATTAAAACAATAAAAGATTAAACGAATCATTGTACGTACCAATAACAAAAGAAAACCGGCCAATACAGAAGTGTATTAAACCTTGGTGTTTTTGTCCGTTGAAAATATGTCCACGTATTATTATTTTTTTTTCTTGAGAAGAAAGTTAAGTTGGCAGTACGTCGGTGAATGTAAGTTATTATTCTTCCTATATAAGAATCGAATACAAGAAAACCTAGAAGCCACAAATTAATTAAGGACAAAACCTTACTTGAGAGCAATATCGTTGTCGCCATGGCAGCTCTTTCTTTCAATCTCTTTCTTCTCTCTTGCTTCACTACTTTTGCTTTGCTGTGCTTCACCACTACAGCCTTAACCACAACTCCCACCATCACAAAACCTCGGCGGTATGTCACCAAACTCATTCACCCTGGCTCGGTTCACTCTCCATTCTACAACCCTACGGCCACTGTTTCAGACCGAGCTAGACGTGTCATAGACAGTTCAAGTGCACGTTTAGCCTACTTACAGGCAAAGTTTCAAGAAATTTCTCTAGCCACTGGTACTGGTACTGATGATGTGCGAGCTGGTGTTATTGCAGAGACTACGGCTGAAAGTTTTATTGCAAATATATCCATTGGAGAGCCTCCTTCTCCACAGCTCTTAGTTATCGACACAGGCAGTAGTCTTTCGTGGACTCAGTGTCAGCCTTGCTCCAGCTGGTTTAAAAGCTGTTTTCAACAAGCTGTTCCTGTTTTTGATCCTTCCAAGTCTTCCACATACAAAAGGGTATCTAATTGTTCCTCTCCTACTTGCGACACAGCTCCCGGTAAAGGGTGTGATGCATCAGGTTATTGCACCTTCAACCTAACATACAATGATGGAACCACTGTAACTGGACCTCTGGCCACTGAAACGCTGACCTTTGTGACTTCTGATGAAGGAACAATATCAGTTCCTAATATTGCTTTTGGTTGTGCAAATAACGTTGGTGGTTTCGGTGGCCAAGCTAGCGGACTAGTTGGTCTCGGCAGCAGTCAAATATCTTTGGTTTCTCAATTAGGTTCTAAATTTTCTTATTGTTTTGGCCGTGTAATGGATCCTCAATATATTCATAATCAATTGGTTATAGGAGATGGAGCAAAAGTAGAAGGCCTTTCTACCCCACTTGAAATTTTGGGTGGCTTGTACTTTCTAACCCTACAAAGCATAAGTGTGGGTGAGACAAATCTTAATATTTCTCCCAACGTATTTCAAAGACCTCCAAACAGATTAGGCGGAGTGGTCATAGACTCAGGGACAACTCTTACCTATTTACCAAGAGCTGCGTTCGATCCACTTAATGTAGAGGTACGAAGGTTGGCGGATGGCTTGCTACCAAGGTTTGGGAGGATCTAGCACCTCAGCTCCTTGCTACACGGGGGTTATTGATCGTGACCTTATTGGGTTTCCAGTGGTTACCTTTCACTTTGCAAACGGGGTTGATTTGGATTTAGACATGGAGAGGCTTGTTCTTTCAAATAGATCCAAACAAATTTTGCATGGCTGTGGCTTCCGAGTGATGTACTTGTTGACTTGACTCTTATTGGAGTACTCGCTCAACAAAATTATAATATTGCCTATGATCTTGCTGGGAAAACTCTTTCTGTACAACGGATTGACTGTGAACTGTTAGAGTCATAATGAAGTGAGATGTCCTATTCGTCTTTGGAAGATTTTTAGTTTTTAGAATGTTCTTGAATCAGATTTTATTTTCTTATTTTTGAGTGTATTAGTTGGAGGTTTTATGTCAAATTAGATCTATTATAATCGTTAATTTTAAGTGTTTTACTTTTACCTTTTAATTTAATGAAGGAAGGTAGATGAAAATAAATGATATAGATATTATAACTTTTATTATAACACTTGGAAGTTTTCATATTATATTTGCAAGTAACTGAGCTATGACTCTTGAGGCATTAAGTGGATATGTCATGGTGTACAAACCAACATTTTACTTCTTTGCCATCTCTTCCACCCCATCCTCAGCCAAACTTCTGCAAGATCTAACCCCCTACACTCCCAAAGTGCTTGGAGCTTCAGACCAAAGTATCAAACTAACTCTAAAAAATTTCAAATTGATTTATTAATTAATATAGACTTCTTTTATATCCACTATCTAATTCAACTCTAAAAAATTCCAATATTCAATTGTTTTACCTTCTTGAACTTCCACCAACCAAAATAGAGGAAAAAAAAGAGACCTGAATTTCGAGAAGGGGAAGGCACTAAATCTGGCCAAATTAATTGGCCAAGAATAGTTCAACAGTCTAAAATCAAATTATCAAAAAAACACATGTGAAGGAAAACCAAAATATATTTGAGCTATTTATCCTTATTTAAATATTTCCTCACACTTCATTCTTTTTTTCTCTCATTCATCTAGAGCTACTAAAGAAAAATAGAAACAAAATAGAAACATTACTTAGTTCCATCTCAAGGAAAATCACTAAATTTGGAGTTCCCGAATGTATCAAACATAAATTCTCAGTATGGTTGCTCAGTAATTGGAAGAGAAGGGGAAAAAAAATCTTAGTTTCTCTCATGTTCTATAGTTAACAACATTTAAAGTTTAAACGACATTTCAGTCACCAACAGGTCAAACATAAACTGTTAGTATGGTTGTTTAGTAACTAGAAGAGAAGGAAACCAAAAACAAAATTCTGTGTACAATTCACTAAACAAATTACTTAAATCTCTAAAGCAAGAATTACTTTTCCTTCTCAATGGATTCCTTATCAAATTTAGGTTGTGATGCTGATATTGCTGATTGAGAAGAAACAAACTGTAGAATCTCGAAAAACCTTGTCTGGCTATAACTCAGAGCTTTTTGCCAATAAACAATTGCAATATCCCCTGCCTTAACTCTCAACTCCAATAAGTTACGATCAATCTCTGTTTCATGTTTAGCCACATAAGGTTTGAATAAAGAATTATAAACATATGTTGTTCCCTGGAACAATTAAAAAATTATATGTAAGTATAACTGTTATGAAGGTATAAAATAATTAAACAAAATAGTTTTGTAAGTTAGAGATGTCGAAAGCATGCCTTTGTTTTAGGATACCAAAGGTATATAAAGAATGCCAACTTTGCTTCACTATACATTGGTAGCCTTCATTAAAAAAAAACAACCATCATGAAACTACAAATAAATGTGAAAGAGTAACAGGACTATAAATCAATTTATTTGTGTTGTGTTCAAAGATTTCATACCATGAAATGAAAGCATCCCCAACTCTCTCACAGACTGTAAGCATAGCAACTATAATCCTACAACATAGAAGATGTTACATTTTAGCACTAAAATTAGTTGTATCCCAAGATACTAGCACAAGATGAAGATGCATACCAGTATTGGCACCAAAACATAAGTTGCTCAATCTCAATCTTATTCTTCTCCACAGTTTTAAAACACTCATAAGCCGGATAGGCATAGCCAAAAACTAGCCTGCAAATACAAAATAGAAGTTTTAACTTTCCTGTATAACAAGCACTTGACTAGTGAAAATGAGGAATTCCTAAATTCGTTTTTGTTACTTACACAAGTGCTCTTGAAAGAAAAGACCCCATCATTTTGAGTCCCAATAACAATTGGTGCATCTATTTGTAGACTTTATGAAAAAATTATACCTGAAATGAGAGAAAGAAAAAAAGAAAAAGAAAAAAAAGTGCCTAATAAGTTTGAAGAAGTCACAACTCACAAGTAATATTTGTTAGTTATGAGCCAATATCAAAGTTAGAGAGAAGTAGCACATAGTGTCACTATATTAAATTCAACGTCATGCACTGTATAAGAACAAAAAACAAACCGACACATTGTATATAAGATGATACTAATAAACGATGCACCCTGCCTTTTGAAATATTTTGTAAGAAATTAACTTATGACTCATTTAATATTTATTACGTGTTATTAATAATTGACGAATTGACTTTTATTATATGACATGTCATCTAAAAGAAGAAAAAATACAGATTATTAAAATTAATATAATGAAGAATATGAATTTATTGCTTGAATGAGTTGACAAATATTTTAATTAATAATCTATTAACTTAAGCGCATAATTTTTTTTTTTTAAATATTCTTGATTACGTGCTATTAAATTTTGCTGAATGCCATATACCAAATCAATTTTTTATTCTATAAATCTTAGGGAAAACATCAAAATAATTTATTTTACATAAATAATTAGTGTATCACCTATAAATAATTAATACATGAAAATAAATACATTTACCCCATTAACATTCTTTTTAATTACATTGCACAAATTTAAGGTGTTATTTTCATTAAAAGGAGAGTTGGGAAATATAAATTATTAAGATGAATATAATTTAAAATATGAACATTATTGAATTCACAAATATTTTATTATTTTAAGTAATTTAAGCCAATAATTATATTCTTGATTGCATGTGTTGCTTCAAATGTTGCAAAGCAACTACACATGATGAAGAATGTCATTCCAAATTATTTATTCTTGGAAAATAACTATTCTAAATAATTTTTTTCTTGTATAAATTCTATAGAAATACCCATATAAATTCATTCTATATAAATAACCGGACAAAATTTAGATATAGTTCATTAGGTGTTGTACTCTAGTTTCTCTATTATAATTCAAACACATGGTTATATAGATCAATACAAAATTAGGTAATCATATGGTAAATTGGTCAAAGTAACCACATAGTTGAATTTAATTGGAACATCTAAGGAACAATACTCACTAAAAGTTTTGTAACTCAACTCGTTAGAATTTCTTGGTGTTCTTCAAGTGAGACATTCGGACTCAAATTCCCCCTTCCCAACTATTGAATTATCAATAATAATAATTGTACCCTAAATAAAGAGAAATAAGCATTAACACAATCTATAAAAGATCACAACCCACTAAATCCTTAAAATAAAATCCTCATCAAATCTTGCGGAAAATTTGTTAATACATTGTAAAAAACTAAACCCCACCCAAGGTGAAGAAGTCAGGTTCTATCTGCTTTCGCTCTAGATTTTTTAATCCATGTTTTTCCGGTCTCCTCTTTATTGCAGAAAATGAGGAACATTTAACAATTGGATATGCATAAATTTTTCACGGAATGTGCAAGACAGTGCAGTCTGTGGGTTTTGCTGTGAACTTTACTGTGTTTTTCCGGGTTTTTTGTTTACTTCTGTTGTTCATCGGTTGCCATTGGTGTAATCCGTATAACTATAAACTCTAAACTGAATAGAGAAATTCCAATTTGTACCTGTTTCATTTGCATTATAAAATAAAATCAAGAGAGAAGAAAAACAATTAGGTTGTCCTGACCTTTCAACTTGCTTCTGTAACTCTTCTTGCAGAAATTCCAAGGGCTTGCTGCCTTGAGTAACTCTTTCTGCAGAGAAGCCAAACCTTATTTCTCTAACCGCTTCACAAGGGATGAAAAGAAGTCAAAGTTTACAATATAAAAATTAGAGATGACAGTTGATGAAAATATGATAGAAATAAACCTCAAAACCGAAACGATGTAAGTGGCAAAATATGCCCATTCGATTTTATTTATTTTATTTTTTAATTGAAACGTTAGCAGTTGTGTTTGAAACGATACCAGATTTTTTTTTGGTGTTTGATCGTTATTTTTAAAGAAGTGTTGGACTTCTTTTAATTTCTGTCAAGAGAACTTAATTTCTCAAAGAAGTCTTTTAGTGGGAGGAGATTGAATTTGATTTATTTATTTTTTTTAAAAAGATTTTGTGTTGGGTGAATTTCGGGATAAATTTTTTTTTTTTTCATAGAAATCTATTTTAAATGGATAAAATTTAGAACAGAGTTTATCTACAAACCAGTTTGGAGTCTAAAGCTACAAACCAACTATGTGGCAACTCATAAGACCATCCACATAGTTAAATTTTTTTTTTTCCTAGAAATCTATTTTCGTCCCTGAACTTTAAAAAAGTTCTTTTTTAAACATGAATTTCGTTTTTTTTTTTTTAAAGTTTAGGAGCAAAATTTATGAGTAAAAATGAACTTTTTTTAAAGTTTACGATTAAAAAATGAACTTTTCAAAATTTAGGGATGAAAAACCAAACTTATGTATAGTTTAGGGACGAAAACAATAGTTTAACCTATTTTATAAATAAATAAAAAATACAACTCTTTTAGTTATGCCACTTGTCATTATGTGACACTCTAGGGTTTCAAATTTTTTTCATTATCATTCCATTTCTCTAAGAGAAGTATATTTTGTTAAGATATCTTTTAGTAGTAGGAGAATTATTTTGGATTTTTTTTTTTAATAAAATGTGTTGCCAATAGATATTTTTTGTAAGGATGTTTGCAACTTAAAAAAAAAAAAAAAAAAAAAATTGGTGTTGCTATTTTAATTTGAACGCTATTAGTCATGCCGTTTGGGAAATTTAAACAATAATAATTAAGCCACTTGTCATTACGTAAGACATTAATTTTTTACATTATTTTGTCTTCCGCTTTTATATATAAGATAAGATGAAGATAAGTTATCTGGTTGGACAAGTGGCCCTCACAGGCACTCACTCACTAGATAGGGTTAGATCATCTTGAAAAGGTATGTGAATTAATGACCAGCAGTAGCCATAGTTGGAATAGACAACCGAATTTTCTGTGAAAGAGATGCGACACACATTTTCGACGTGCCACTCAATTCAACCACAACACCAATCTGTGTATTGTGGCTGAGAACTTGTTTGGGAAATTTTATGATCAAAGTTAGCTTATGAGCAGGTCCTTCAAGGGGATGATGACACAAGGAATGTAGAATGCTCAAAGGCACGATTGTACCGTTGGTTTTGGAAACACTGGCGTTTATGAATACACAATAAGTGCAAGCACTTGCTCTAGTGAGCTTGCACAAACACATTGCCCACGTGATCGAATTTGTAGAAGAGAGGATGAAGATTGACTCAAAGTGCTACATATGCCTTCAACAATGCGGAATGGTTACACACCCTGCAGAAGATAGGAATGAAAATTGACTCTTAAGTGCAGCATATGCGTTTAGCAATGCGTAATGGTTACACACGCCCTGTGAGATTGCCCACTCGTGAGGAATATGTGAGCATAGGTTAGGGGGTAAGATCTAAAACATACTAAGAGCCTTGTAACTCAATTGGTTAGCACCTTATGAAATTCTCCAAATGAGATATTCTGTGTTCAAATCGAATTAAAATCTTCTATCTCACTTTTTATATTTCAATTTATATTTTATCAATCACAACTTGTCACGTATTCTTTTCACTGTTTCTTATAAAATAACTAAAGTTTAAAACAAAAACAAAAAAAACCATACACGCGGCAAGTATTGATTGGTGAAGTATAAAGTGGAATAAAAGATTTATAGTCGTTTAAATCCACTCTCCCAACTATCAAATTATAAAAAATAAAAATAAAAGAATTCCAGAAAATGAAGAAGATTGAAGACCACGAGTTTTTGCCATCTCTCTCGAGTTAGCGACATTGGTATCAAAAGAGGAATTTGAGATATGGGCAATGGCAGTGTGAGCTATCTGGGTGGCTTGCAACCGCTACTGATCCAAGCTATTCCAGAGCACCCTTCTCGCATTATTTAATCGTCAACCTCCCTACTCCAAGATTATCAACAGCTGGCCTCAAAACTGGCAGGGTGACACCGTGCAAGATCACAAAATGCAATGAGCTACTCTGTTAGCTGTACCTGTTTTTTCACTTTTGAAATGCTACTCTAGAGTCTATACAACAATGCTAGGGGGAACCTAGGCCCAGCATATGATATACACTTTGAAATACAATCATATTCTCTTCACATGTAATTAACTATCGCAGATTGAAAGTTGAAACAAGCAAATAAATTATGAGAAAGATTCATGCTCATCTGCATTGCCTTTCTTCACAGATGTGATATTGCTGCATTGGGATTTAGCCCATTGTCCGACAATTTAACATCACAACAATTTTAAAACTATCAAATAACACAAAAATTGGAAAATCACATCTTTCAAAAACCAAATGATTGTCATGAAGACATATATAAATCTGCTAACCTACCAAGCTGCGAAAACATCCACTAACTCAACTAACCTTGAGCAGCCAAGTTTTTCTATGTATTTTATATGGCTGGCATAATGCGTCTATAAATTGCTTGGAAAGTCTGCCCATCATTCCTGGCAACCTTCTGGCCTTCCTCTGTTGCAGAACTCAAGAGCTTTACAACGGGATCTGCTTCAAGCTCTTCCTCTGTGAGGGCTTCATACATCGGGTGACTCTCTAAACAAGCCTTCATCCAGCCTCCAAGTTCTTCCACATCTGTAATTGTGTATATAATCCCACCAACCCTGAGAGTATAAGCATACTCATCTAGCAAGTGTGTACTGATCACCCGACGACGATGATTCTTCTCTTTGAAGTGAGGATCCGGAAACAAGAAGAACATCTTTGAAAGCTGGCCTTTCTCAAAGTAATTTGGAATGTATTTCATGGAATTTGTACGAACCACTGAGATATTTTGGTATTGACCTGGATTTGCCACCCTCAATGCTGAAATTCGCTCCTTGACATACTCTGATACCTTATCCCTGAGTTCCATCCCAATCATTAGGGTCTCAGGGAAAAGGGTTGAAAGACTGATTAGCAGTCCTCCAAAACCACAACCAATATCTGCAAACTGAATCTTTTTGGAACTATCAATCTGATCAGATGAGGAAAAGAACTGAGGATAATGAAGCGAGTAGTCAACATGACAAGGGGAGATCGGCACTGGGAAGTGAGAATCACTTAGGAGGCGTTTGGTTCACGTGATATACCTGTGATTGTAATGACATTAGCGTAATATGGAACATCACAGGTGTTTGGTTCGTTTAAATATCCGTAATGTAACATTACAAAAGTAATCACATCATCCAAAATTAGTGTGATGAGATTACCTTATTACATTAGAAGAATCTCACATTCCATTTCTTTAAAAACACGCGTGATGTTCAAATTTGGGCAAAATTTATGCTTGTTGACAAAATTGTCCAGCCCAATCACTCTTATTTACAAAACTTGCCACTGTTATAATTTTTTTCAAACTCTCAAAACCCTAGCCGTCTCAGCCTAGCATATGGCTCTCTCTCTCTCTCTAGCAATGGCTCATCATGCGGTTTCAACGGTGCTTGATCGTCGGAGTCTCGCCGGAATCATCGCCATCTAACTTCCAGAACATCGAAGCTTTCATCGGTAAGTTCTCGATTCTCAATTTTTTTTTTTTTGCTTTCCTTCGTTTTCTGTATATAACATTGTATTTTTGTGATTTTCTTTGTGAGATTTTCATTGTATCCTGATTGGATTCCAAGAAGCAAACTAGAAATTAATTTTACTACTATCACTCTCTCATTTCTAGGGTTCATAGCCTCTGTTTGTTTCATGAGAAAATCTAGCTGGCTTTGCGTAAGGTACTGATCTGCTTCTCTCTTTATCATATTTCTTTTACTTTCTTGGATGCCAAACAAAACGAGTGCTGCAAGGAAAAAAAATTATGGGTTTCTTGTGATTTTTACTGTTATATGCATATTTCAAATTTCTTGGATTTGTGGGGTTTGCATGAGCAAACTGAGTAATATGAGCTGGGATTTTATTTTATTTGTTATAATTTTTTTTAATATAGTTTAGAAGGTAATGTGAGGTGGTTCTATATGCTATCTGATTTGGTGGTTTTTAGAGTGGAATTATTGTTGGTCGAAAAAAGGGATAAAGTTGAAAGAGAATAGCTTGTTTACTTAAAAAGAAATTTACTTGCAAAATTGTTTTGTATAAGCAGATGAATTTGTTAAATTTCATTTTTCAGATCATTAATATTCCAAGATAATATTGTAGCTGATAGAAGTGCTGAAGTGTTAATAGTCTTCAACCAGGCAGCTTGCTTAATGGTTTGACTTTTTGAAGTAGTTGTTTCTATATTTAAGTTGTTCATGCTGCTCTTTTGTGTGGAACCAAATCATCATAGCGTAAATGGCTAGTGCAACTAAAATTCATGTGTGGTGGTCCTGCTTCCCTGTTCTTGTTGGGTCAGCTGCTTCCCTTTGTTCAAGAAAAATTTATGCCCTTAAATTTTGATTTGTATCTTGTATACAAATTATTTTTCTCATTGTGATCTATCAGTGTCACAATTTATTCTCACAAACTTTTCAATTAATAAATTTCGATTAATAAATTTATTCTCATTGTGATTTAGTTATTTACTTGCTTAACTGCATAATTACAGAGTTGTATGCTTGTAGTTTCTGCAACTTTTTAATTAAGTAAATTTCTTTCTGCAGTTTCCTAAGTTGAATAGCTTGTTTACTTAAAAAATAAAGGAAGAGAGAAATGAAAATTTATAGGCAACAAGTTTAGAGTATCTTGAGTATAAGGTAGAATTATGGCATGCTTGTAGATGTTAATGGTTTAATCCTTGTCATGAAGTTGGAGTTTCGAGTTTCATGGCAGATGTAGGCGCTGATTGGCTTCAATTAGCTAGTTTGATCTTTGATTCTAGCACTGAAATACCATTTTGTTGTATAATAAGCTGCTATTAGCTGAAGATAAAGTCCTCATAGACTTATGCATTTTTAGGAGTAGTATATATGCTCTGAAATTTCAATTGAAGTGATGTTTGATAATTGATACAACGAATGTGTCATTCTTCTAGCTAGGTATTAACTTTTCCTAACTTGATCAAGGTATTTATGCATATACCTAAATATATTTGACAATTTTATGCAGGTACCCTGAATCAAGGTATTTATGCAAAAAAAAAAAATAAAAATAAAAAGAGGGTGTACTCCTTTATTCAAATAATTTATCATTCTTGAATTGCCTTACTGTAGAGGATGTACTCCTTGAAACAGCCTTGCTGCCTTTGTTGATCAAGGGAACTCTTTCAACTTGGTTTTTAATTTATTCATTGCGGTTCATACATGTTTGGTACTTCTTGTTCTTTGATTCTTGCTTTATGGGGTCTTCATTATTTTGCTTCTTATGGTTCTCTACCTTATTGCTTAGGCACCACAAATCTATTGTTGTAGTATTCATCTAATTCTAAAATATTTAGTCATGGAGACATTGCATTGTTCTTGTAATGTTGTTTGTGTTTATGTTTAATAGAATCAATGGCGCGGATTCCTCTGGCTAGGAAAAAAAAGGTGGTCACATTGTTGGTGCTTTATATGGATTTGCTTAATCAATTGTTTTTTATGACTTATTTGACAACAATTATTATATTGAGATATCGTTCTATAAGGAAGAAGAGTGGTGGGAATTCTTATCATAGACATTTGGTGAGAGAATTGACTCTTAGGCGTATGGTCTTTAATGGTGACCTAGAATGTCTTGAAAACACAAGAATGGATAGACATAGGTTTCCATAGATTGTGTGACATGCTTAAGACAACCGGTCGCTTGAGTGCCACAAGGAATATGAATGTTGAGGAGATGGTTGCGATGTTTCTACATATAGTAGCACATGATGTTAAGAACAGAGTTATAAAGCGACAATTTGCCCGGTCTTAGGGAGACAATTAGTAGGTAATTTAATAAAGTCCTGAATTCCATTATACGCCTTTATGACGATTTACTCGAGAAGCCTGAGCCTGTTCCTGAGGACAGTACAGATTCCGTTTGGAAATGGTTTAAGGTACTTTGATTTATGTGTTTGTGGCTACATGAGAATGCTTTTTATTTTATGTATAGTGATTGTATCTATATTTGTGTGTACTAGAATTGTTTAGGAGCACTGGATGGAACATATATCAAAGTGAATGTGTTGGCTGAGGATAGACCTAGGTATTGGACTAGAAAGAATGAGATTGCCACAAATGTGCTAGGTGTTTGTACACAAGATATGAAATTCATATATGTCTTGACTGGTTGGGAGGGTTCAGCTGCTGACTCTAGAGTCCTTCGAAATGTTGTTTTTAGGACAAATGGTTTAAGGGTTCCCAAAGGTAACAGCCTTACACCCAATATTATTATACATTTTATAAATGCAAATTTGTTATTATTTCCCTTATTAAACTTTATATTGTATTTACATATAGGCTTTTATTACCTTTGTGATGCGGGATATACCAATGGAGAAGGATTTCTTGCGCCATATAGAGCGGAACGCTACCATTTGAATGAATGGACAGGAAGGGCATCAACCTAACACTCCACGAGAGTTTTTCAATATGAAGCACTGCTTAGCTAGAAATGTCATAGAACGGTGTTTTGGACTACTCAAAGGTCGATGGGCAATCCTTAGGACAAAGTCATTTTATCCTGTCAAGATACAGTGTAGGATTATTACTGCGTGTTGTCTTCTTCACAATCATATTAGGAGGGAGATGCCTATTGACCCATTGGAAAATGAGCTTAGTGAGGTTACTAGTGGTCAAGGCCTTGATGGAGATGTTATTCGTTATGTTGAGACTTCTGATATTTGGAGTACTTGGAGAGATGATCTTGCCAAGGAAATGTTCAACAAATGGAGGGGAGCTAGGCATTGAAGATTGTTTTTAATAATATTATTGTAATTTTACTGTTATAAGACAAAGTCCTTTGTAATATTGTCTTTATTTTACTATGTGTTGGATTTTATATTTAATTACTATGTACTCTTTTATCATTTAGATAATTCAAATGGATGGTTTGTTTCGGCAACTATAAATGTTGTTTGCTTGGTCTTGTGTGGTTTTTATTCTTTTGGGTTTATATGGTGGTTGAGGTTTGTTAATTGGATTTGGATGTTTGATGGGTTGCCAATGATATTATGTTAAGTTCAGTTTATTGAAACTGTGGGGAGGAAATAAGAATTGTTGAATATTCATGTACTAAATCAATTGTGTCTTAGAGGTAAATTGAAGAGGGAAAGTTGAAATTATTTGATGTTGCTTCTATTTATTTTGTGTTTGTCTCTGTTTGTGCATTTGACTGAAACTTCATAACTTTGTTTGATGAATGGATGACATAATTTATAGCTTAATTTTATCACTGTATAATTGGGTTCTTGTATGTAGTCCATGAATATAAATCTCATTTTCGAGTTACTTGAGCTGGTTAACTAGCTTAATTTTATCACTGTATATGTTTCTCTTGGATTGAGTTTGTTAGAATATTGATCCTATGGTTTGTGTTAGTAACTTTTTTCAAGTTCTTTAGTCATTGTATATTTTAATACAAGGAACTACCATGAAATTTAAGTTTCGTTCATGATCCTTTAGCAATATAAAGGGAAAGTTTGTCTCTGAAGTATTTGCGCATGCTGAATTGAGGTTTAATGATTAATGAGATTGAGTACTTCAAAAGTTAGATTTGATGTGTTTTGTGCCTTTCTTTGTGTAGATTAGTTCTTGACTTTTGAGATTAGCAATGCAACGGAGGAAAGGTTAACTCCACTGGTTCAAAAGATGGGTCCATGCAAAGTGGAAGTAAACATCAATGGACAACTACTGAGGATGAGAAGCTAGTAGAATGTCTTGTGGACATGGCTAATTCGGGCCCGACATGGAAGGCTGAAAATGGGTTTAAGTCTGGCTATTTGTTGGAGTTAGAAAGGATGATGTTAGAGAAGATATCCTGGCTGTAAGCTTAGGGCTCAACCTCATATTGAGAACATGTACAGGTTATTAAAAAAGCAATATGGTGCCATTGCTGACATGCTAGGAAAAGGCAGTGGGTTTGGTTGGGATGATAGATACAAATGTTTGGTATGTGATCCTGACATTTTTCAAGGCTGGGTTAAGGTACGTTGTTAAATTTAAATTTTGTAGTTGAAGTAATACAATGTGAATTAGTTTCATGTATTGATAACTAATGAAATTAAAATGCCAATATCGTAGGGTCATCCCGATGTTGCTGGTTTAAGGAATAAGTCATTCCCTCACTATGATGATCTTGCTCATGTTTTTGGGAAAGATAGAGCAATTGGGTTTAGTGCAGAAGGCCCTTCTGATATGGCGCAAACTGTTAACAGGGAGGAAGCTGAAAAGAATGAAGATTTGGATGATACTGATGACTCACTTGCAAGCACACAAGGTCCACCAATAGCTACATCTCTTGCAAGCACACAAGGTCCACCAGTAGCTAGATCATCAGATAACCCATCTGGTACTTCAACATCAACATCAACCAAGAGAAAGAAAGGAAAGAAAAGTGATCCTGTGTTTATGCAATTAATGGATAACCTGAGTAATATGGGTAAAGTTTATGAAGGAGCCACTAAAAGTATGAAGAAACTTGCTGAAACTTTTAAGCATGAGGCAGATGGGGCATATAGAAGAATGAAAGTACATGAGGAGCTTATTTTTGCTGGAGGGGGCTTGACTGATGAAGAAATTGCAGAAGGCCCTTCTGATAAGGGAGGAAGCAAAAGAATGAAGAGGATGATACTGATTACTTGCAAGCACACAAGGTCCACCAATAGATTGCAACAAGGTCCACCAGTGAATCATAGATAACCCATTGGTACTTCACATCAACATCAACCAAGGAAAGAAAGGAAAGAAAAGTGATCCTGTGTTTATGCAATTAATGGATAACCTGAGTAATATGGGTAAAGTTTATGAAGGAGCTATAAAAGTATGAAGAAACTTGCTGAAACTTTTAAGCATGAGGCAGATGGGGCTTAGAAGAATGAAAGTACATGAGGAGCTTATTTTTGCTGGAGGGGGCTTGACTGATGAAGAAATTGTGAAAGTTGGAGGGATTATTACTGCTGATTGCAACAAGACTGATTATTTTTTCACATTGGGAGGGCATTTCAAGAAGTTGTATGTGTACAGCTTGCTTCAAAAGAGGCTTTAGTTATGTAAAGCTTTGCTTGGTATACTCATGAAAACCAACATTATTTCTTCTTTTGTCTCTTTCCCTCTCTTTTCTAATATTGTAGTTAAGTACATGAATAGATTGGAACTATTTGTAGACCAATTTATTTCTATCAATGACACTTTATGTGTATTCTAGCTATTAGTTATATTTTTAGAATAACTTAGTTGCTTACTTATAATTTAGAATATTTTTTTTAGGTAACTTTGAGAATTAGTTTAATGAATTTTATCCACCCTCCTTTTAATATTTATAGGTATTAGGGGTTATTTTAGTCATTTTAATAATTAAATGATTTTTATTTTTATTTTTTTTTTTTACAGTTATATAATTTTTTTTTAAGATTATATGATTTTTTTTAATAGTTGTAGGTCTTAAGGGGTATTTTAGTCATTTTCATAGTTATATGAATTTTTTTTTATAGCTATATGAATTTTTTTTTAATAGTTATATGAAAGATTTATTTATTTATTTATATAATTATATGATTTTTTTAATAGTTATAGGTCTTAGGGATATTTTAGTCATTTTATTAATGTTAGGGTATTATATGTTATACACAAGGGTACTTTTGGAATTCATTATAAAAAATTGTAATGATTCCTAGAAATGTGATAAAACCAAACAAGGATTGGAATGTTACATTCTTGGAATGTGAAGGGGATGTAATTAATGAACCAAACATCATAATCCAACATTCCCTTGATGTGATTCCATGATTCAAGGATTATAGGAATGTTACATTACGGTATAATCTAAGATCAAGTGAACCAAACGCCTCCTTAATGGGTTGCTGTGTGCTCTTGCTTTGTAGAAGCGCTTTCGAGGCAGGCCAGTTGACTTGCTGAAAGTTGGGTTTGCGTCGTTTTCCAACATGGCTTTTTTCTGCAGGCTCCTAATAGGAGAGCAATGAAGATTTTCAGGATACCCATGCTCATACAAAGGGAAATTAAAATGCAATATAAATTAAGTCTTCTTTAGAAAATGAATGTTAAGCACAAAGGGTACTCATCATTACAAAATTAAGAAAGCACAGAAGTGGTGCATCAGAAATATGTAATATAATTTCAATCAGGTTTTCTTATAGGCAATCGGGGATGAAATGAGTAACAGCTTGAGAGTGTAGACATAAATTACGAAGTAAAAAAAAAAAAAGGAAATTTAGTGTCACCCATCCTTGAGCCAAAAGAAGCCTTCAAATGTTTAGTGTGGAGGGATTCAGTCTAAATCAGGGGCTAATTTGTCACCATGGATTTAGCCAAATCTTGACAATTCATTTGAAATTAATAGACGGTTGAAAAAATGACACACATGCAAAACACTAAAATGACTTCTGTGGCCCTCAAGCATTGTCATTTGTGAAGATCTCAAACTCTTCTCCTATATTAAGATTGGTAACTATAGTCTTCTCACAGTCTATTTCTCATTAGTTTTCATTTGATTCAAATAAAGCAGTTCAAGTAATTCAAACTTCATTTTATTGTTTATAATTAGAAAGAAATTGTAAAACTTCATGTATTTGTACTTTTATTTATTTATGATATCAGTATATTTAAGTTCTCAGTTTATTAAATCTTTTATAATTTAAGTTTTTAATTACTTAAAAAAATTTAATGAAAAATTAAGTATTTCAATGACCATCTTGAAAAAATTTTCTGGAACCACCACTGATTTAGAATCTCTTTAGCAACATTCAAACAAACACATAAAGCAAACTCAGCAAAAAGAAAAGAAAAAGAAGTTAAGAAATGGAGCGGCACTAGTAGTGAGGGGAAGAAAGAGAGAGAAAGTGCAGAAGTAAGCCGGTTGGTCTCGTTGGAACCGTCGAAGCTGTGCAGCGGATGCTCCCTTGACAATGACGCAATCGAGGTGGTGCGACAGTGCACGGCAACCCAATTGAGGAGAGAGAGAGGATGAGTAGATCAGAGGTAGAGGAGTGTGGAGAAGAGAGTAAAGTTGGTGAGTTGGCATTATTAAATTTTTTTTACACAAATGTCAAAGAATTATTGGGTTGAAATACAATCTTATGTTAGCTGAGTTGGTATTTTCGAAATAGGAGATACTTTCTTGGTGCTTGGACTGGGCTTAAACTTTTACATTTTATTATTTTGGCAGTGACAAGACATATTACAAGAGATGATTGACATATTACTATAAATGACATTCTCACGGGACGGTTCCGTGAACCAAAAAAATTCCTTTATTTTTTTAAATAGTCTAATATAAGTTTCTCTATTATAAATCCTATATGGAGTTTATTGTAACATAGAAAATGAAATCTTATACTCATATAGTAAAATTGTAGCTATTAAAGGCTTTCTTCCATGGATATAGGCCATCATGCCGAACAAAGTAATTCTTTGCTTCTACTTTCTTTTTCCCTACTCTTTTTTATTCTTTTATATTTAACACCATCCTATATGCTTGAATAGAGCATCTGAATATTCACACCTTGAACACAATTCAATATCGGGTCATTCTACAATATTTACACTCTTTTTGTGGGCATGGTACTCACTCAATTGTTACCATCAAATGTGATAGAG
The DNA here is from genome assembly GCA_907173295.1 of Fagus sylvatica. NCBI lineage: Eukaryota > Viridiplantae > Streptophyta > Magnoliopsida > Fagales > Fagaceae > Fagus > Fagus sylvatica. Next base: position 19,465,879 of record OU015771.1, on the reverse strand, counting down.
GAATTCCAGATCCTACTGCGAATACTTTCCCAAACAAAAGCTGGGTCAGCCATACAAGCATCTTGAAGTGACTTCATTGCAATAGGTTCAAAGTGATCAATTGGAGTACAAAGTTACATCCACTACAACAACCTTTGCAACCCACATTTCAACATTTCAATACTACAACATCTCGTTGTAGTCACATGCAATTCTCTTCTTACAATTTTTAAAGTTAATTTTTATAGCAAATAATCTTTTCTATTTGTCATTACTAACTATTCTCTTATTGTAGGAATTAATTGGACTTCATTACAACATTTTGGAGTCATCAAGAGATCCTTCAATGTGCATGCAAGTACAACAATTCTTATTTATTTGTATGCTTATATTTGTTTTATGTCATGCTTATATGACTATAACATGATATTTCACATGAAATAAATTAAATAACAACTTGAACATTAAAATTGGATTTTGATGCGAACATGAGTTTATATACTTTGACATGATGTGAATATTGGCCAAGTTTTATTCTAGAAGACCAACTTAAGTCGGGTAAAATGGGGTGTCTAACACCTTCCCATTTTATAACCAAGCCTCCGAATCTTGAATTGACGGTTCGTATTACAAAGTATCTTACAAACAAACTGTTTTTCCTTTTACTAGACTGTAACTAGGAAACTCATTTACATGTAATTCTTTCTTTTTACAAATTCATTGGCAATTGTACAAAATACAAATATGAATAAAGAGGAATTATTTTATTGTGGAATTTCTTATTTTGTCCAAAATAATTAAAATAAGTGGCAACTTCATTTACATATATAATCAACTTTCAAATCTAGAAAGTTGATCCATTGTCAGTTAGGTCACATTTTGAGACCTATTTGACCCTCGGGTTATGGTTTTAACAATAAATAAATAAAAATTTAGTGTACCAAGTAATGTGATGGTAAGTACTATCATATGTGAGGTAATAACTATCATATGTGACATTGATACCATCAATGTGATATTTTAGCTATTAGAAATACCATACCCATACAAAAAAATGTGGGTATCGTAGAATTACCCTTCAACATCTGCATATAAAGTTCATACGAATCTCACATTTGGCCACCCAACCCTGGCCCCATTTGGCAAAAGCTTTGGAAGATTAGTATGAAAGGCTCAAAACCTTTATTTGGCATATTGGTAGTGGTATACTCTCCCTGTGCCAGATTATCGTCAAGGGATCCATACTACCCATTATGCCAACATGAAAGGAAACTACAACTCATCTTTTCTTTCATTGCCAAGCAACTAAAATGTTTTGGTTTGGGCTATGCTGGGGTTTCAGACCTGATCTCATCCCTATGAGTTCTAATCTTGTCATTGTTAAGGTGGTTATTGATCCCCCTATGTGCTTTGCCTCTTCTAGCGAATCAAATGCGATATTTTTCCATGCTTCTTGCCAAATAACTTTAACACTAGAATGTATTTGGCAGCTCCGTAATCAAGTGGTCCACTAGGGTAATTCGGTAAACCCTCTATCCCTACTCAAAGCTCTTGAACTAAGAATCATCGAGTAAAATTAGGCTTTTAAGGGCAAGACATCCTCTGTTCATCGTAAGGATTATAACTGGTGCCCTCCCCTTACTGGTGTTAGTAAGATCAATGTTGATGTCGCAATCCATGCAACAACAACCTCCATTGTAGTCATTGCCAGAGATGGATCAGAGAATTTTGTCAAGGCTTGGACTAACATAATCCCTATGGTTGAGCCTACAGATGCTGAAGCTTCAGCCATTCTCTAGGCTATCCAACTAGCTTATTTGGAAAGATGGAAGAAATTTATAGTGGTTGAGCCTACAAAGGTTTTGACAACGACTGGCTCGTTGTTTCTGGTAATTGGTTCACGGGTGGGTCGTCCTGCCGGAATAAATTCGGCCGTCCAGGTTAGATCTATATTTTAGCCTAATTTTTTGTTTTTTAGGGATAGTCTGAACAGATATCTTTTTGTCTGACCAAGAAAATAATTTGTTAGGTATGAGCCTAAATGGCCAAGCAAGACAATTTTTTTGGGTCTGAAAATTTGCGGTTTTGTTTTGTAGTTTCTTCTCGGTTGAACGTTCCAGCTACCGCAGCCAACCTTGAAGACCTGACAAAGGCCCTTAATACAAACATTTGTGTTAATCGGATCGGACAACCGAGAGTGGCACATTTGTTACTCAAATATCAGCCATTGATTGGAAATTTTTTGGACGGTCCGACAGTCCCACGCTCGGAAGAGACACCAATCGAGCCTACTGCTCTTTATGTGGCTCAACCTGCTTCAGATCTTCCTCAAGTCGATCACCCTGATCTCGTACCCACCGGGGAAGTATCAGAGATGGGATCTCCTGTTGACCTTTTCGAAGTAATTGGGAAGAAGTCAAAGGGAGCTATTAGCTCTAAAAGTAAGGGCAAAACCAAACAAGGCGCTCAGCCCAAAAAATCAAGGAGGGCCGTATTTGAGGTAATAGCGGCCGAGGAGACGGGTCACAGGGAAAAATCGAGGTCGGCGCCATCCGCCGAAGAGAGTAGGCCTCCACAAGCAGTGGAAGAGGTCGAGATCGAGCAGGTCGAAGAGCTGGTGCGCAGGCCGAAAAGAGCCAGGGTTGTGGACGAACAAACTAATCTTCCCAGTTCCTCATCTTCGGTTGAAATATGGGTGCCGAAGATGACAGTGGCAGGGGATCCAATGATCACCAGCCACACCGTATTCGATACTTCCGATGTCGAATTCTCTGCTAGGGTGGCTCAGGCCCTAACTAGAGCATTTTGCCTTCCCGGGGATAATCAAGTATGGGAAGATATGTCTTCGGGCCGGATGTTCTGACACATCTCCCGTGGTCTGGTGATGGTATGTTTTCTCAACATTTTATAATTTATACACTTTTTACTTATCTTAACTTTTATGTTGACTAACCCGTTTGCATTTTGTCTTAAGGCTGCTCAGGGCGTCGACACTGCGGAGGCCAGGATATCCGGTCTCCACCAACACCTGAAGGATAAGGAGGCCGAACACGATAAGGCCATGTCAGACGTGTTGGCGGATGCTGCAAACAGTTATGGAGCCCTGGAGAAAAAACACTTTGAAACTACCAACTAGATGAAGGAGGCCGAGGAAAAGGCGATGACCGAGTCCGAGCAGAAGGCAAAGGTTGAATCCGAGCTCGTCCAACTACAGGATAAGATTAAAAATCTTAAGTTCGAATGCATCCGCTCGATTGGTGAGGCCCGGGAGGAGGGCAAACGTGAGGGTAAAGCAGAGGGCAAGCAGTTGATCCTTGAGGAGGTTAAGGATCAAATACAGGCGGTTTATAACAAGAGTTTCCGAGATGGGTGGAAGGCTGCCCTAAAGAAAGTTGACGTTCCTGCCGCTTTGGACCTGCTGTTGAGGGATAACACGCCTCTGCCTTATCCTAAAGCCGATCTGAGAGAATCAGACAAAGAGGATACGGAAGACGAGGTAGATGAGAATGATGAGAACGAAGCTGAGGAAGTTGGTGATGCCCAAGGTGATCGTGTGGCTGACTCAACTCCCATTCTTATTGATGATCCTCCTGCTCCTTCCGGTCCGGCTCCTATTGACACGGTTCCTATCCCAACCGATGACCCTCCTGCTCCAGTAGATTGGGCTCTCGCTGCCTCGGCTCCTCCTACTGAGACTCAATGATGATTTTTTAAGATTTTATGAACATGTGTTTTTCTTTTCGTTTGTAAATATTTTGAAGGCTGAGTGCCCTAAACATCATATTTTTGACATGATCGTTTATGCTATTTAATCTTTGGTGTATGTGTTTTCATATTTCTTGGTTTATTTCTATGTGATATTTTAGATTGACTGTTTCAATTTCCCTAAGATGGTTTTAGTGAGGACCGTACTTTATTCAAATTTTGATATTTTATTAGGATAATATTTCAAGCTGAAGAAGGGTGACAAATTTAGTTCGGATGAACATATTCTAAAGACCCCGAGCAAGACAGTTTGTTCGGATAAATTTTTTTCACCTAAGTATGGATAGTATGCAGTTTAGACCATTTTTGTGGATGGGGGTTCTTTTATCTTGCCCACAAATGTAGTGAACCCGTCTAAACGTTGTTGACTCTTCTACTTTTATTTAGTACGGCAATAAATCCATCCTATTTAATTTATTTTTCTTAGGATATATTGTTTTGAATCATAAATCAGCATTGAATATCCATACATGATAAAAGGTCGTGGGGTTGGTTTGGTTCCCAGGTTTAACTAACGACGAAAATGACAAATAGTTTAATACTAACCTCAATTAACTTTGTTCGGATGGTCCCCTGTTCTAATGTGCCCGTCAGTTTTGGCGTTTTATTTCTGTTCGTCCTTCCGATCGAGGTAGTTTTGCTTGATTTTGCCTCCTTTTCCTTCAGTCACCCCCCTGGAGGTGGTAATCCTGCCTGGTTTGATATTTTTTCCTTTACTCACCCCCTTAGAGGCGGTAATATCGTTAGGACAAAGAATTTCCTTACTAACCCCCCTTGAGGCAGTAATTTTGTCTAGTTTTAAAACTTTCTTCCTTTACTCACCCCCCTTGAGGTAGTAGTGTTGTTAGGATAAAGAATTTCCTTACTCACCCCTCTTGAGGTAGTAGTTTTGTTTGGTTTTAAAATTTTCTTCCTTTACTCACCCCCCTTGAGGTAGTAGTGTTGTGAGGATAAAGAGTTTCCTTACTCACCCCCCTTGAGGTAGTAGTTTTGTTCAGTTTTAAAACTTTTTTCTTTTACTCACCCCCTTGAGGTAGTAGTGTAGTTTGGATAAAGAATTTCCTTACTCACCCCCCTTAAGGTAGTAGTTTTTTTCGGTTTTAAAACTTTCTTCCTTTACTCACCCCCCTTGAGGTAGTAGTGTAGTTTGGATAAAGAATTTCCTTACTCACCCCCCTTGAGGTAGTAAACCTGTTCGGTCATAAAAAACGTAAGTGAATATAATCATAGTCCGAACATATATTGCTTCTCAGTTTACATTTTAAAAGAAATACTTCCTTAAATTATAGATGTTCCATGGCTGGGGACAGCTTTTCCATGCATATCTTCCAATCTAAAAGCTCTAAGCCCTGCCTGAGATAAAACTTTGTAAGGTCCTTCCCAATTTGGTCCGAGCTTTCCTTCATTCGGCTTTCTTATGTTGGCCATAACCTTTTTTAAGACCAGGTCACCGATTTGAAATGCCCTTGGTTTGATATTTTTGTCAGCTCCATTCTTAACCACTGTTGATATGATGCCAACCGAACTACAGCTAGGTCTCGTTTCTCCTCCAAAAGGTCCAGGTCTTTCCACAGATTATCTTCATTAGTCTCTACAATGAACTCCGTTGTTCGGGTGGTCGGCATTCCGACCTCCAGTGGAATAACTGCCTCTACACCAAATGCTAGTGCGAAAGGTGTCTCACCAGTAGATTTCCTTACTGTTGTTCGGTGCGTCCACAATACGCTCGGGAGTTCTTCCACCCACTTTCCTTTTGCTGCTTCTAATTTTCTTTTAATCCCATTCAATATGATCTTATTAGAGACCTCGGCCTGTCCGTTAGATTGCGGGTAGCCTGGAAGAGGAAAAGAAATTTCTGATTCCTAATTCCGAACAGAATCCTTTGAACAGTTTGCTTTCAAATTGTGTGCCGTTGTCTGAAATAGCAGCCCAAGGTATGCCGAAACGTGTGATAACGTTTTTTCAAAGAAATCGTTTTGTATTAACATCCCGGATATTAGAGAGCGGTTCGGCCTCGACCCATTTGGTAAAGTAATTTGTTGCTACAATCAAGAACCTCTTATTTCTTGGAGCCCGAGAGAGGGGCCCTACTATATCCAATCCCCACTGGGCGAATGGCCATGGGCTGGACAGGGGATTCAACTCTCTAGCCAGTTGATGGATCATAGGAGCAAACCTTTGACATTTATCACATTCCCGAACGTATTTCAAGGCGTCGGCTTGCATATATGGCCACCAATATCCTTGAGATATCGCTTTATGTGCCAGGGACCTCCCTCCAGTGTGACTTCTGCAGATTCCCTCATGTATTTCGAAGAGGAAGTCTCTTACCTTCTCCGGGTGTACACACAGTAGATAAGGTCCAGTGAACGACCGTTTGTACAACAACCCTTCATTGAAGACCTAATATCTTGGAGCCTTATGTTTGATCATCTTGGCGTCCTTTTTGTCTTCGGGCAATTTGTTGTTTTTAAGATAACTTAATATAGGGTCCATCCAGCTCGGCTGACTGCTGATGGAGCAAACAGATACCTCCTGGTTCTAAAAACTCGGTTGGTCCAATGTCTTTATACAGACTGTCCTTTGCATATCCATTTCTAATGCTGTGGCTAGTTTAGCCAAAATATCTGCATGGGAGTTATGTTCCCTTCCAATTTGTGCAACATGAATTGAATCAAATTTGGATAACAGAGACCGGGCGATGGTGAGATAAACCGCCATCCTTTCATCTTTGGCCTGATATTCTCCTGAAATTTGGTTAGCCACAAGTTGGGAATCACAGAATACCTGGAGATGACTCGCACCGAGTTTTTTTGCTGTTTTGAGACCAATCATTAGTGCCTCATACTCGGCTTCATTGTTTGAAGCCGAGAACTTCAACCGAATAGCCTGCTTGAGAACCAATCCTTCTGGAGAGACCAGCACGATTTCTGCCCCTGAACCTTTAGAGTTTGATGTTCCGTTGACAAATGACTCCTATCTTCCTGTAACCAAACCGAGCTGAGTTTCGACTGGTATTAACAAAGACGGGTTGCTCGGATCATATTGAAATTCGGTCAAAAATTCTGCCAAGACCTGCCCCTTGATTGCTGTCCGAGGTTTATACTCTACACTGAGTGATCCCAGATATACCCCCACCTAGTGATCCTTCCTGAGAAATCAAATCTTTGCAAGAGCATTTTAGGCAGGAGATCACTTAATACTGTGACTGTGTTAGACTGGAAGTAATGGGATAGTTTTTTGGTGGCCTGAAGTAGTGCCAGAGCTGCTTTTTCAAGAGGTAGGTACCTCAGTTCGGTCTCGTCCATTACCTTACTGACGAAGAAGACCAGCTTCTGTTATTGTCCCAATTCCCGAACCAAAACGGCACTTATGGCATGGTCGGACACTGCCAAATACAAAAACAGTGGTTCCCCCGAATTGAGAATTGAAAGACATGGAGGAGTTGATAAGTAAGTCTTGATTCCCTGAAACGCGACTGAACACTCTTCATCCCATACAAATTTACTCCTTTTGCCCAAAAGTCGAAAGAAAGGCTTGCATTTGATAGCCGACCTTGAGATAAAACGGCCGAGAGCGGCAACCATACCAGTCAGGCGTTGCACCTGCTTAATGTTTCTGGGCTCTGCCAAGTCTACAAGGGCGGCAATCTGGTCCGGATTAGCCTCTATTCCTCTCCTACTCACCATGTGGCCCAAAAATTTACTCGAACTCACGCCAAACATACATTTGGACGCGTTGAGGCGTAGGCAACTTTCCCGCAGGATTTCGAACACTTGTAGCAGGTCGGCTACATGATTTTCCTCCCGGAGGCTTTTGACGAGCATGTCATCTATATAGACCTCAACCGTCTTTCCTATCATGTGCCCGAACATTTTGGTGACCATTCGCTGATAGGTTGCCCCTGCATTTTTTAGACCAAATAGCATCACCTTGTAACAGTATGTCCTTCTTGGAGTAATGAAAGCCGTCTTGTCTTGATCGGCGACATTCATTGGAATTTGGTGATAACCTTGAAATGCATCCAGGAAGCTCAGCCGAGCATGTCCCGAAGCCGAGTCCACCAGCTGATCTATCCGAAGGAGTGGAAAAGGATCTTTTGGGCAAGCTTTGTTCAAATCTGTGAAGTCAATACAGACTCTCCATTTTCCATTTTTCTTTTTTACCACCACCGTATTTGAGAGCCATACTAGATACTGTACTTCCCGGATCGCCTCGGATGCCAGAAGACGCTCCATTTCCTCAAGGACTATTGCGGCTCTTTCTGGAGCCAGTTTTCGCCGCTTCTGAACTATCGGCTTGTGCTCGGGCCCGATATTCAATGAATGACATGCCAAGTCCGGAGATACACCCGGAGCATCGTAGACCGACCAAGCAAAAACGTCCCGATTGCCGATCAGTATTTGAATTAATTGTTCTCTATCCATAGCAGATAATTTTGAACCGACCAAAAAGAATAGTTCAGGGTTAGAAAGATCGAAGAATACCTTTTCAGGTTGTTCGGTCATGATAACTTCTCCATCTTCAGGTTCCTGGGACTGTGATTGTCATAAGCCTCCCAGTTCTTGCACTTCCTTTATCTCCTTCCATTTAACCGTAGCCAAAACGCACTGTTTTGCGGTGACCTAATCCCCGTTCAACTCCATGACTCCGTCTTTTGTAGGGAATCTTAACTTCTGATGAAGGGTAGATGGAATCGCCCTCATTCGATGCAACCAATCACGCCCTATTATGGTATTATAGGGGGATGAAGCTTTGACCACTATAAATTCTGTCTGAAGGTTGATCAGACCTGCTAGGACAGGCAGGATAGTCTTCCCCAACGGCATAGTGGGCTCTCCTGAAAAGCTGAATATGAGGGTTGTGAAACTGGATAGTTCGGCCTCACCCAAGCCGAGCTTCATGTAGAGATCCTGGTACATTACTTCTGCAAAGCTCCCCTAATCTATAAGTACCCTCTGGACGCCGTAGTTTCCTATCCTCAGAGTGATCACCAATGGGTCATTATGAGGCAGCTGGACATCCTTTAAATTACTATCCGAGAACGAGATCACCTGTTCCATACCTCCTCCGCTCACCATATACATTGGGGCAGGATGAACGGAATCGATTATAGAGAATGATTTTCTGAGGTGGGCAGCCTTTTGCATCTTGGATCTGTAGAACTCCGAAGAAACAACGAAGCACAGTGGGTTGTGAATGACATGGATCACCCCAGCTGATGGCATGCCTGTAGAGGGAGGTTGCCAAACCACTTGACTTGGTTCTTTCTTGTTGGATAGATCCGCATCCACATACTGATTAAGATGTCCTGCCGATACCAATTTCTCTAAATGGACTTTCAGCATGTGACAGTTCTCGGTCATATGTCCCGTGTCCTTGTGGTAGGTACAATAAAGTTTTCCATCCCTTAAGGCTGGGTTCCCGAGCAGCTTTGGAGGCTAAACAAAGAAAAGCTCCCTCTTGATCTTTTCCATGATTTTGTAGATTGGTTCTTTGAAAACTGTCTCAAAAGCCCGAAAAGTGGGAGCCACAAAGTTTGTTGGATTGGACAGGCTTTTGGTGGTGTTCCCAGTCCGAGCAGCAGGTTTTGTGGTGATAATCTTGGGCTGGGCGACAGTTTGAACTGGTGGGGTCCCACGACCATCTTCCTCTACTCGAATAAACTGATCTATCTGGTGCATCAATTTTCCCAAGTTCTAAGCGGGGCGCTTGATGAGAGACTGTCGCAAGCCCGTGTCAGTGGGCAAACCCAGCTTAAAAGTTCTGATCTCCATTTCTTCACTACACCCCTCAATATCATTATATGTTTCCCAGAATCTGGTGGAGTAGTCTTTTATAGTTTCATTGTCCTCCAACTTCATGGTGAGGAGGGCATCCATCTCCTTTCTTTTCCGACTGTTTGTAATAAATCGTGCCATAAATGCCTCAGCCATCCGATCCCAGGAATTGATCGTTCGTCTGCCAAGCTGGTTGAACCACCTCATTGCGACCTCTCCAAGGCTGGATGGGAAAAGCCGACACATGAGGGGGTCGTTATAACGAGACAAAGCCATACTTTGTTGATAATGACCTATGTGGGTCACAGGGTCTGTTCTGCTATTGTATGTTTCGAAACGCTGAGCTGTGAATCTTTCGGGCAGTCTAGCTTTCTCTAATTCTTTAGAAAAAGGAGAAGATGACACCGAATCAAGAGCCTTCCATACGGCATTTTGTCCCCTTGGACGAGTAGTCTTTCTTATAGAATGCCCCTTTTCGCCGTGGAGAGGTGGGCGAGACCGTGAATGCCCTCCTGTCTCCAGTGGCTTTTTGGGAACTACTGGGGGAGTCTTGAGATCTTAATTCCGACTAGGAACTGGAGGTTTCAGAGAAGTCCTCATTGTGCGAGTTAAGGGGCAAGGTGGAGTACTCGGGGTTTTTGCGTTTTGAAGCATTCACCCTGTTCCTTGGCCTTTCTTTTGCTGGAGATCGGCTTCTCGCTTCTTGCTTCAGATCACGTATCTCTCGGCGTAATTCCGAAATAATTCTCTCACTGTCTTCAGTCCGGGACGTTATGGACGAGTATTTTAAGCCGCGCCAGACATTCTTTCTGCCAGAATAGTGCGAGCCGAGATCTTTCGACGTTGCTCCCTGATTTCTTCTTCTAACCGACCCTTCATTAGGGTCGATATGTTGTGGTGGGGCCCTTGCCGAAGCTCTTCCTGCAGTGGCTCCTTCGGAAGTTTCATATGGTGTTTCGGTGGGCCAAGAAGGCTTGTATAAAGTTTTAGAGGAGACTCTTTGAGCAGGACTTCTTGATTCCCGTACCACAGAATGGGATACTCTAGACATCTCAATAAACCTCGCAAGTCTTCAGGTTTTTATCTCAAAGAAAGCTATTTCTCATAGACGGCGCCAATTGGAGGAACTTAAAATGTAACGGTCAGAATAGCTGACTGAAAGACAAATTCTTTGTTCTTTTGAGGTTTGTCCGAGCATCTTTTCTGTGTCCTGTAGTAAGAGATAACTGTAAAACAAGAATGGATCGTTAGAACCTTGGACAACCCAGTGGGGGTTGGCCTTTAACTCTCCGATGTCTTAGTCAGTTTATGGATCAAAAGATGATCGAGTATTCAAATAAACAGAGCTAAAAGAAATTGGGTGGGGTAATAATGCACGTCCGTTAAACTGTTGTCTCCTCCTCTATTTATACTTGCCTTTTATGGGGGATATTTCAGGATATTTACGCGTTTCTCTTCCTTGATAATTTAACTCTTGTCATTAAACAGAGATATTTAAGCAAATTTGATTTTGGATATTTTTTACCTGAACGTGGGTTCTGTCAGTTTTTAATGAGTGATCATCATCACCACTTATCATAGTTAATTTCTAAGTTTAAAGTATAAGACGTATTTAACACTCTTCCCCTGGATATTTTATGCATTTATAGACATTCAAGCAGATGTCAGTTCAAGGCCAACTATTTGGAGTTTAACTCAGGCGGTGTATTTAATGATCTCTGCCCCAGATATTTTAGGCATTGAATGCTAGGTTTTAATATGATTTTAGTTCATTTCGGGATTGACCGAACAAGATTTCAGCTGACTAAACCTGAACAGGTAAACAGTTCATTTCCGACCGAATACGTGACGCAGCTCGGTTATGACCGAACACGTGACGCTACTCGGATATGACCAAACTATAAATTGATATGATTTAGTTAAATCCTTGACTTCTAGTTTTGGTTTGGTTACTTCTGAATTATTTCCCCTCCACTACCCATTAAACACATATATATATATATATATATATATATATATATATATTTATAACATATCAATTCTTAATTAATATCATGTTTTCAATAAAATAACATATATTATGCTAGTACTCTCAACAAGAAAGAAAGAGAAGAGATAAGTGGTCATGGAAAAGAGAAATAACCAATAGTACAACCTTGTATTTTTCCCAGTATTACTGAAATTGACAAATACAACTTGGTATTAAGTATTATAAAAGGTGGAGTTCTTCTATATTCACAACAATCTTGTTGAGAAATTATTTTGTGGGATTCGTTATCCCACAGACTTTCCCTTTCTTTCAACAATCTTTGTATGTACCAATAAGAAAATCACCATCCAATATAGAAGATTATTTAAAACCCTGATGCTTTTGGTGACCGTTTAGTGCCTTACACAAGAATTGCCCCCTATATAACCGATAAAACACATTCATTAGCAGAGCAAAATGATTGTGGCCATGGTAGCTCTCCCCACGTCACCTTTCAATCTCTTTCTTCTCTCTTGCTTCACTAGTTTTGCTTTACTATGCTTTACAACAACTCCCACCATCATAAAACCTCGGCGGTATGTCACCAAACTCATTCACCATGACTCCGTTCACTCTCCATACTACAACCCTATGGCCACCGTTTCAGAACGAGCTAGACGTGCCATAGACAGTTCAAGTGCACGTTTAGCCTACTTAAGGGCCAAGGCTCAAGGGATTTCTCTAACCACTAGTATTGGCAATGATGATATGCGAGCTGGTGTTATTGCAGCAACTGGCGTTGGAGAGTTTTTGGCAAATATATCCATTGGAGAGCCTCCTATTCCACAGCTCCTAAGTATGGACACAGGCAGCCAACTAACTTGGATTCAGTGCCAACCTTGCACCAAGTGTTTCAAACAAGATGTTCCTATTTTTAATCCTTCCAAGTCTTCCACATACATGAGTGTATCTAATTGTACGTCTCCTACTTGCCTCGCATCTCCTGGTCAAGGGTGTGAAGCATTAGGTTGCACCTTCTACCAAAAATATGCCGATCGTACCACTGTATCTGGACTTCTAGCCACTGAAAAGATGACCTTTGAGACCTCTGATGAAGGAATATATTCAATTCCCAATATTCCTTTCGGTTGTTGAAATAACATTGTAGTCTTTGCTGGTTTGCGTGGCCAATGTAGCGGAGTAGTAGGTCTTGGCAGTAATGAAATATCTTTGGTGACTCGATTAGGTTCTAAATTCTCTTATTGCTTTGGCCGTATAAGGGATCCTCAATATATTCATAATCAGTTGGTTTTAGGAGATGGGGCAGAAATAGAAGGCCCTTCTACCCCACTTGAAATTTTGGATGGCCTTTACTATTTAACCCTAGAAGGCATCAGTGTGGATCAAGAAAATCTTGATATTTCGCCTGAAGTATTTAAAAGATCTCCATACAACAATTTTGGTGGAGTCATAATTGACTCCGGGTCATCACTTACCTCTTTAGCAAGAGATGCCTTCAATTCGCTTAACAATGAGGTACAGAGATTGACAAATGGCTTGTTAGAAGGTGTGAAGAGCTCTGACAGGCCAGGTCCATGCTACAAAGGGGTTATCAATCGTGACCTTATTGGGTTTCCAGTGGTTACCTTTCACTTTGCAAATGGAGTTGATTTGGTGTTAGACATAGAGAGCATGTTTCATGAGATAGCTACAAACCAATTTTGCATGGCTTGTTGTTCCGAGTGATTTAGGTGATAACATGAGTATTATTGGAGTATTCACTCAACAAAATTATAATGTTGCCTATGATCTTGGTAGGAAAACACTTTCCGTACAACGGATAGACTGTGAACTGTTAGAGAGTTAATGAAGTACAAGATGTCCTACACATCTTTAGAAGATTTTTAATTTTAGTTTTCAGAATTTTCTTGAATGGGATTTATTTTTTTATTTTTTTGAGTACTAGGTAATTTTTTGGAGGTTTTATGTCACATTAGATCTATCATAGAATCGTTTTCATAATATATGTATATTTTTTGTGATAATTTAATAGTGTTTCATAATATTCTTAAGGTATATATGATATATAACATATATAGTAAGGTATGGTATTCATTATGATTAGAATGGTTTAATAGTGCTTTAATTTTAACATTTTATTAATGAAGGAGTGGTAGATATTAAAATTTAAAACACTTGAATTTATATAATTATAATCATAAGGAAAACCATGTACTTAAAATAAAATGATGTAACATAGAATTTTTCATTAAGGTATATATGAAATTTAATTAATTAAGAATATGGTGTACATGTAAAAGCTTCTATTTGCACCATCCAATAGTATTATGCCACATCAAATTTTTGCAAAAAAAGAAAGAGAAGAGAGTTAATACACACAATTACTCTTCCATTAGAATTCAATTAAAATTAGAAAATTAAATCTTATATGATTAAAAAAAAAGTAGTAACTTTATCATTTTTCATCAAAAAAATTAAACTCGAAAGTGTGCAAAACCTAGAATCTGTTATATAGGTTGAAGTTATCATGTTATATTTGCAAGTAATTACACTAGAAATTTTATTGAGGAGATACAAATTAAATATATCAATAATTTTTAAATTTACAAATTAATTTTCTAGCATAAAAGAATATTTCATAAATTCGGTTTTAGATATCTAAAACAATAATTTTTTTTATTAAATTATGTATAATTTTCCTTTATAATTATTTAATCATAATTAATATTCTTTGAACATTTTAAATCAAGATTTTTTTGTTAAATACATTACAGACTAAACAATAGAGTATAATAAGAGTTTTAAAAAACATAAATATATAAAAATCAATTAATATAAAATAAGATAAATATAATAATGACAAAAACTAAATGATTTATTTGTTTTTTGATAACAAAAGTGAAACGTTTCCAAAATTTTAACCATACAACAAATGCCACTACAAAAAAATTTGTTTTTTACGTCATGCTTTTACATCAACTTAAAAAGTTGACGCACTAAGCTTTAAAATAGATTGGGTAATTTCTAACTTTAAGTAAACTTTAAAATAAGCCTGCTAACTACTAAGGCCTTTTAAGCTACTTGCCCAATCGTTTAAAAAAAAAAAAAAAAAAAAAAAAAGCCCAATCTTCTCGAAATATTCTTTCCCCATATATTAAATTGTGCCAGCCTTTAGATCCAAACGCTGCCACGGCGAGAGAGAGAGAGAGAGGATCTGGAATTGGCGAGCTCAGAGAGGAGGATTTATTCGATGCTCTCTCTCTGCATGTGAGAGTGGATCTGAGCAGTGATGTCGTTGTCAACTATGAGAGGGCTCTCGGTCTTCACCAGCAACATTCGCAATTGCACGAACAAAGAGCAGGAGCGCCTCCGCGTCGATAAGGAGCTCAGCAACGTTCGTACACGCTTCAAGAACGAGAAGGTTAGGGTTTCATTTCCTTTCATTTCATTTCCAGTTATCCATCTATACGTATACATTTTTGTGTGTGTTTTTTACAATTTCGTACTTTTCATTTCCTGAATTCTGAATCAGCTTTGTTTACTTGTTCATCATTTTGATCGATTAGATAAGGATTCGGTGCAATTCGTGTGTTTTCTTTAGGTACTGGGAGCCAACATATGAGGACTCTCTTAATTTGATTGCTCGAGTGCCAGTTGTGGCTGCTTATGTCTACCGCAGGTAAGTAAGGATGTTATTTCTCTTTGATTATTAAAAATTTTCCTGATTGCATTTTAAATTGGATCTGGAATGATGGTAAACTTAATGTTATAAAAGCTGTTATAAATGTTAAATGCAAGGATTGGTTCTTACAGACAAATATCTGTAAATTTCTTTGCCATTGAAGCAAACCTGACCTGTCCATGCTCAAAACATAATTGCTGACTTTTTGACATGGTACCACCCCCAGAGGTCTTTCCCTTGCTCTTTCTGAATTTTTTAGTTCACTAGCTTTTTGACCTGAAAGAAGTCCATATCATATCTATATTGACTTCGTACATGATATTGTTTTTGGATGGTCTTAAATCATTTTTGGATTTATTTTTCTTCGCTATTTGTTGAAGGATATACAAAGATGGCCAAATTGTACCGCTGGATGACTCACTGGATTATGGTGCAAATTTCTCGCACATGTTGGGATTTGACAGTCCCAAAATGCTAGAGCTTATGAGGCTTTATGTCACCATCCACAGGTTTGTGTGTGTGTGTGTGTTTATGTAGGTTTATAATTATTAATATATACAAATACGAATATGGATCACCATGAGGATGAATGCCGTGTTGGACCCGAAAATCACGGCAAGCAAGATGAAGAGGTGAGATTGGTGTATATGATTCTGAAAATTGATCTGTGATGTCCCATTCTTTTAGTTGATTGGTTTGCAGTTTGGTTTTATTTTGGTGCACACATTGAAATTGATTTTATTTGTTCCAAGTTGGGTTATGATGGAAAATATTTAAAAACGGCAATTATAATATGCTAGAGAACTTATTGTTCTCTTCTTAGTGCTCATTTTGGACATGTACTTCTTTATAGAAATGACCTTTCAAGGAGTTATTTTCTTTTTGCAGGAAGCTGCTGCTCGTCTTGAGGAAATGAAGAAATCAGTTGAGGCAAAAATGGCTCTTCGTCAAAGCAATTTGAATCCTGAAAGACCTGGTTAGTAAATGTTGCAAGAATTTTAGGGTTTACTATGCATATCAATGATTGAATGGTCATATAAAAAGATGTAAGGCTCTTTATTGAAGCTAAAAATTTGATACCAACTTCATAATTTATGTTTAGTGAGACAGGATATAATGAAAGGAGCAAGGCTAATAAATACTTCTGATAAAACTATGCTCACAAGAGATACTTTTAGAACAGTTAATCTTAGGTGATTTTGTTTTATGGAGTGATTTTAGGATTTTAGAAAGAGGAGGTTGGAAATTCTGTAGAGAATCTATTGCATTTTCCTAGAAGTATGTGCAAGGACACCATGTTCATTTTATAGACATTGTGATATCTCAATATAAACTTCTGTTTCCTAACTGGTAGAGAAGTTATGATCGGTGTATGAGTTTAAAGTTACCATGTTCATTTTATCAGGAACTTGCTTTAGTGGGTTTAAGTGAGCAAGCTTGGTTAGTGCCCCTTTTGATGTGAAGAAATTAGGTGTGTTCATAATTATGAGTATTTTGATTCAATATTAGTAGTGTTCAGCTCTGGGTTTTTTTCTAGTTTATATTGGTTTGATCAATATGTTTCATATTCATAGTCATTAGATTTTTAAGTTTGAATTATGTGCCGGATTTAAGAATAAGTTCTGTTTATTGTAAGAATCGTTTGCTATCACATTCACTGCTTATCATTGGTAACATTGCTGAAATTTTCTTCTGCGTGGGTTTTCTAGAATAGCTTAGTGAGGGTTTCAGATCTCTCTACTTCTCCTGGCTTAATTGGCAGAATCTCAAGTGCTTCTAAAATTGACTTCTGCATTTTATTTTGTTTGACACTATTATTTGTTTCTAAAATATTGACACTGTTGACATGATCTCCAGATTCAGGATTCCTTAGGACATTGGACTCCAGCATTAAACGTAACACAGCAGTTATAAAAAAACTAAAGCAGATAAATGAAGAGCAGCGTGAAGGCCTGATGGAAGAATTGCGAAGTGTCAACCTAAGCAAATTTGTTAGTGAAGCTGTGACAGCTATTTGTGATGCCAAGCTTAGAAGTTCAGATATACAAGCAGCAGTTCAGGTTATCTTTTGCGCTAAATTCTTGAGACTTTAGTTTCTACTTTCTAGTGCAATTTTTTACTTCTACATATTAGAGTGGGTTTGTTCCATGCATATCTATGAGTGAGAGCATTGTTTTCTGCTGTTTAGTAAATATATGAACTCATTTTATGGATGCTTAGTGACAAACATATGGATAATGTTTATGTGTTTTACCTGTTTGTTTACATGGTATCTGACACGTGTCTATTTTTCAAAGATCTGCTCTTTGCTTCATCAAAGGTATAAAGATTTCTCACCAAGCCTGATTCAAGGGCTCTTGAAGATCTTTTTTCCTGGAAAGTCTGAGGAAGACTTGGATGCAGATAAGAACTTGAAGGCCATGAAAAAGCGCAGCACTTTGAAACTACTTTTGGAAATTTACTTCGTCGGAGTTGTAGAAGACAGTGGTATTTTCATGAATATCATTAAGGATCTTACAAACTTAGAACATTTAAAGGACAGAGAAGAATTTTTGCTCGACAAGGAAGAATTTTCCTAGGACTTACATTCTCTGGACAAGAAATTCATGAAGAGGTACAATTTCTCTATGGTCCTTTACATAACTGTTAGTAGCGCTTCATATTAGCAGTATTAATATATTATCCCAGTTCTGTTTATGGCTTTTCATTAAGTTGTAATTCTTTCATTGCTTTCGAATCAGAAGTGGAGCTAATTTTCTGTTTTTAATTACGATTTAAATTTATTCTTGTTTTAAAGGATGTTCTTCAATGATAATCTTTAACACACTTGTTTTTTTTTCTTTTGGTATTAAGGATTACTACTTTTTCTGGTGTTTTTATATTCTGTAGTTACTCTACTGACATGTGTTAAGTTTTTTAAGGGCCTTATATCACAACAGATCAAAAGAAGTTCTTCAGGAAGGCATTCCATACATCGACAAAAAAGTCCATATCCAAAACAAAACTCTCTGCTAGAAAGAAATATATGAACTTTGAGGAGTTAGCATCGAACCTGATGACTTCAAATTTTTATTATTTTACTTTTTTGCAACAACATATAATCATCGGAGTGAAGCTAACTGAATTGCGAATCTAATATATATTTTTTTGTTATATGAGTTTTTAGCGTCAATAAAATGTTGACGCAAAAGATGTTATATGAGTTTTTGACATCAACATTTTGTTGACGCAAAAGATGTTATATAAGTTTTTGGCGTCAACATAATGTTGACGCAAAAGATGTTATATAAGTTTTTGGCGTCAATATAATGTTGACGCAAAAAGATGTTAATAGGCTTTTGGCATCAACAAAATGTTGTTGTGAAAGGATGTTATATAGGAATTGGCATCAACAATATGTTGATGCCAAAAGATATTAGTTGTCGCAAAAAGGTGTTACTTTTTACGTCAACTCTTTGTTGACGTAAAGATTTTAAGCGACATGATTTATTGCATCAATATGCGTCAACCAAAAGGTTGACGTAAAAAATGTTTTTTGCGACAACCTTTTATCTTTGGCGTCAACTTTTGTTGACGCTAAAAGCCATTTTTCTTGTAGTGCTTATATCTTTTCTTCTAATGAATATATATATATATATCCCTAACTCTTTAAATGCTAAATACAGAGTTTTGTTTAAAAAAAAAAGTTTTTACTAAAAAAAATTTAATTATATATATATTTTTGAAGATTTGCTTTTAAATGTTTAAATATTTCTAAAACTAACAAGTTATATATGATAAAGAAGTGGTATTGATTTTATTAAAAGAAAAAAGAGAGTCACCAAATACTTTAAACACTTATATAAAATTGAATCTAACTATCGTTATCTTATCTATTTTGTTTAGGTTTATCTTGAACAAATGATCAACATACTTTGAGTTGGGGATGATAATTACTCTATCTTCAATTGACTCTGAGTTAGAGTCAGTTACTGTGATGTTATCATTTAACTAAACCAATCGTTGTACGTAAAAACAAGAAAAACACCTGCCAATACGGAAGAGAAAACCTTGGTGCTTTAGGTCACTGTCTACTATTCTTTCTATATAAGAATAAGAACCGAATACAAGAAAACACAGCATCCACAAATTAAGGTGAAAACATATTTCATTGGTTGAGAGCAATTTCGTTGTGGCCATGGCAGCTCCTTCTTTAAATCTCTTTCTTCTCTCTTGCTTCACTACTTTTGCTTTGCTGTGCCTCACCACTACAGCCTTTACCACAACTCCTACCATCACAGAACCTACAAAACCTGGGCCGCCTCTCACCAAACTCATTCCGGCCACCGTTTCAGGTCCATATAGACTTATGTTATTAAAGGACCATATACCTTTAGCCTCCTTACTGGAAAAGCTTAAAAAACGAGCCCCTTTACGGAAAAGTCGGGTTCGAAAGGTTTATCTATTCCCTGGCACTGGCACTGATGATGTGCAATCTGGTGTTATTGCAAGAGACAAAGGCTGCCGGCAAAGGGTGTGAAGCATCAGGTTGCACCTTCGACAAAAAAGTCGCTAGAAAGAAATATATGAACTTTGAGGCATTGATGAAGCAACAACATCATCGGTTGCGAAGGAGGGTTTTCAATCCTGACCTTGTTGGAAAACTGTTAGACCTAATGAAGTAAGATGTCCTATGGGAAGATTTTTATTTTTTAGTTTTTGGAATTCTGACGAACAAGATTTTATTTTCTTATTTTGAGTATTTGTTGCAGTTTTTAGATTTATTAGAATCTTTTTTCGGAATATTCTTTGGTATGGTAAATATCATATATCTTAAGGTATATATATATTTTGATAAAAAAAATGGGTAGGAAGGGGTGACCAGAGTGGCTTCCCTACCTGGGCGTGACCATAATGGCACCCTACCCGCTGGGTCCAGAGAGAACTGGTGAGCCATAACTGTTATCCCAGTCCCACAAAGATACTAGTGGGTTCAGAGCGGGGATTGTTAATCCCAGTCGTTTCCCATTGCAGGATTCGAACCTGGGACCTCCACACCCCAAACCACTTGGGACTACACTCTTTACTGCTAGACCACCACCCTTGGTGGTCTTAAGGTATATATTATACTCATGTCATTAGAATAGTTTATAAAGTCTTTTAATTTTGGGGAAAAAATAAAAAAAAACACCTCTAAATTTTGTGCTTAAATCAAAGACACCTCTTTAACTATTAGTTACTCTTTTTGTCATGCTACCCATTAATTATACATATATTTATATACATTTATCAAATTTGTAACATGCCAATTCTGAATACCATCATTTCATAATAAATTTTTTTTTTTTTTATTTTTATTAATAGGTTTTATTGGTAAAAAAAGATAAAATAACAAACAAACCACATTACTAGTTAATTTGACGTTCTAAATACTAAATAAAGTAGAAGAAGCCATGTCCATTGACTCATGGAGTATTTAACCGAGTGGAAAAATTGGAAAAATATGTTATTTTTTATTTTATTTTATTTTTTAAAAAGAAGAAGTAATCATGCTAGGACTCTCACCAAGAAAGAATGAGAAGAGACAAGTGCTCAGAGAGAAGAGAAATAACCAATAGTACAACCTTGTATTTCACTATTTTGCCCAGTATTACTGAAATTGACAAATACAACTTGGTATTAAGTAGAATAAAAGGTGGCGTTCTTCTATATTCACAACAATCTTGTTAAGAAATTATTGCGTGGGATTTGTTATCCCAGACTTACCCTTTCTTTAAACATTCTTTATATGTACCAATAAGAAAATCACCATCCAATATAGAAGATTATTTAAAACCCTGCTGCTTTTTGTGACCCTTTAGTACTCTAAATAAAAACTGCCCCTATATAAGAAGAATACAATGAAACATATTCATTAAGATAAGATACATCTATCGTGTAATTCAAAACAAAGCTACTCTTATATCCTATCTTTTGTAGTCTTTGTTAATATATATATATATACAATGCAGCTACAGAGGCATGAATTTGTGCATGTATTGAATTATCATACATTTCTATTTATTATGTTTGAATTTTATATCTTTTATGCCTGGGTTGTAACCAAGGTTTGTTGTTCCTTACAAGTTTTCCACCACTTAGTTGTTAAGGGAAAATTTTTTTCTGAAACTAATTTGGATGCAAGTTTCTACTCATTATTATTGTACTGCTGCCATAGGGACACATGGAGTACCTTAGTAGCTCTCTTATTTTGTGCAGTGGGAGATAAATATGTTTCCTGTAAAGGTGAGAGAGAATCGTAACTTTACTTCATTGCTATCATAATTTAGCATGTAATATAATTTATAGCCTATAATTTTCTTCATCGGCTTCTGACAATCTAAATATGATTTTTCTGCAAATATGCTTGTACGACAATCTTTTGGATTTTCTTTTGTAGTATTTTATGTATTTATAAAAAATGCAAGTTACTGTGTAGTTCTGTTACTACAATACTTTTGCTAACTTCCAATGTCTTGGAATCTGGATGTAAGGAACATTTCCAGGATATATGTTTCTTTTCTGACTGGTTTCTCAGATATAGTTGGTCCTATTAATCAAGTGTTTGAGTTCCTTGGAGTTTTGTAAAACCTTGTTTTCATTTTAGGCTTGTTAACGATTTATATTTTGATACACTAAATAGATCTATCAGAATCGCTTTGTTTTCATTGTAAGCCTATTAAACCAAGTAGTAACTATTTATATTTTAATACACTAAATAGATCTATGAGAATCAACACTAATAGATATGCTTCTCCTTGGAAAATATTCAGATGTGTCTCTTCCTTTAAACTATTTGAAAACCTGAAGAAATTTAATATGTAATAGATCTTAATCAATTAGCATGCTGAAAAATAAAAATTCATCAATGCAAAAAACCAAAAAAGATGTGGAAGGAGCTTTGATCAATGGACATGATTTTCCCTTATGATAATTATCAAATAACCATGCAAATTAAAACAAAAGATAGTATCAAATGAGCTCAGCATCCAAATAGCATCCAAATCTTAAATCCAAACTTTCTCTCCATATTTCCAAAACCATAAGTAGTCATTTCCCAGATGAAGTAATCTGAACGAAGATTCTCCTTTGACAACCAATCATACATGTCAAATTTACCCACACAATCATACATGTCATTGTCATCTAGCTCCTAAATATACTTAAATATTCCAGAACAGACCTTACAACTTATGAAAATTCAATTTTAAGGGATATTGTATTAGTAAAAGCTATATATGGCTTCAGAGCTTGAACAATCCTAGTAAGATAATGTCACCAAATCCAATAATGTTGTAGCCACCCCAAGGATCAAACATCCATGGGATTTTTAGTAGCATTGGGATACCATCCTCTCCACTCTAATCACCGCGAGCTACCTGTACAGGAGAGAAAACATGCAAAATTAAAGTTACTATCTCATTTGGTGGTACAGCCTTTAGCAAGGAAGGCAATTGGAAGGAAAAATACTTTTTGAACTACTCACCACTATCATCACACTCTCATGGAACCACCATTTAGAAACAAATACCGAGAAGATGTCATACAAAAAGGAACTTTCCACATAAAGCTGTCTTCAAGTCATCATGGGATAAGGTTAGCTTTTTGAAGCTGTTTTTGAATTTGAGAATAAATAAGGCAAAGCCATAAGAAAATAGTACAAGTTTCAAGCTTTCAAAAGTGAATGTGATTGCAACATAGTTCTCATTACATACAACCAAATCTGCTTCAATTCAAAACAAGAAATCTCCAAGCAGATACATTGTCTCAAAAATACAACCAAACTAAAAGATGAAACGAAAAACACACACACACTATTCAAAGCACCAACTGCATAGGTATAAGGAAACAAAATATGAACAGCCACAGAAAGAAAAAAAGAAAAGAAAAAAAAAAGATAAATAAAAAGAATAAATTAGAGAAAAAGGAACAAAACCCACAAAGGAAAAATAGAAAGATTTAAGGAACTAAAATATAAGAAGACAAAAATGGAAGCTAGTTTTAACAGCTTACCAAACCTATAGGGCACAACAAGAAGGCTTCATGTTGAAGATAGAAGATAGAGAAGAAAGAAGACTAGAACACATGTGGTCCATTCTCACCAACCCATTGGTAAAACAAACCTTAAACACCACGCATCTTCTAAGCCAAACCCAAACTAACTAACACACAAAAACAAACCCTTAAACACCAAGCTCAAGCTCAAGCTCACCTCTCAAACTGAAACCCAACACTCACCAAGCTCAAGCTAGAGTTATTAGTGTCCAATGTAGTGGAATGCACCAGATTGCTTATATGGACAAAATATTTTTTGATAAGTAAATTAGTTTTCTTACAAACTGAAGCCATCTCAAAACTAATTGATCACTTTGGTACATGAAACAAACTTAGCATGTTTAACCAAGTGCCAAATATACAGAACACATAAGGAAGCACAAACCTGTACCTTTCTGGCATTTAAAGAGCAACAATGTTTAAAGTATATAAGTGTTTATCTTATAAGAGTGCCCAATGAGAATGAATCAAAATATAGACCAAAGCCTAAAGGCATAAGAGGTGTAAAAAAATTGAAGATTTCAAGTTCTAAGATTATAAGTGCAAGTCAATAGCAATAGAAAAAGGAACTAGGATAAACACGCTGAGCAGTGCTTGGAATTTTTTAAAGCCAGACAAATGCAGCCTACACACAATGCAAGCACCAATTTTTATTTAGTAAGTGAATTTTAAATTTTTAAACACATAATAACTAGACAGCCAACAATAAGGGACAGAAAAGTTTACATATTTCTGCTCCTAAAACAAAGAACCAAATCGATATAGAAAAACCAACTTTGGTTGGTGCAACACACATACCTTAAAAAACTGCCACACAGTAAAATCCATAATTGAACAAGGGATGGGATCATGTTCAAGGGAACAATAGATTAAAAATTTAAAACAAAGAATCCCAGCTACACAATCTAGGACAACATTATATTAAAGGAATTTTTTTTTTTTTTACTATTAAGAAGGGAAAAAAGAGCATGTTTCATTAAGAAGCAAGAAAACCAAATCAACCTTAATTAAAGAAGCTTATGAGGCTAAATGAATTTGAGTGCAAAAATATTCAGACTAACAACAGACTTGATTGGGCATTTACAGTGACTAGGAAATCAATCAAAGATTACAAATTATGATGGAAATCCAGAGAAATAAGTTAAAAAATCTATACCAGCATTCTCAGATACCGTATTCATAACCAAAATCTATACCAACATTGATTTATATTGATTTATATGGACAAAATATTATAAAACCAGACAAATTGGGGTATCATAGCCCTGCTTCAAACCAGGAGAATTCTAGTGGGAGACTAGCGTAATAACCAACTACACCACCTACAAGCGTCGCCATGGATCTCACTCAAGATATCAAAGTACATTGTATAACAAGATATAAGTTTTTGCTCAAACAACTAAATAAATT
>OU015771.1:19416497-19441100 GCA_907173295.1 Fagus sylvatica | reverse complement strand
GAACCTGCTGACCCAGAAAATGACAGGAAAGCCCAGCACAGGACTTTATCACAAATGGGAATGTGAATTTGTCAGGCAAAATGGGATTTTCAGCTTGTGGGTTTGTTAGCATTTGCTTGTACTGGGTGATTGCAATGGTATATCTATTATTATGCGTATAAGCTCTGATCATTGCGTTGTACAAAAACCCATTTGGCTCAACCACTTGCTTGAAGAGCAAACTTGCATACTCCATATCCCCACTGTTGTCACAGAAATCCACCATTTTTGTCACCAAGAAGTTGCTCTGTGAAAGTGATAACTTCAAAATGTGGGCATGGATTTTCTTCAATCCTATCATGTTTACGCAGTTTCGCAACACGGGCACGAAAAGATCTTCCAATTCTCTAATGGCAAAGGCGCTGGTTCCCGTTGCCATGAAAGACTGTTGTTAAAGATTTTTGCAATAATTTGAGTTGGGAAATGCTTCACTCTTCAACTTTGAGATAAAAATAATGAGTGAGCGACAGAGATTTGCAAACCTGCTGAGGAACTGTGCGAAGAATTTGTTATTTGATCAGGGGTTGCAAGCTCATGGGGGTGTAGTGAAAATGGGACTTCAGCTTGATTTGATGTTAAACAATCATCTTATAGATATGTATGGAAAATGTGGTAGAATGGACCTGGCTTATTCTGTGTTTGATAGAATGCTTGAAAGAAATGTGGTTTCTTGGACAGCTCTAATGTGTGGCTACTTACAAAATGGTAATGCCAGCAGGTCATTATCGCTTTTCCGCCAAATGAGATCTTCCGGAATTGAGCCGAATGAGTTCACATTTTCAATTAATCTTAAAGCGTCTGGGATTTTGGGCATTCCTCAGAATGGAATGCAGATTCACGGTGTTTGTGCTAAAACTGGGTTCGAATGGGTGCCTACAGTGGCCAATTCTATCATTGACATGTACTCAAAATGCGGAAGAATTAGTGAGGCGACAAGATTGTTTAACATTATGCCAGTTAAGAATCTTATCAGTTGGAATGCAATGATAGCTGGATACACGCTTGAAGGAAATGATGACAGAGCTCTACTTTTGTTTCGGAAAATGCAAGAACAGGGAGAAGTCCCTGATGAATTCACGTTTACGAGCACGTTAAAGGCTTGTAGTGGCCTTGGAGCCATATGGGAAGGAAGCCAAATACATGCTTCATTGATCACAAGAGGATTCCCATGCTCAATTAGGGCGACTATCGTAGGTGCTCTTGTTGATCTGTATGTCAAGTGTGGGGACTTGTTCAAAGCTCGCAGATTATTTGATCAAATCGAACTGAAGAATGTGATATCTTGGAGTGCACTAATTCTCGGTTATGCTCAAGAAGGCAATTTACTAGAGGCAATGGAATTGTTTAGGCAGCTCAGGGAAAGCAAACATCAAGTAGATGGATTTGTTCTCTCAGGCCTGATGGGCGTGTTTGCTGATTTCGCTCTTGTAGAGCAAGGCAAGCAAATGCATGCTTACACCATCAAAGCCCCATCTGGTTTAGACATATCAGTGGCCAATTCAATGGTGGATATGTATCTCAAGTGCGGGTTAACAGATGATGCAGAAAGACTTTTCGGTGAAATGCCCGTGAGAAATGTGGTTTCTTGGACAGTTATGATCACTGGCTATGGAAAGCATGGCCTGGGAAAAGAAGCAATTAATCTTTTTAACAGAATGCGATTGGATAATATTGAGCCTGATGGCGTGACTTATTTGGCTGTGCTCTCAGCCTGCAGCCATTCTGGACTCCTCGCAGAAAGTCAAGAACACTTCTCAAGGTTGTGTAGTGACCGACAGATTAAACCAAGAGTAGAGCACTATGCTTGCATGGTTGATCTCCTTGGCCGAGCCGGGCGCTTAAAGGAAGCTAAGAATCTTATCGAAAGCATGCCACTAAAACCAAATGTAGGGATTTGGCAGACACTGATGAGTGCTTGTAGAGTACATGGGGACCTGGACATGGGGAGGGAAGTAGGAGAGAAACTTCTGAGATTGGATGGCAACAATCCAGTAAACTATGTGATGATGTCAAATATTTTTGCTGAGGCAGGCTATTGGAAAGAGTGTGAGAAAATAAGAAAAACAGTGAGGATGAAGGGGTTAAAGAAAGAAGCAGGACGTAGTTGGGTAGAGATTGACAAGGAGGTCCACTTCTTCTACAATGGAGAGGACACACACCCACTTACAGAGAAAATTCATGAAGTATTGAAGGAAATGGAGAAGAAGATCAAAGAAGAGGTGGGTTATGTTCATGGGGTGAGGTTTGCACTGCATGATGTGGAAGAGGAGTCAAAGGAGGAGAGCTTGAGAGTTCATAGTGAGAAGTTGGCAATTGGTTTGGCATTGGTTTGTGGTGGGTTGGGAAATGGAGAAAAGAGGGTGATTAGGATTTTCAAGAACTTGAGAGTTTGTGGGGATTGTCATGCGTTCATTAAAGGATTGTCAAAAGTTTTGAATGTGGTATTCGTAGTGAGAGATGCAAATAGGTTTCACAAGTTTGAGGATGGCTTGTGTTCTTGTGGAGATTATTGGTGATCATATTCTTCTTAATCCTGTGGCTTGTGTTCCCTCACGAAGATCTTGCTCAAGCTTTTAGAAAATCGAACCCAGGGGCTACTTGGTTGGGACTACCTATTTAGGAAGTTGAAGGTTATGCCAGATTTTTAAGAGAATGACACAGAAACAATGGACTCACCTTGAATTTGTGGAGTCATGATTCTTAAGGTACAATGGAGCTACATGACCATCATAATTCACATATTTTGTAATAGAGTTTTAGAAGATTAATTTGCATTCTCGCTTACAATCCCATACAGATTTCTCTTTAGGTATTACACTAAAATGAATTACTTTGTTCTGATTGCATGTTCTCCAAAACTCTTCTTCTGAGAAAGTCTAGAATTCAAAATTTGCCAAAAGACCAGTGACTTGGGTTCGAAACCTTTAGCCCCCATCTTGAAACTTTTCTCAATTTTTGGTCCTGTTGAGGACTTTTTTTTGCCACAGGGCCGGCTCTTATTTCATCTCTTAATGCTCACTTTGAGGCTATGTCATCACAATGCAAGAAATTGGAATAAAACATATGCAAAACCCAAGTCAAGAACTCCAACTTCATCTACATGGCAATAATTTTTTTCCCGAATCCTCTACGTGCAGCGGGGTCTTTCATTGAGAACCAAGCCAAAGAGCTGGAACATTCTGTCAAAGATTGTAGCATCAACACCAAGACACCCAACACAGCAAATTTCTCAAAAACAAAAAATCTTCACCCATAGAAAATAAACATGATTTGTCACTTCATGGTCTAAGCCCATGAGTATTCATGGGGCTAGCTTGGGTCTTGTGGTTTGAAGGGTAAAAAGTATGATCTTGTGGTTTGGAGGGTAAAGAGACACATGTATGAGCTTGGCATGTCACAAGTAGCAATGTGAACTTCTGAAAAATAGGTGCAAGGCAGAGATTTTCATTAGTAAAGTCCCTCAATCATCAGATAGCATTGGGAAGAATGGGTCTCTCTTGTTGAATCGACATTTAATACCTCTTTGAAACATCATGTTTCTGGTTCAACAATAAAACAACACATACCTTTTGGAAGTAAGACCAAATGAGTCCAAGTCTTGTTAAGTTGCTATTTTTAGCCGAAGAACAAGTGCTGGAATCAATATTGTATATTTGAATAAGGTTGACCTCCTTGTTTTTCTCATGTTACAATCCTCTTTACGTTGAGCCCACTTTCTTCTCAGTCCATAAAGAAATAATGAGCTTGCCTTATAGCAATAGTAATTCATTATTGTTGTTTTAAATTTCATCTACTCACTCGTCTATATAAATTTTTTCTTTGTTCACTAATAAATTGACAAATTAAACTTTCTGTAATCAATTCAATCCCCAGTCCAGTCTATGATTGGCTCACTACCCCAACATGTACCATGCTAACATTGGTCCAAAACTGATATCACTTTTATTGGTACAAATCACAATAAAGTGATTGTGAAAAATTGTCTCTAGACTTATTATTCTTCCCCTCGCCAAGTCGCCATGTATTTTATGTCTTCCAACAAGTCTACACTTCCTTCGGTGGAGAATGCTTACAATACAAAATGTTTACTTGCTCATGAGAATCACTACAATACAAAATGTCAGAAACCTTTGGAGAATGACTTACATATTTCCAAATGTTAAAATAATCAACATGAACAATAATTATTACAAAATTTCCACTAATCATTCAACTTGTACGGCCAATCAGTTAGTTCTTGTGCCCACCAAAATGAAGCACTTGAACCCGGAAGAATTAGGACCATCATTCACCTGGTTGAACGTATTTAAGACCTCGTACAGAAGAATCGACTGAGAAGTTCAAGCTCCAATAAAAATCGGTTGGACAAAGCAAGAACGAAGTTAAATTAAGGAATTATTGTAAAACACTTTATGATTGGATTCCTAGTATAATGCTCCATAACACAGTACAATCATCTGGTCTTTTCTATAAAGAGATCCAAGGTTAGAATCCTCCCTCCCACTTGTAACATTAAAAATAAAAATAAAAATAAATCCAACCATTAGATTACACACTCCTTAAAATGCAACTTTTATAATTAACCTCTTCTCCCCAAATGATACAGTAAAATAGAATGAACTCCAACTAAATCATTTGCGTAGTAATTATAAATAGTTTAATACCTTAAAAAAAATATTAGATTAGACAGAAATGCATTCCTAATAAAAGGCATGGATAGAATTTGCCAACTATCCATGATCAATTGGGCACATATGTCTTCAAAGCCATGTGCCCTCTATAGTGATTTTTGAATCATAGAGGTTGATTCTAACTAGAATAAAAAAATAAAATAAAATAAAAAAATCATTTACAACACGTATTTGATATCGATATTCATTAAAACAAAAATTGTACAAATACATGCAGACTTCCTGAGCCAGCTATTTATCAACACTCTTTTTAGAGGGAGGGAGGGGGGGTCTAGTCACGTATCTACTGCAAATTATCTTTCGTGATGCTGCTTTCTTAAGTTAGATTCTTAAAGAAGGGATGATCCAGAGCCTGTCGAGCCGTTAGTCTTTCAGATGGATCATACTTCAATAGACCATGCAACAAATCAGTGAGAAAAAATCTTGATGACTCTACATGTTGAGATACAAGATCCTGCATGAAGCAGCATTAATCATCACCCCATTAAAATATGCATGGTATCACATAAAATATACGAAAGAAACTAAACAGGAAAAAACTAGTAAACCTTTAGACGATGGAGCTTATTGACGGCTCTAATACTCTCCCTTGAAACGGCTCCTTCTGGCCAATTTATTCGCAATCCTCGCCTGAAATATTTTTCAGCCCCACGGCTGCATATGACAACAAAGTAAGCAAAAAACGTAAATACATGATATAGTAAGTAAGATCTGAATTAAATTCCCCAATGCACTGATAAAAAAACCTATTTATCAATCAGTGCAAGTGACCTTCGAGGGTATGCATTTATACATCATCAAAAAGGGTTTATTTCCCAATCAGTGCAAGGGACCTTCGAGGGTATGCATTTATAAATCATCAAAGAAGGTTCGTAGATGCAAAACATGTCGATTTGTACATGCAATGCAACATTCATCAAGGAGAAAACTGGCATAAAATTTCACTACTTACTCAGCCCTTTGAATCATATGCTCTGGCAGAGGTCCCAACACCCTGTCCATCATTGCCAAATGCTCTAGGTTCTCATGCGTCTGAAACAATGCTTCACCCTGACAAAAGTACATATATTAACAAATTCTGACCAGATGTTACATACTCAAATCAAGCTTTATATAACCCAAAAAAAACTCACTGAGCAAAGTTCATGAAGTATGCAACCAACACTCCACAAATCACATGGATAAGTCCATCCTAAACCTGAAAAACATGTGTATACAATGCCATCAGTAACAAAATGAGATATAGTTATTTTTCATCGTCAAGTGCAACTATGTTATTATAGAGAAGAAAAAATAAAAAAATAGAAGGGGAGGGGCCAACTACACACAAAACATACAGAGCTAAATAAGAGAACTCAGAGAATAATAATAACTTTCATTCCTATAAAACAAAATCCCCAAAACTTGATTATACATGTGAAGTCTATCATCTTACAGACTACAAAGTTATGCAATTACAATATATGAAGCAGATAGCAAATCAAATTTGTAACAGATGGCATATAGTGGGGTCATGCCCAAAAACTGCACGGGATTGTTGCATCTTCTATCAATGCAGGATGTTAATTTGTACAGTTCTAATCGATCATTCTGAACCACAATCTCTTATTTCATAGAACTCAACAATTCAATTTCAGTGACTAAATTCTACTCTTGTGGCCCATGATTCGCCTTTCTTCATTCTGGTTTTTAAATTCTCACTACAAATTCTCCTTTCAGTTATATTATCTTTATGTAAGAGTAAATTGCTTCTCTTAAACACAATTTAATACTCTTTTTTTTATTTTTTTTTTTTTTTTGATGACGGAGGAACCATCCTAACGAAGAGCCCTTAGGACTCGCCGCTAGTCCGTAAAACCTCCGGTGGGCGCCAACCCAGCCACCAGGCTGGTCCCAGAGGTAATCCGATGGCTTCATCGGGGGTTGGGAATACTCCCCGCCTTCCGGCACCCCCTTGGCCACCGACGGCCTAGGCAGTTTAATACTCTTTTATCAACTAACAAATTGTTTATGGTTGGAGCCAGGGCATAATAAACATAAACCAAATGAAAGGAACAAATCTTTGCTTGCCAACAACATAACTATTTACCTAAAATAACCTCAGGGGCTCTGTAATGCCTCGTAGAAACAATGGAGCTATGATTCTGATTATCAAAGGCAGTACTACCAAAATCAATCAGCTTAATGGCACTAGACTTGGGCAAGCACCTGAATTGCATTTCATCTGAAGAAACCTTCTGTAGCATTCCAAGCATTTTTTAAATATATCATAACTGAGTCTATACCCATATATGAAATGGTATGATGTTTGAACTATAAAAGGCCAAATACCTTATAACCAGGGAGCTTTACATATTCAGAAGACACAAGAAGTATATTTTCTGGCTTCAGGTCAGTGTGAATTAAGCATAAATCATGCATATCTGTTGGATATCATAAAGCAGAGAAACAAGTTAAAGAGGACACAATCAAAACAAACTATTCACCCCTGGACAAAAAAAAAAAAAAAAACACAGGCCAAGAAACAGATCCGGGTGATTGGTTAGGAAAGATAAGAAAAAAGATAATGAGAGAGATAAGCCAAAGGCTATGAACTATCCACACACATGCTACAGATTCCAAAAGCTGTCGTCCAAATTCCCGAACAAGATCCACAGGGAATGGGCAGTATTTATTTCTCTTTAGAAAATCAAATAAGCTTGGTCCAAGCTTCTCAAACACCTGATAAAACCATTAAAATGCATTCAAAGGAAGGTTCTGGTTTAGTTCCCAGTCGCATGGATAAAGTCCAAATGGACAAATTGATTAAAAAAAGAAGTCTATTCATTTGCAATATATATGTAAATCAATCAGGTAAACCTCGTGACTGGAAACACAACAGGTTAAAGAGAAGTCACGCTTGCATATTAACACAGCAATAACAACAATGCGCCTTAAAAGTGACCTCATTACAAAATCCAACCCAAGACAATTAACTATCACAGTTTACAGTAGAAGAACAAGGATATAACAGAATAAGAGGCAATAAAAACAGTAAAACTAATAAATACTTACAATACATATGTGATTGCGATAATCAAACCAGCTCCGAATTTGAACACAGCTGCAAAAGAATAAAGATGCATAAAAGTTAGATCATGTCGCAAAATGAACTACTCATTCTATAAACCGTAAGTGAGAAGGTACATACTGTGAGTTGCCTATATCATTCTTGGCAAGATGTTGAAGTACATCGACCTCAATCATTGCTGCATTGCGGTATTTACGTATGCTCCGAACTACCTTGATTGCCACATACTCTCGTGTTTGACGGTCCCAACATTCCAAAACTCGACCAAATGTGCCTACAGCACTAGCAAGATGCTGAATGACACAAGCAGAATCACAAAAAATACAAAATCTTGTAGACATCAGGGCACTTGACAGCTAACCTTCACCCATCTTGCTGAGTATCTTATCTGTGGAAGAAAAATTCCAAGTCAATTATGCTACAAAAAAATCAATTATTAAAAGAAAACATTCACCAAATACACTAACAAGTAAATTTACAACAGATTTCCAACAAAAGTGCAAGGGAAAAATATTGTAGAAACCATAAAAGTAGGGCAATACCCCCTTTGTAATTCTTTAAGCTGCGGCGTGTTCATGCTTTTTGCACACCTTGTAGTTATTTTTTAATAAAATTATTCTATTACTTATCAAAAAATAAAAAAATAAAAGTAGGGCAATACAGAGCTTAATACACAAGCCATTGAGGAAAAGCAAATTTTAGAAAATCTCAAATACATATAAGTGGCATCCATTATTCAACAAATGCTGCAATGAAATCATTGAATTATGACAAAATTGATCATATAAAATGCATCAGTAGCAAAAAGAAAGAGATTTCTAGCAGGTAAATAAGTTTTTAGTTGTTACAAGCAATGAGCCCAAAGAGAGCAAAAAAATGGATATGCCAATGATGTATTAAACCATGCAGCCAATATATCTAGATGTAAATTACTTGGGCATATGAAAATTCTCCCAAGTTCAAGACTTGTTAACACAACAAACAAAAAAGATCATAAATTTATAAGCCTAATAATCTACAAGTCTTGTTAGACTCATAAATACAACCTAATTTCATGAAAGACAGAGGCTTTCAATTCATAATCCAACAAAAGTGAAAATAGGAAGGAAAACTAACATCTAGGAGTGAGATTCTCGCCGAGATTGTAGACGTAATGGCCTTCGCGATCGTCTTCCCTTCTCGGCGGCGACCCATGCCTTCTATCCACCACTTCATTACTCACCACCACCTCTGCCCGTTTCACCTACAATTCAAACCTCAACCCCCTGTCAGATTATCAACCCTAACCCTAATTTGATTTAAAAATTCAAAAAAAAAAAAAAAAAGAGAAACGGACCAGTGGTTGAGATGGAGCCACGTCCCACTCGGGGCGAGGTCTTTTCCTGGTTCGCTTCTCCCTCTCCATTCCTTCAATTTCGACAGTCACCATTCACACCCAATCGATGATATACGTTATTCCTCTATGTGTGTGTATGCGCATGCGTATATAAATATATCTGCAACAAAAAAGCCTTAACAAAATCTGAAAAGAGTTAGCGTTTGAAGACGTGAATTCTGATGGAGAGTTGTGTAGGGTCGCAAAATCGGAGAATTTTTTGAGAGAGAATGGAGTTAGGGTTTTTTTTTTATGTTTGAATTGGTTGATCCTGTGTTTCGCGCTTGGTGGCGGTTGATGGTTCTCCGAGAGTGGGGCCACTTTTTGGTTGTGTGCCATCCACTTCTAGACTTCTCGTCGGTTTGATCTTATTCTGGATTGAGGGCCCACGTGTGGTCAATTTTTTTTTTTAGCACATTGCTCACGTGCGTTCCGAGTTCAGACACAGATTCTCAAATCCAATGTGTCAAAATTTGTAATATCTGAATATGTTTTGATATAATATGTGTCAGTTATTATAAAATATATGTAATTTATAATAAAATTAAATTTATCACAAATGTCACTAATGTTATCGGAATTCACATATTTTATTTTTTAATAGTAGGCACACATTTATCACTACAAACATAACATTTATCACAAAACACACATATTTTATCAAAATCAACACCAATTTTGTAGCAGGACCTAAGTGTAACCCTATGGAACTAGGATTTATGTCCTGACCTTTATCCTATGTTTTCCTCATCCCATGTTTTCTTTATCCTTTGAAATGTTTTATTTTAGTTTTTATATAATTATACTTTTAAGTGTGTATCAAAATGATCATTGGATAGAATATAGCTTGTTGAAATGAGTATATTGAATAAAAAATTTTGAGATAGAAAGAGTATAAGGACTGAAATTAAACATTTCAAATGATGATAATCATTTGGAAACATAGGCCAAATGTTGAGCACTAAATATGTAATTAAACTCTTTTTTTTCTACTAAATAAGGTCTCATTTGTTTTGGAGTACAATGAAAAAAATATTTTTTCTCGTTTTGCGTACATCTGTGATGAGTAAAAAACTTTTTGATTGATAGGGACAAACACCGTTTAAATAGGGCTGAAAATGTTATATGCCCATAAAATATTTTTAACCCCAAAAGAGAACTCTCTCTCTCTCTCTCCCTCTCTCTCTCTCTCAAACCCATCATGCCAAAGGTCCTCACAACCCTTCCATGTTGCCAACCACTCATGGTGGATTTGCCACCAAGAATGGAACCATAAATTATTCTTTAGGGGCCAAAAAAAAAAA
The DNA here is from genome assembly GCA_907173295.1 of Fagus sylvatica. Lineage (NCBI taxonomy): Eukaryota > Viridiplantae > Streptophyta > Magnoliopsida > Fagales > Fagaceae > Fagus > Fagus sylvatica. Next base: position 19,430,621 of record OU015771.1, on the reverse strand, counting down.
AATTAACCATTCAAGAATAATAGATATAGTGAAATTCAAAATTAATAAGAAGATTAAACTAGCATATATTTTACATTAACAAACAGAACAAATATAAAATGAGTATTTCTTAATACATTTCTACTCAATCATTGTGATTTATCAAAATGAAACTAAATGTTATATTAATCGTAAAATGGATCATACCATGGGAACCTAGGCTTGCTGGGTGATGGTGGCTTAATCCGGAGTGACAAAGGTACTTAGGTTAAGGGCTTTTTTAGGGCAATGAGGTTAGCTACTAGCATGGTAGCAAAGTTTTGGGAGAGATGGTCTTAAATTAAGAGCTAACATGGTCATGGGTATCAATCTTTTGAAAATTGAGTTTAATGTGGAGGTTGTGGTTCAAATGATACAGAATGGTCATGGTTGTCAACTTGTCCTCCTTTTGAATCCAATTGTTAATAATCGCATGGTTCTTTTGAACCTTCCAATGCTCTAAACTCCATAATTTGTACAGGGGAGCTAACAAGTATGCAAACATGCTAATAAAAATGGGATGTTATCAATCTATTTGTTAGTTTGGATGAGCTACGGAACCTACTGGCGTGTATGCTCTCTAGTACGTTTGATTATCTTGCACTTTTCGTATTCTTTTTGGTTAATGTTAATGCTATCTTTTATCATTTAAAAAAAAACAAGGTCAATAATAATAAAAATTCTGGGAATAGATTAGATTTATAATAATTTTTTATCCACTTAACTCCAATTATTTTACTTTGAATTTACTTTGAAGTATCAATGGCTGCTGAAATAACTTAGCCTTTACTTTGAGCAAGTGTCATTATTTAACATTTATATTTACTTTTCATCATCTTTACTTCGTTTGGTATTAATCACAAAAAAAAAAAGTCCTATTGCTTGAGACCAATTTGAACATTTTTCTTTTACCTTGAAGTATAACTTAGTTATTTCGAAACTTGTTAAAAGTCTCAAGTAGTTAGTTTGTTTGTTTTTTTTTTTTTTTTTTTTTTTTTTTTTTTTTTTTTTTTTTTTTTTTTTTTTTTACCTTGATTAATTCATAAAAATGTGTAACACCCTTTAAACAAATTGATGACCATGTCACATAAAAATTCAGTTTGCTTCAAAGTTCATACACCTACCAAAAACTCTCATTGGTAAGAAAGAAAATTAATGATGGAACTATCATTTTTCATTCAATTTGTTTGATTCACTATTTAATTTTATTGAACGTGTACATGAGTGTATATTTGGTTATCTATAATGTTGTTAATTTGAATAAGTTGATATTATAATGAAATTCGGTTCTCTTCTTGATGAATTGAAAAAAGGTTTCGTTGCATACAATAAAAATATTTATAATTCATTTTGTGTTTAGACAATTCGTCATAAGTAGAAGTTAAAATTCGTTTGGGGCCCTTTATGCAGTATCAATAGCCCAATACAAACAAGGCTAGCCTTGACCCAATCTGCGGTATGAGCAGCCCAACGCAATGTGATTGACCCAGGTACGATCTACAACAAAGGTCCAAAATATATAAATCAAAGGCAACGTTGGGCCACCCTATTGGACCCAAGCCCATTTCCACCACAAGTGGGCCCTTAATCCCAAGGCCCATCGCAAGAAGGCCAAATTATATCAAATGGAAAATGGCGTGAACCCAGTAAATTCGGACTCATCAAAGGTGTGTATCATACGACAAAATGTCAAAATGGCCTAATGCATCATAGTCTGGGCCATTTCACTGAGTCTTGCACTATGGGCGTAATAAAGCCTCAATGGGGTCCATAAGCACCCTAGAGTAAACAAATAACACAATCCCAATGAAGAACCAAGTTTATGGCCCAACTCGTGACTTGGTTCCTTCTTTCTCCTTTATGCAGGAATCATGGGAGTCCAGGTTGGAAAATTATTCAGTAATTCAGGATTACGCATTTATTTATAATCCTGAACTACTAAATAATCACTAGTTCAAGTTTGTTTGGTTGGGAAGTTTATTCCAAGGATTGAGGAATTGATGCCATGGACCAACAGTTTTGCTTGGGGAACATGTTCGTTAATTGAGCACAACACCTCTTCGACCATGCGTGTTTGTAGATTTTTTTTGTTTAATAATATTATTTTTTAAAGTATTTTGCAAAAAAATACTGTTGAAAAACAAATTTGGGGGATAGCCTCCTCGTCTCTTGGAGAGACGAGTTCCAGTTGGAACTCGTCTCTCCTAGAGACGAGTTGCACTTCCAGCTTGCCACCTCATCTTCACTTTGCCACGTCAGTTTGCCACGCGATTTGCCACTGCTGGAGGAAAATTTTGAGCTGGAACTCGTCTCTTCTAGAGACGAGTTCCACTTAAAATGAAATGAAAAATGGAAGAAAACTCCCCGCCAGAAAGAACCAGAAAGAAAAAGAAAAACTGTCTCTCTCTCAACTTTGGTTTCAAAAGCTGAAGCTCTACTCTCTGGCTCTCAAAAGCTGAAACTGAAGCTGAAACTGAAGCTGAAACTCAAGCTGAAACTCAAAATTTAAAAAGCTGAAACTCTCTCGGTCTCAACTCTCTTACTCTCTCGGTCTGAACTCTCTCTGTCCCTCTCTCTCTCCGTCGCAACTTGCTCTCATTGGCTCCGGTGACCACCGGAAATCAGGTAAAAAATTTCTCTCTCATCTCCCCTTTTTAAATAAAAATTTTCCTATAACATTGTACCTTGCAAATGTATATTTAGAAATTTTTTCTTTTAGAGTATTCAAGTTTTAAGAGTAATTAATACTTGTTGTGTGTTTTTTTTAAGGTTGTCTTAGAAAAAAAATTTAAAAAAAAAAAGAGAAGAAGTTACACATAAATGCCTAATCCAGGCGACTGTATAGTGTGTCCAGTCGCCTGGATTAGGCATTTATTGGATGGTAAAATTATGAAAAACTAAAAGAACTTGAAAATTGCAAATAACAGAGATACTATAATAGCACCAAGCCAAAGATTCATTCTAATTTTGTTGTGAGTAGCATAAAAAAAATTGTATTCAAATCAATATTAAATTGGTGCAATTCTTGAATCGAATATATTTCAAGGAGATTAAATGGAGAAACATTGGCGGGTATGGGAGTCATTGTACTTTATTTTGAATAGGTAAGAGTTTATGATCAATGTACATATGAAGGAGAAAGTTGGATAATAACTTGGTTGATCTAAGTTGTGTTGAGTGTTAAAATACTTATATATGTTGGAGTTAAAGCTTGTGCCTAATAGTCATTAAGAATAAAAATAAATGTAATTTGGAGTGAGAAAGAATAAGAGAAAAAGAATGTTGTAATATGATCAATTTGCTCTCAATTGGTATAACTCCTTAATTAAGATATGTAACCATATTATATAATTCAAGATTTAATATATTTCTTTGATTTGATGGTTGCAGTAGTTTTCACTTATGGAGCCTCGCCGTTTTGTGATGGATCCAGGTCCTAGTGACCCCTCTGTGTTGACTAGACAGGATAAACACATCTCCAACAAAATTTGGGAAGAGGGATTGGTATGTATTTAATATATTTATTATTTGATTTTTGCTTATATTAGTGATAAAATAAATTGACATATTTTTTTTCATTTTGTAGTATACTTTATTACATTGTCGTCGTCGTGAGGCAGTAAGAGAACGATCTGGACGACTTCATGCCCGTTTTATCCCATACCTTCAGCGAGCTGGCTTTTATGGCATAGCCAAGCTTGGTTTTATAAAAATGGATTGGGCGTTGATCACAGCATTAGTTGAGAGATGGCGCCAAGAGACCCATACCTTCCACCTTCCCCACGGTGAGATGACCATCACCTTGCAAGATGTTGAGGTCATGTTGGGTTTACCCGTTGATGGAGAAGTATTGGTAGGGAGTACCGAGTTAAATTGGTCCGGATTATGTCTTCAGTTACTTGGTGTCTCTCCTCCTCCAAATAAGTTAGATGGGTCACGTTTAAATATGAAGTGGCTCCAGGACACGTTTGCTGTTCTACCGGATGATGCTAATGAGGTGACCGTGCAGCAGTATACACGAGCTTACATATTAGAGCTCCTTGGAGGTAGTTATTTTGCTGACAAGTCTGGAGAGAAGGTACACCTTATGTTCTTGCCAATGTTGGAGGATTTTGATGCTGCTGGACGGTATAGTTGGGGTAGTGCAGTTCTAGCATGGTTATATAGAGAGTTATGTAGAGCCACTGACCCGAACTCATGTGACATTGCTGGTGCACTAATCTTGGTGCAGTTGTGGGCATGGTCTAGATTTCCACACATATCACCTGCAATAAAGTCTATTCAACCGATTGTTAATGCTGTGGATGATGCCAATGCTAATGCTAATGTTGATGCTGATGCTGATGTTGAAGTGCCTGCTGATGATGCTGATGCTGATGTTGAAGTGCCTGCTGATGCTGCCCAACCATTGCCAGGGGGTCCTTATGGCACTAGGTAAGTAATTATTTAGTTTTTTGTATAAACATTTAACATGTTTTATGCCTTAGAAAATAAGGTTATGGAAAAATGCACAAATTGATGAATACTTTCCATTGTAGGTGGCGCAATGCGAAGGACATAAAGGATGTGTCCACTCATGTGCTTGAGCAATATCGATCGGACTTCTCTCGGCAACGTCCTGATCAGGTAACGTGCTTGTTTTAATTACATTGTTATTGTTATTATATTGTTATTTAATACATGGTGAATTTGAATTATATTATATTGTTATTGGGCATATATCATTTATTAATGCATTTTATTTTTAAGCTTTTGTAGGTAATTTGGGAACCATACACAGATGATGTGTTGAGTTCGTTGCCTGAGTATTGTCGGATAGGGCAGGAGGTATGGCGTTCAGTGACGCCTCTAATATGTTTCCAGATCGTAGAGTGGCACTTACCTAATCGTGCTCTACGTCAATTTGGTATGCAACAAGACATACCCCAGCCTGCTAATACTGATGTGAAACTACATGATTGTGATCTTAGGGGTAAGGTACATGAGAATTGGAGGCATCGTTGGAGGCATTACATAAGTATATGGGACCATCGACGTGAGCATGTTGTCACTCGTGACAAAATGGTTGGTCTTATGTCATATCATGATCCATATATGGATTGGTACCGTCGGATTACTCGACGCTTTATCAGTCGCAGGAGCGGCTGTTATGAGATGATGGTAAATTTTTTAACTTAATAATTCCGTGCATCTGTTGGATATCTTTGAGACACAATTTTTTACTGACATATTATGCATTTTGACAGACGTTGTGCAACATGCGAATATGCGAAATGTTTCATCCTGAACAAGAGTTGGATCCGGCAAAATTTATGGAGCTAGCAGCAGAGGCATATCAATTGGCATTTAATGCACTAGAAGCTTCGAATGAGCTGCATCGGCTTGATTCTGTGCAAAGAGTTAACACAGACTCAGACACCAATTCTCAGACAACTGTTCCTCCAACCGCTACTCGGAGGCGACGTCCACGTGCGCAGCGCCCGCCACATCCACGTGCACAATGCCCGTCACGTCCATCCGATCCGAGTAGTAGTATGAGTGTGCCTCCCATCCAGTTGAGAGATGCTACCACCGTTACTGAGACCACCCCTATCTCAGTTGCCCAGACTACGACCCCCATATCAGTTGCCCAGACTACCACCCCCATCTCAGCTGCCCAGACTACCACCCCCATCTCATCTACCAACACTACTACCCCCATCTCAGTTGCCCAGACCACCACCCCCATCTCAGCTGCCCAGACTACCACCCCCATCTCATCTACCAACACTACTACCCCCATCTCAGTTGCCCAGACTACCACCCCCATCGCAGTTGCCCACAGTACTACTCCCATCTCAGCTGCCCACCATGAGCATACGATCAGTTTTTTGGCCCAGACATTCAGCCCACTTGCATCATTTTCAGATGTTACCCCATCGTCACCGACACAGCCAGTTGGCCCATTCTCACCCACACAGTCAGTTGGTCCATCCTCAGTGCCCCAGTCAGTTGTCCCAACCTTAGTCACCCAATCAGAGGACTTGGTTCAGGATATTGAAGTGGGTGATCATGGTAGGGGTAGGGGTAGGGGTAGGGGTAGAGGTACAAAACGGCTAGAACCAGATATGCCTGTTGTACTGAAGAGGAACCCACCTCGCAATAAGAGGAAACCTTGTTGTGGGACTGAGTGATAGGTTCAGATGTGAGTTTGATATGTATTTATACTTGATATGTATTTATATTTGTATTTTTTATTTGAACTCAGTTTAGCTCCAATTGGAAATGGAAATGGAAATCAGTTTAGCTCCAAATGATTACTATTAGTATGGCTTGTGATTTGACAAATGATTTTTTTTTTAAGGTATTGTTAAGTTTACTCTAGAGAAGGTGACTTATGGGAATGGTGTGACGTTAATATGTAAATTGTTATGGTCAAAATGGATCAATATATTGGATTTTATTATGTTATTAACATTTGAAGATATCAATATGTCCACATGCCCAATTGCTGTGGTGGAAGTTGGAAAGCCATTTTTCCAATATTAACAACTGGATTATGCTTTAAAAACTGGTTGAAATTTTTTTCTGGGCATAATCCAGGCGCCTGCATCAGGGAGTCCAGGCGACTGGATATGCCCAGAAAAATTTTAAAAACACACTGGAGCCTGATCCAGTCGACTGTATAGTGTGTCCAGTCGACTGGATTAAGCTGGTCAAACTTTTCAAACAAGTTTGACCAAAATCCAGTCCACTGTATTGTGTGTCCAGTCCACTGGATCAGGCAGAGAGTTTTTGAAGCTTAATCCAGTCGACTGGATAGTGTCTCCAGGCGACTGGATTAAGCTGGTCAAACTTTTCAAAAAGTTTGACCAGCTTAATCCAGTCGACTGTATTGTGTGCCCAGTCGACTGAATCAGGCAGAGAGTTTTTGGAGCTAAATCCAGTCGACTGGATAGTGTATCCAGGTGACTGGATTAAGGTTTTAAAAGCTTTTTAAAAGATTGACCTAGATCCAGTCGACTGGATCAGGGAGTCCAGGCGACTGGATCTGCGATTTCACTGTTTTTAAACAGTGTTGACAGACTTCATTTTCCCCATTTTCTCTCATTGTCTCTCGAGTTTTCTCACTCTCTCTCTTAGGGTTTTCGTCGAAAATCACTCCCAATCACTCCCAATCACTCTCAATCACTCCCAATCACTCTCAAAACTATCACATTCCCAAAACCCCCAATTCAAAACCCTTGAATTCGAATGGCTCCAAAGAAATCCGTGAGCAGTGAAGATCCAAGAAAGAAAAGGCTGAAATCGAAGGCTTCAAGGGATGAACCTCCATCATTGGACAAGAGCTTCGCTTCTTCGGAATATTTGGTAAGATTCCATGACGACATTAGCCGTAGAACCGTAGTTTTTGGGAAAATTGTTGATTTCCCTTATTTTGCTAATCACCACATTCATATTAGAGAGCTTTTTCAAGCTCAAGGATGGGAAAATTTCCTTTCAACGCGTCAAAAACAATACACCACTCTTGTTAAACACTTTTACACACACTTTCAATTGATCCATGGGAAAATCAGCTCCTATGTGAAGGGTAAATCCATTTCACTCCCCCATTCCACACTAGCCTCTATATTAGGAGTTCCTCGCACCGGTGCACAACGTTATACTACAAATAGTTGGGTGCAATTTGAAGGGTATGACCCTTTAGAGTCAATTAGGCAAATGTGTGGAAATCCTAACATTCAAGAACTCTCTAGACCCAAAATTGCGGACCTCACATTAGAAAGCCGACTCATTCATCACATCATAGCCCACAACATCCTTCCTAGGAGTGGTTCATACGAATACACTTCCTATCTAGACCTTTTCATAATGTGGGCTATTCTCAACAAGGTCAAACTTGATCTTGCATTCTATATTACTTGGCACATGGAGACTTGTGTCAAGAAGAAGAATGGCGCCCTCCCATATGGTCTCCATATCACTACTATTCTTAATCATTTTGGAGTAGATTTTAGTGGTGAAAAAGAGACTCGAGACGTAACTCATACGGATGTTTATGGAGAAACTACCATGAAACAAATGAGGTATGAATTTAAGGATGACACTTGGGTTAAGAAAAATGTACCTGTGATGGAAGAAGTGGGTGAAGAAGCACAAATGGATGAAGCTGAAGCTGCAGGGAATGAAGAACCAATGCAAGAGGATCAAGAGCCTCGAAGCGCACCTTCTGGCTCCTCTCGTGTCAATGAGGACAACTTCCAACTCGTGCTTGGACGTTTGGACTCTTTGGCCACTAGCATGGGAAATATTCAAACAAGCATCGACAACTTCTCAGCTATGGTTACTAGAAAATTCTCGACTTATGATGAGCAGTTTGGTACTTTGGAAACATCCATTCAGGAAATCAATGAGCGTTTGATTAATCAGGGCATATAGTTATTTGTCTTTGATTTTTTGTTTTTGATGATGCCGAGGGCATATAGTTATTAAAACTGATTGTACCTTTACTTTATGTCAAACTGATTGGTTCCTTATCATCTATTCAAGCTGGTTTCTTTTGGTTTATTCTTTTACAGTTATGATGAATCTATTGCAGTAACTATTATTTGAAGTTTAAGTGAGTGTGGGCAATGGTAAATGGGTTTGCTTTATTCTTTTTGTATAATAAAAGGGTTTGAGTTGGATGAACATTTGATGTAGAATTTGAACATCATTACATGCTAATGCAATAAGAGTTAAGGTTATTTTAATCAAAACTCTTCAGAACAATCATGGACTGGACACATTTTTCTCATAAATACAAGTGAGGTGCAACCAAAATATGGGAAACGAAAAGATGTCACTTGTAAAAGAACAAGGTCAGTAAAACTTTGATTACTTCAAAAGCTCACCTGAAACCCAAACCCCACTCATGGATATGTAGATAAGTTTTTATTTATGTTAGTGGGGTCAGTAGCCAAACTGGCCTCCCATGAGAAGACGTTAATAAGCTTTTGTGTATTGGCTTGAAACAAGGAATAATCTATTTTTATGAACAAACTAGTCTCAAATTGCAACGAAACTAGTAGCTAATTGGCTAGAATGAAGAAGAGTGATGAAGGCATTTTATGATAATAGAAATTTTAATCTAAATAAATACCTGTATATTTTCTATCTATTTTGTGTCTATATTGATAAATGTATATTTATTATTGTAAAAATAAAATATATAAATTTTAATAAAATTAATAATATTTATGATAAAATTAATTTTATTATAAATTATACATATTTTATAATATTTGATAATATTTTATCAAAAAATATATAAATATTACAGACGAAATTAGTTAAAGGTTGAAAAAAGGTGGATGCAGTCGACTGCATCAGGGATCCAGGCGACTGCATCCTTGATCCAGGTGGCTACAAATGGACCAGTCGACTGAAACCACACCCCCAGGACTTTCTGTCTGATCCAGTCGACTGGTACACCAATATAGTCGACTGGATCATTAAGGTCTGCTATAATCCAGTCGGCTGGACTTCCAAATCCAGTCGACTGGAATGCCTTTGTTTTGAATTCTGCAGTTCCCAGCCATTCCAAAATTTAAAATTAAAAAAACCTAATTGCACCCCCATCAAATACTAGCATTTCACATGATTACAAGCACATATACAATTACAAAAGCGTAATGGATACAAAAAATCATCTTGTAGTGTATACATTCCTTCATAGAGACTAGAGAATAATATTATTACACATAACATTATTACAAAGAGCAGAAATATTTCATTTGCAACCAAAAGACTCTTGCACAAAATTTCGAATCACTCTCAACCATTATCCAACGTCAATTCTCAGATTTTGCAAGTTGAAGTGCCAAAGAGCAATCTTGTTTGGGCTCCACAGGTGATTATCCATCCAACATATCTACAATATAGAAATAGAAAAGCATAAGCCAAAATAACACAAACAAGGTTGAGAGAACATAATTAAAAGACATGTTAAGTGATAACAAACAAAATTGATCAATACAAGTATAATATTCATAGTAACCACTTACCAACTTTGGGGCAACACCACTTCTTGATTTGAAATTGCATTAGGACATTTTTTGCGATTATGCCCCTCTTGATTACACAATCCACAACTCTGCTTATGTTGATTCTCCCTCCAATCCATCTCATTCCGAATTCTTGTTGACTTTGGACGACCACGTTGACGAAGCAATCTTGGGTCAGGTCGCAACATAGGGAAGTTAGGGTCCTCCTCCCAATACGGGGCATCTTTCATCGGTTCAAAGTGTGGTTGATAGGAAGCTAGCATTTCCGTCAGACTATAAAATGGATCAATAAATTGGTACACATTGATGTGCTGACTAGCGCAAGCTGCAATTACATGTGAACAAGGGATATGATACGCTTGCCATTTCCCACAACTGCATGTTCTATCACCCAATTTCACCACATGTCTATGGTTCCCCTTATTCATACTGGTTAGACTAGGTTGTGTTTGGATTTGAAAAGTTCCTTCCTCCCTATTAAACTCTATTACGTGATGCAAACTTGCCTTCTCACTCCACTTCTGAAAGATTTCCATGGCATGTGTACTGAACGCTTGACCAGAACTCAATTGAGCTTGAGTTTTAACTCGGCGATCATTAAAATAATGCACAAGCTTGAAATAAATGAATTCTACCATTGCAGTAATGGGTAAGTTGCGTGCACCTTTAAGAACACCATTGAAGCACTCAGACAAATTCGTGGTCATTGCCCCATAGCGCCGTCCACCATCTTTTGCTAATGTCCACTTGTCAACATCTGTCTCTTCGTCCAGTATCTTAGCAGCATCTTTATTATACTGTCTAATAGAGTCCATTGTTGCATTGAATTTTCTTAGCTGGTTGTGTTCACCTGCTCTCTGTATCATGTTCTTCAACCGTTTGTCATGAAATCGTGTGTTGAAGTTGCTGACTAAATGTCGGATGCAAAATCGATGATATGCATTTAGAGGCTGCAATTTACTCCACTTCATTGCATTCATGATACCCTTATGTCTGTCTGATATGATGCAAATTTCTCTATTTTTTGTGACATGTTTCTTTAGGAAACGCAAAAACCAACGCCATGTATTCTTCGACTCTTTTTCCGTAACCGCAAAGGCAAGTGGATAAATCCCATTGTTCGCATCCGTTGCCATGGCAATCATCAACTTCCCTTCATATTTTCCATACAAATGTGTTGCATCAATAGAGACAACTGGTCTGCAATGCATGAACCCCTGAATTGAAGGACCAAAAGCCCAAAATACACTCTCAAATATAGCACAACCTGCATCTTCACTCCAATATGTCTTCCATTCGACTTGTGTACCCGGATTTGAGTCGATTAGTGCTTTCATAAACTTCGGTAACAACTGATAAGACTCCCCCCAATCCCCAAATATGTTAGCAATTGCCTTCTGCTTGGCATCCCACACCTTGTAGTAAGAAATTTTATGGCCAAATTGTGTACACATGTGATGCCGCAACGATTTCACTGAAATAGTTTGGTCATTGGCTACATAGCTCCTCACTTCTCTTTCAATAAAATTTGAATCAAATACCTTGCCATCTTTACGGATGTTGGGGTGTCTACAAGTGTGGGGACCATTGTATTTTGTAATCTCCCAAAATCCATGTGTACTACGCATGCATGCCCGCATTCTCCATGAACACCCATTCTTGCAACATACATGTAATTTTCTTTTGTTTGACTCCTTCACTTTATATTCTTGATTGACGCGTGAAGAGTACACCTTCAATGCATACTGAACCTCAATTTTACTCTTGAAAAACAACCCTTTTCTCAACTCTTGCTTTTTATCCCAACTATCGAGTGGTGTCACCTCATCATTGAAGGAAGTGTCATTTATATTATCCCATGTGTTTGTAGTAAACGATGAGGATTTGGGTTTGAGGCTAGGGACCACATCATCAACTTCGTCATTATGAACATCAGTTGTCTCATCATCATCATCAGCATCATCATCATCAGCATCAGCATCATCATCATCATCATAATCATCATCATCATCAAAATACAACTCATTATCATCATCATCAAAATACGAATCATTATCATAATCAGCGTTTTCTTCTTCATCATCAGCAGTACATTCCAACATCATCGTATCATGCACTCCAGCTAAAGGGTTTACCTCGTATGGAACATACTCATGTCGAGTGCTGGGACCACAATCCTCCACCGATGTTCGTATCTCATGTAATTGTGGTGTACACCTTCCAAGTGTAGAGGGTTGTGTCGAAGGAGCAGTATCATGCACAGTCATTTGTTGTACATCTTCACCAACACAATCTTCCGCTACTAATCCATCCCCATCATCTTGTGTAAGAGGCTCAACACCTTCACCAACACAATCCTCCACACTTATATATAACTCAATACCTTTTAATTCAGGCGTTGCATCTAACATGTCAAACATGAGATTAACACCGTCGTCGTCTGTTATCAATAGAGTCATGTAATTAATGTGAGGTGAAATCACCTCCTGAGGACAACGGTATGTAACTGTTATACGATGAGATTGATTGTCCAATTGTAGTGCATTGAATATCTTCGTTTCCAATTCGACAAAACTAATCCCACGATGAACCCGGATGAACTTCATTTGCGACCCTTGATACTCAGCTCCATGTTGACCATAAATAATCTCCCCATTGAAGCGAAGATAGACAATATACATAGTTGGTGCCATATGCAAACCTATTTAATTTAAATGTAGTTTACAATTAGTTAGTCACATAAAAAAAACAAGTAATAACATGCTAATGGTAATATTTCATATCCAAATGTTACATAACATATTATATAAAAATGGTTGTAATATCCAGTAGACATCTCCAAGAAAGATTTGGGAAGTCTGGAGTACTTGTTCAATCCAGTCTACTGAAACACCAATCCAGTAGACTGGATGACATGTATTTGGCAGATCCAGTCGCCTGGATTGATGGTCCAGTAGACTGGATGTAGTGTCTGGGAATTTTCTGACTGATCCAGTCGACTGGATTGATGGTCCAGTAGACTGGATGTAGTGTCTGGGAATTTTCTAACTGATCCAGTCGACTGGATTGATGGTCCAGTAGACTGGATGTAATGTCTGGGAACTTTCTGACTGATCCAGTCGACTGGATTGATGGTCCAGTAGACTGGATGTAATGTCTGGGAACTTTCTGACTGATCCAGTCGACTGGATCCACTGATTCAGTCGACTGGATCATTCAAACACTTCACATCTTCAGTTTACAGCTTGTTACTTCATGTTCAATGAAACATACTTCACGTTATGCAAGAAATACAGAGATGCTTCATGTTTACCAAAGGAATAATGTTCAACAACCACGCAAAAAACGTTTATAACCTAATAATGATACTAACTTTAAACAACATATAAATTAAAAAAACGATACAGCAAAGACAAAATTTATATTGTTTTTACCTTTTAATTGATCAATGATGTTGGTTGGAACAGTGAACTGATGTTGGAAAAGTGAAAGGACGATGAAGAAAGTTAAGAATATGTTTTAAGTGTAAAGACGAGTTCAGTTTTTTTTTCATTTATGGCCACCGGTTCTCTTAGCTGTAGTGCACATATTTGTATGGAACTCGTCTCTGCTAAAGACGAGTTCCAGCCAGAATTACCATTTTTAATGCAACTCGTCTCTGGTAGAGACGAGTTCCAGCCAACACCAGCCCATTTCAACGCAACTCGTCTCTACCAGAGACGAGTTCAAGCCAAACTTTTTTTTTTTTCCATTTAATAATTTCTCACAATATCAGTAACGGTAACAGTATTCGCGCCAAAACGAGGGAATTGAAACACAAGCATGCAACTCGTCTCTACAAGAGACGAGTTCCACGGTCCAATTTAATGCCAGCTCAGGATGCTTACTGCCAGCTCAGGCCAGCTCAGGATGCCACGAAATGGGAAGGAAACTGCCACGGGGCAGTTTTTGGGTAGGAACTCGTCTCTAGGAGAGACGAGTTCCATGTGGAACTCGTCTCTCCCAGAGACGAGGCTCCTGAATAGTTCCCCGACAGTGTTTTTTCGCGAATTTCTTGTTCAAAACGGCTTATCGTGCGTTT
>OU015771.1:19359486-19416397 GCA_907173295.1 Fagus sylvatica | reverse complement strand
AAAACTCAAGAGCTTTACAACGGGATCTTGCTTCAAGCTCTTCCTCTGTGAGGGCTTCATACATCGGGTGACTCTCTAAACAAGCCTTCATCCAGCCTCCAAGTTCTTCCACATCTGTAATTGTGTATATAATTCCCACCAACCCTGAGAGTATAAGCATAATCATCTAGCAAGTGTGTACTGATCACCTGACGATGATGATTCTACCCTTTGAAGTGAGGATCCAGGAAACAAGAAGAACATCTTTGAAAGCTGGCCTTTCTCAAAGTAATTTGGAATGTATTTCATGGAATTTGTACGAACCATTGAGATATTTTGGTATTGACCTGGATTTGCCACCCTCAATGCTGAAATTCGCTCCTTGACATACTCTGATACCTTATCCCTGAGTTCCATCCCAATCATTAGGGTCTCAGGGAAAAGGGTTGAAAGACTGATTAGCAGTCCTCCAAAACCACAACCAATATCTACAAACTGAATCTTTTTGGAACTATCAATCTGATCAGATGAGGAAAAGAACTGAGGATAATGAAGCGAGTAGTCAACATGACAAGGGGAGATCGGCACTGGGAAGTGAGAATCACTTAGGAGGCGTTTGGTTCACGTGATATACCTGTGATTGTAATGACATTAGCGTAATATGGAACATCACGGTGTTTGGTTCGTTTAAATATCCGTAATGTAACATTACAAAAGTAATCACATCATCCAAAATTAGTGTGATGAGATTACCTTATTACATTAGAAGAATCTCACATTCCATTTCTTTAAAAACACGCGTGATGTTCAAATTTGGGCAAAATTTATGCTGTTGACAAAATTGTCCAGCCCAATCACTCTTATTTACAAAACTTGCCACTGTTATAATTTTTTTCAAACTCTCAAAACCCTAGCCGTCTTAGCCTCTCTCTCTAGCAATGGCTCTCCGCCTCTCTCTCTATCATGCGGTTTCAACGGTGCTTGATCGTCGGAGTCTCGCCGGAATCATCGCCATCTAACTTCCAGACATCGAAGCTTTCATCGGTAAGTTCTCGATTCTCAATTTTTTTTTTTTTTTGCTTTCCTTCGTTTTCTGTATATAACATTGTATTTTTGTGATTTTCTTTGTGAGATTTTCATTGTATCCTGATTGGATTCCAAGAAGCAAACTAGAAATTTTTTACTACTATCACTCTCTCATTTCTAGGGTTCATAGCCTCTGTTTGTTTCCTGAGAAAATCTAGCTGGCTTTGCGTAAGGTACTGATCTGCTTCTCTCTTTATCATATTTCTTTTACTTTCTTGGATGCCAAACAAAACGAGTGCTGCAAGGAAAAAAAATTATGGGTTTCTTGTGATTTTTACTGTTATATGCATATTTCAAATTTCTTGGATTTGTGGGGTTTGCATGAGCAAACTGAGTAATATGAGCTGGGATTTTATTTTATTTGTTATAATTTTTTTTAATATAGTTTAGAAGGTAATGTGAGGTGGTTCTATATGCTATCTGATTTGGTGGTTTTTAGAGTGGAATTATTGTTGGTCGAAAAAAGGGATAAAGTTGAAAGAGAATAGCTTGTTTACTTAAAAAGAAATTTACTTGCAAAATTGTTTTGTATAAGCAGATGAATTTGTTAAATTTCATTTTTCAGATCATTAATATTCCAAGATAATATTGTAGCTGATAGAAGTGCTGAAGTGTTAATAGTCTTCAACCAGGCAGCTTGCTTAATGGTTTGACTTTTTGAAGTAGTTGTTTCTATATTTAAGTTGTTCATGCTGCTCTTTTGTGTGGAACCAAATCATCATAGCGTAAATGGCTAGTGCAACTAAAATTCAAGTGTGGTGGTCCTGCTTCCCTGTTCTTGTTGGGTCAGCTGCTTCCCTTTGTTCAAGAAAAATTTATGCCCTTAAATTTTGATTTGTATCTTGTATACAAATTATTTTTCTCATTGTGATCTATCAGTGTCACAATTTATTCTCACAAACTTTTCAATTAATAAATTTCGATTAATAAATTTATTCTCATTGTGATTTAGTTATTTACTTGCTTAACTGCATAATTACAGAGTTGTATGCTTGTAGTTTCTGCAACTTTTTAATAAGTAAATTTCTTTCTGCAGTTTCCTAAGTTGAATAGCTTGTTTACTTAAAAAATAAAGGAAGAGAGAAATGAAAATTTATAGGCAACAAGTTTAGAGTATCTTGAGTATAAGGTAGAATTATGGCATGTTGTAGATGTTAATGGTTTAATCCTTGTCATGAAGTTGGAGTTTCGAGTTTCATGGCAGATGTAGGCGCTGATTGGCTTCAATTAGCTAGTTTGATCTTTGATTCTAGCACTGAAATACCATTTTGTTGTATAATAAGCTGCTATTAGCTGAAGATAAAGTCCTCATAGACTTATGCATTTTTAGGAGTAGTATATATGCTCTGAAATTTCAATTGAAGTGATGTTTGATAATTGATACAACGAATGTGTCATTCTTCTAGCTAGGTATTAACTTTTCCTAACTTGATCAAGGTATTTATGCATATACCTAAATATATTTGACAATTTTATGCAGGTACCCTGAATCAAGGTATTTATGCCAAAAAAAAAATAAAAAATAAAAAGAGGGTGTACTCCTTTATTCAAATAATTTATCATTCTTGAATTGCCTTACTGTAGAGGATGTACTCCTTGAAACAGCCTTGCTGCCTTTGTTGATCAAGGGAACTCTTTCAACTTGGTTTTTAATTTATTCATTGCGGTTCATACATGTTTGGTACTTCTTGTTCTTTGATTCTTGCTTTATGGGGTCTTCATTATTTTGCTTCTTATGGTTCTCTACCTTATTGCTTAGGCACCACAAATCTATTGTTGTAGTATTCATCTAATTCTAAAATATTCAGTCATGGAGACATTGCATTGTTCTTATAATGTTGTTTGTGTTTATGTTTAATAGAATCAATGGCGCGGATTCCTCTGGCTAGGAAAAAAAAGGTGGTCACATTGTTGGTGCTTTATATGGATTTGCTTAATCAATTGTTTTTTATGACTTATTTGACAACAATTATTATATTGAGATATCGTTCTATAAGGAAGAAGAGTGGTGGGAATTCTTATCATAGACATTTGGTGAGAGAATTGACTCTTAGGCGTATGGTCTTTAATGGTGACCTAGAATGTCTTGAAAACACAAGAATGGATAGACATAGGTTTCCATAGATTGTGTGACATGCTTAAGACAACCGGTCGCTTGAGTGCCACAAGGAATATGAATGTTGAGGAGATGGTTGCGATGTTTCTACATATAGTAGCACATGATGTTAAGAACAGAGTTATAAAGCGACAATTTGCCCGGTCTTGGGAGACAATTAGTAGGCAATTTAATAAAGTCCTGAATTCCATTATACGCCTTTATGACGATTTACTCGAGAAGCCTGAGCCTGTTCCTGAGGACAGTACAGATTCCGTTTGGAAATGGTTTAAGGTACTTTGATTTATGTGTTTGTGGCTACATGAGAATGCTTTTATTTTATGTATAGTGATTGTATCTATATTTGTGTGTACTAGAATTGTTTAGGAGCACTGGATGGAACATATATCAAAGTGAATGTGTTGGCTGAGGATAGACCTAGGTATTGGACTAGAAAGAATGAGATTGCCACAAATGTGCTAGGTGTTTGTACACAAGATATGAAATTCATATATGTCTTGACTGGTTGGGAGGGTTCAGCTGCTGACTCTAGAGTCCTTCGAAATGTTGTTTTTAGGACAAATGGTTTAAGGGTTCCCAAAGGTAACAGCCTTACACCCAATATTATTATACATTTTATAAATGCAAATTTGTTATTATTTCCCTTATTAAACTTTATATTGTATTTACATATAGGCTTTTATTATCCTTTGTGATGCGGGATATACCAATGGAGAAGGATTTCTTGCGCCATATAGAGCGGAACGCTACCATTTGAATGAATGGACAGGAAGGGCATCAACCTAACACTCCACGAGAGTTTTTCAATATGAAGCACTGCTTAGCTAGAAATGTCATAGAACGGTGTTTTGGACTACTCAAAGGTCGATGGGCAATCCTTAGGACAAAGTCATTTTATCCTGTCAAGATACAGTGTAGGATTATTACTGCGTGTTGTCTTCTTCACAATCATATTAGGAGGGAGATGCCTATTGACCCATTGGAAAATGAGCTTAGTGAGGTTACTAGTGGTCAAGGCCTTGATGGAGATGTTATTCGTTATGTTGAGACTTCTGATATTTGGAGTACTTGGAGAGATGATCTTGCCAAGGAAATGTTCAACAAATGGAGGGGAGCTAGGCATTGAAGATTGTTTTTAATAATATTATTGTAATTTTACTGTTATAAGACAAAGTCCTTTGTAATATTGTCTTTATTTTACTATGTGTTGGATTTTATATTTAATTACTATGTACTCTTTTATCATTTAGATAATTCAAATGGATGGTTTGTTTCGGCAACTATAAATGTTGTTTGCTTGGTCTTGTGTGGTTTTTATTCTTTTGGGTTTATATGGTGGTTGAGGTTTGTTAATTGGATTTGGATGTTTGATGGGTTGCCAATGATATTATGTTAAGTTCAGTTTATTGAAACTGTGGGGAGGAAATAAGAATTGTTGAATATTCATGTACTAAATCAATTGTGTCTTAGAGGTAAATTGAAGAGGGAAAGTTGAAATTATTTGATGTTGCTTCTATTTATTTTGTGTTTGTCTCTGTTTGTGCATTTGACTGAAACTTCATAACTTTGTTTGATGAATGGATGACATAATTTATAGCTTAATTTTATCACTGTATAATTGGGTTCTTGTATGTAGTCCATGAATATAAATCTCATTTTCGAGTTACTTGAGCTGGTTAACTAGCTTAATTTTATCACTGTATATGTTTCTCTTGGATTGAGTTTGTTAGAATATTGATCCTATGGTTTGTGTTAGTAACTTTTTTCAAGTTCTTTAGTCATTGTATATTTTAATACAAGGAACTACCATGAAATTTAAGTTTCGTTCATGATCCTTTAGCAATATAAAGGGAAAGTTTGTCTCTGAAGTATTTGCGCATGCTGAATTGAGGTTTAATGATTAATGAGATTGAGTACTTCAAAAGTTAGATTTGATGTGTTTTGTGCCTTTCTTTATGTAGATTAGTTCTTGACTTTTGAGATTAGCAATGCAACGGAGAAAGGTTAACTCCACTGGTTCAAAAGATGGGTCCATGCAAAGTGGAAGTAAACATCAGTGGACAACTACTGAGGATGAGAAGCTAGTAGAATGTCTTGTGGACATGGCTAATTCGGGCCCGACATGGAAGGCTGAAAATGGGTTTAAGTCTGGCTATTTGTTGGAGTTAGAAAGGATGATGTTAGAGAAGATATCTGGCTGTAAGCTTAGGGCTCAACCTCATATTGAGAACAGGTACAGGTTATTAAAAAAGCAATATGGTGCCATTGCTGACATGCTAGGAAAAGGCAGTGGGTTTGGTTGGGATGATAGATACAAATGTTTGGTATGTGATCCTGACATTTTTCAAGGCTGGGTTAAGGTACGTTGTTAAATTTAAATTTTGTAGTTGAAGTAATACAATGTGAATTAGTTCCATGTATTGATAACTGATGAAATTAAAATGCCAATATCGTAGGGTCATCTCAATGTTGCTGGTTTAAGGAATAAGTCATTCCCTCACTATGATGATCTTGCTCATGTTTTTGGGAAAGATAGAGCAATTGGGTTTAGTGCAGAAGGCCCTTCTAATATGGCGCAAACTGTTAACAGGGAGGAAGCTGAAAAGAATGAAGATTTGGATGATACTGATGACTCACTTGCAAGCACACAAGGTCCACCAATAGCTACATCTCTTGCAAGCACACAAGGTCCACCAGTAGCTAGATCATCAGATAACCCATCTGGTACTTCAACATCAACATCAACCAAGAGAAAGAAAGGAAAGAAAAGTGATCCTGTGTTTATGCAATTAATGGATAACCTGAGTAATATGGGTAAAGTTTATGAAGGAGCTACTAAAAGTATGAAGAAACTTGCTGAAACTTTTAAGCATGAGGCAGATGGGGCATATAGAAGAATGAAAGTACATGAGGAGCTTATTTTTGCTGGAGGGGGCTTGACTGATGAAGAAATTGTGAAAGTTGGAGGGATTATTACTACTGATTGCAACAAGACTGATTATTTTTTCACATTAGGAGGGCATTTCAAGAAGTTGTATGTGTACAGCTTGCTTCAAAAGAGGCTTTAGTTATGTAAAGCTTTGCTTGGTATACTCATGAAAACCAACATTATTTCTTCTTTTGTCTCTTTCCCTCTCTTTTCTAATATTGTAGTTAAGTACATGAATAGATTGGAACTATTTGTAGACCAATTTATTTCTATCAATGACACTTTATGTGTATTCTAGCTATTAGTTATATTTTTAGAATAACTTAGTTGCTTACTTATAATTTAGAATATTTTTTTTAGGTAACTTTGAGAATTAGTTTAATGAATTTTATCCACCCTCCTTTTAATATTTATAGGTATTAGGGGTTATTTTAGTCATTTTAATAATTAAATGATTTTTATTTTTATTTTTTTTTTTACAGTTATATAATTTTTTTTTAAGATTATATGATTTTTTTTAATAGTTGTAGGTCTTAAGGGGTATTTTAGTCATTTTCATAGTTATATGAATTTTTTTTTATAGCTATATGAATTATTTTTTAATAGTTATATGAAAGATTTATTTATTTATTTATATAATTATATGATTTTTTTAATAGTTATAGGTCTTAGGGATATTTTAGTCATTTTATTAATGTTAGGGTATTATATGTTATACACAAGGGTACTTTTGGAATTCATTATAAAAAATTGTAATGATTCCTAGAAATGTGATAAAACCAAACAAGGATTGGAATGTTACATTCTTGGAATGTGAAGGGGATGTAATTAATGAACCAAACATCATAATCCAACATTCCCTTGATGTGATTCCATGATTCAAGGATTATAGGAATGTTATATTACGGTATAATCTAAGATCAAGTGAACCAAACGCCTCCTTAATGGGTTGCTGTGTGCTCTTGCTTTGTAGAAGCGCTTTCGAGGCAGGCCAGTTGACTTGCTGAAAGTTGGGTTTGCGTCGTTTTCCAACATGGCTTTTTTCTGCAGGCTCCTAATAGGAGAGCAATGAAGATTTTCAGGATACCCATGCTCATACAAAGGGAAATTAAAATGCAATATAAATTAAGTCTTCTTTAGAAAATGAATGTTAAGCACAAAGGGTACTCATCATTACAAAATTAAGAAAGCACAGAAGTGGTGCATCAGAAATATGTAATATAATTTCAATCAGGTTTTCTTATAGGCAATCGGGGATGAAATGAGTAACAGCTTGAGAGTGTAGACATAAATTACAAGTAAAAAAAAAAAAAGGAAATTTAGTGTCACCCATCCTTGAGCCAAAAGAAGCCTTCAAATGTTTAGTGTGGAGGGATTCAGTCTAAATCAGGGGCTAATTTGTCACCATGGATTTAGCCAAATCTTGACAATTCATTTGAAATTAATAGACGGTTGAAAAAATGACACACATGCAAAACACTAAAATGACTTCTGTGGCCCTCAAGCATTGTCATTTGTGAAGATCTCAAACTCTTCTCCTATATTAAGATTGGTAACTATAGTCTTCTCACAGTCTATTTCTCATTAGTTTTCATTTGATTCAAATAAAGCAGTTCAAGTAATTCAAACTTCATTTTATTGTTTATAATTAGAAAGAAATTGTAAAACTTCATGTATTTGTACTTTTATTTATTTATGATATCAGTATATTTAAGTTCTCAGTTTATTAAATCTTTTATAATTTAAGTTTTTAATTACTTAAAAAAATTTAATGAAAAATTAAGTATTTCAATGACCATCTTGAAAAAATTTTCTGGAACCACCACTGATTTAGAATCTCTTTAGCAACATTCAAACAAACACATAAAGCAAACTCAGCAAAAAGAAAAGAAAAAGAAGTTAAGAAATGGAGCGGCACTAGTAGTGAGGGGAAGAAAGAGAGAGAAAGTGCAGAAGTAGCCGGTTGGTCTCGTTGGAACCGTCGAAGCTGTGCAGCGGATGCTCCCTTGACAATGACGCAATCGAGGTGGTGCGACAGTGCACGGCAACCCAATTGAGGAGAGAGAGAGGATGAGTAGATCAGAGGTAGAGGAGTGTGGAGAAGAGAGTAAAGTTGGTGAGTTGGCATTATTAAATTTTTTTTACACAAATGTCAAAGAATTATTGGGTTGAAATACAATCTTATGTTAGCTGAGTTGGTATTTTCGAAATAGGAGATACTTTCTTGGTGCTTGGACTGGGCTTAAACTTTTACATTTTATTATTTTGGCAGTGACAAGACATATTACAAGAGATGATTGACATATTACTATAAATGACATTCTCACGGGACGGTTCCGTGAACCAAAAAAATTCCTTTATTTTTTTAAATAGTCTAATATAAGTTTCTCTATTATAAATCCTATATGGAGTTTATTGTAACATAGAAAATGAAATCTTATACTCATATAGTAAAATTGTAGCTATTAAAGGCTTTCTTCCATGGATATAGGCCATCATGCCGAACAAAGTAATTCTTTGCTTCTACTTTCTTTTTCCCTACTCTTTTTTATTCTTTTATATTTAACACCATCCTATATGCTTGAATAGAGCATCTGAATATTCACACCTTGAACACTAATTCAATATCGGGTCATTCTACAATATTTACACTCTTTTTGTGGGCATGGTACTCACTCAATTGTTACCATCAAATGTGATAGAGGAATTCCAGATCCTACTGCGAATACTTTCCCAAACAAAAGCTGGGTCAGCCATACAAGCATCTTGAAGTGACTTCATTGCAATAGGTTCAAAGTGATCAATTGGAGTACAAAGTTACATCCACTACAACAACCTTTGCAACCCACATTTCAACATTTCAATACTACAACATCTCGTTGTAGTCACATGCAATTCTCTTCTTACAATTTTTAAAGTTAATTTTTATAGCAAATAATCTTTTCTATTTGTCATTACTAACTATTCTCTTATTGTAGGAATTAATTGGACTTCATTACAACATTTTGGAGTCATCAAGAGATCCTTCAATGTGCATGCAAGTACAACAATTCTTATTTATTTGTATGCTTATATTTGTTTTATGTCATGCTTATATGACTATAACATGATATTTCACATGAAATAAATTAAATAACAACTTGAACATTAAAATTGGATTTTGATGCGAACATGAGTTTATATACTTTGACATGATGTGAATATTGGCCAAGTTTTATTCTAGAAGACCAACTTAAGTCGGGTAAAATGGGGTGTCTAACACCTTCCCATTTTATAACCAAGCCTCCGAATCTTGAATTGACGGTTCGTATTACAAAGTATCTTACAAACAAACTGTTTTTCCTTTTACTAGACTGTAACTAGGAAACTCATTTACATGTAATTCTTTCTTTTTACAAATTCATTGGCAATTGTACAAAATACAAATATGAATAAAGAGGAATTATTTTATTGTGGAATTTCTTATTTTGTCCAAAATAATTAAAATAAGTGGCAACTTCATTTACATATATAATCAACTTTCAAATCTAGAAAGTTGATCCATTGTCAGTTAGGTCACATTTTGAGACCTATTTGACCCTCGGGTTATGGTTTTAACAATAAATAAATAAAAATTTAGTGTACCAAGTAATGTGATGGTAAGTACTATCATATGTGAGGTAATAACTATCATATGTGACATTGATACCATCAATGTGATATTTTAGCTATTAGAAATACCATACCCATACAAAAAAATGTAGGTATCGTAGAATTACCCTTCAACATCTGCATATAAAGTTCATACGAATCTCACATTTGGCCACCCAACCCTGGCCCCATTTGGCAAAAGCTTTGGAAGATTAGTATGAAAGGCTCAAAACCTTTATTTGGCATATTGGTAGTGGTATACTCTCCCTGTGCCAGATTATCGTCAAGGGATCCATACTACCCATTATGCCAACATGAAAGGAAACTACAACTCATCTTTTCTTTCATTGCCAAGCAACTAAAATGTTTTGGTTTGGGCTATGCTGGGGTTTCAGACCTGATCTCATCCCTATGAGTTCTAATCTTGTCATTGTTAAGGTGGTTATTGATCCCCCTATGTGCTTTGCCTCTTCTAGCGAATCAAATGCGATATTTTTCCATGCTTCTTGCCAAATAACTTTAACACTAGAATGTATTTAGGCAGCTCCGTAATCAAGTGGTCCACTAGGGTAATTCGGTAAACCCTCTATCCCTACTCAAAGCTCTTGAACTAAGAATCATCGAGTAAAATTAGGCTTTTAAAGGGCAAGACATCCTCTGTTCATCGTAAGGATTATAACTGGTGCCCTCCCCTTACTGGTGTTAGTAAGATCAATGTTGATGTCGCAATCCATGCAACAACAACCTCCATTGTAGTCATTGCCAGAGATGGATCAGAGAATTTTGTCAAGGCTTAGACTAACATAATCCCTATGGTTGAGCCTACAGATGCTGAAGCTTCAGCCATTCTCTAGGCTATCCAACTAGCTTATTTGGAAAGATGGAAGAAATTTATAGTGGTTGAGCCTACAAAGGTTTTGACAACGACTGGCTCGTTGTTTCTGGTAATTGGTTCACGGGTGGGTCGTCCTGCCGGAATAAATTCGGCCGTCCAGGTTAGATCTATATTTTAGTCTAATTTTTGGTTTTTTAGGGATAGTCCGAACATATATCTTTTTGTCTGACCAAGACAATAATTTGTTAGGTATGAGCCTGAATGGCCGAGCAAAACAATTTTTTTGGGTCTGAAAATTTGCGGTTTTGTTTTGCAGTTTCTTCTCGGTTGAACGTTCCAGCTACCGCAGCCAACCTTGAAGACCTGACAAAGGCCCTTAATACAAACATCTGTGTTGATCGGATCGGACAACCGAGAGTGGCACATTTGTTACTCAAATATCAGCCATTGATTGGAAATTTTTTGGACGGTCCGACAGTCCCACGCTCGGAAGAGACACCAATCGAGCCTACTGCTCTTTATGTGGCTCAACCTGCTTCAGATCTTCCTCAAGTCGATCACCCTGATCTCGTACCCACCGGGGAAGTATCAGAGATGGCATCTCCTGTTGACCTTTTCGAAGTAATTGGGAAGAAGTCAAAGGGAGCTACTAGCTCCAAAACAAAGGCAAAACCAAACAAGGTGCTCAGCCAAAAAAATCAAGGAGGGCCGTATTTGAGGTAATAGCGGCCGAGGAGACGGGTCACAGGGAAAAATCGAGGTCGGCGCCATCCGCCGAAGAGAGTAGGCCTCCACAAGCAGTGGAAGAGGTCGAGATCGAGCAGGTCGAAGAGCTGGTGCGCAGGCCGAAAAGAGCCAGGGTTGTGGACGAACAAACTAATCTTCCCAGTTCCTCATCTTCGGTTGAAATATGGGTGCCGAAGATGACAGTGGCAGGGGATCCAATGATCACCAGCCACACCGTATTCGATACTTCCGATGTCGAATTCTCTGCTAGGGTGGCTCAGGCCCTAACTAGAGCATTTTGCCTTCCCGGGGATAATCAAGTATGGGAAGATATGTCTTCGGGCCGGATGTTCTGACACATCTCCCGTGGTCTGGTGATGGTATGTTTTCTCAACATTTTATAATTTATACACTTTTTACTTATCTTAACTTTTATGTTGACTAACCCGTTTGCATTTTGTCTTAAGGCTGCTCAGGGCGTCGACACTGCGGAGGCCAGGATATCCGGTCTCCACCAACACCTGAAGGATAAGGAGGCCGAACACGATAAGGCCATGTTGGACGTGTTGGCGGATGCTGCAAACAGTTATGGAGCCCTGGAGAAAAAACACTTCGAAACTACCAACCAGATGAAGGAGGCCGAGGAAAAGGCGATGACCGAGTCCGAGCAGAGGGCAAGGGTTGAATCCGAGCTCGTCCAACTACAGGATAAGATTAAAAATCTTTAGTCCGAATGCATCCGCTCGATTGGTGAGGCCCGGGAGGAGGGCAAACGTGAGGGTAAAGCAGAGGGCAAGCAGTTGATCCTTGAGGAGGTCAAGGATCAAATACAGGCGGTTTATAACAGGAGTTTTCAAGATGGGTGGAAGGCCGCCCTGAAGAAAGTTGACGTTCCTGCCGCTTTGGACCTGCTGTTGAGGGATAACACGCCTCTGCCTTATCCTAAAGCCGATCTGAGAGAATCGAACAAAGAGGATACGGAAGACGAGGTAGATGAGAATGATGAGAACGAAGCCGAGGAAGTTGGTGATGCCCAAGGTGATTGTGCGGCTGACTCAACTCCCATTCTTATTGATGATCCTCCTGCTCCTTCCGGTCCGGCTCCTATTGACTCGGTTCCTATCCCAACCGATGACCCTCCTGCTCCAGTAGATTCGGCTCTCGTTGCCTCGGCTCCTCCTACTGAGACTCAATGATGATTTTTTAAGATTTTATGAACATGTGTTTTTCTTTTCGTTTGTAAATATTTTGAAGGCCGAATGCCCTAAACATCATATTTTTGACATGATCGTTTATGCTATTTAATCTTTGGTGTATGTGTTTTCGTATTTCTTGGTTTATTTCTATGTGATATTTTAGATTGACTGTTTCAATTTCCCTAAGATGGTTTTAGTGAGGACCGTACTTTATTCAAATTTTGATATTTTATTAGGATAATATTTCAAGCTGAAGAAGGGTGACAAATTTAGTTTGGATGAACATATTCTAAAGACCCCGAGCAAGACAGTTTGTTTGGATAAAAAGTTTTCACCTAAGTATGGATAGTACGCAGTTTAGACCATTTTTGTGGATGGGGGTTCTTTTATCTTGCCCACAAATGTAGTGAACCCGTCTAAACGTTGTTGACTCTTCTACTTTTATTTAGTACAGCAATAAATCCATGCTATTTAATTTATTTTTCTTAGGATATATTGTTTTGAATCATAAATCAGCATTGAATATCCATACGTGATAAAGGGTCGTGGGGTTTGTTTGGTTCCCAGGTTTAACTAACGACGGAAATGACAAATAGTTTAATACTAACCTCAATTAACTTTGTTCAGATGGTCCCCTGTTCTAATGTGCCCGTCAGTTTTGGCGTTTTATTTATGTTCGTCCTTCCGATCGAGGTAGTTTTGCTCGGTTTTGCCTCCTTTTCCTTCAGTCACCCCCTAGAGGTGGTAATCCTGCCCGGTTTGATATTTTTTCCTTTACTCACCCCCTTAGAGGCGGTAATATCGTTAGGACAAAGAATTTCCTTACTAACCCCCCTTGAGGCAGTAATTTTGTCTAGTTTTAAAACTTTCTTCCTTTACTCACCCCCCTTGAGGCAGTAGTGTTGTTAGGATAAAGAATTTCCTTACTCACCCCTCTTGAGGTAGTAGTTTTGTTCGGTTTTAAAATTTTCTTCCTTTACTCACCCCCCTTGAGGTAGTAGTGTTGTTAGGATAAAGAGTTTCCTTACTCACCCCCCTTGAGGTAGTAGTTTTGTTTGGTTTTAAAACTTTCTTCCTTTACTCACCCCCCTTAAGGTAGTAGTGTAGTTTGGATAAAGAATTTCCTTACTCACCCCCCTTGAGGTAGTAGTTTTGTTCGGTTTTAAAACTTTCTTCCTTTACTCACCCCCCTTGAGGTAGTAGTGTAGTTTGGATAAAGAATTTCCTTACTCACCCCCCTTGAGGTAGTAAACCTGTTCGGTCATAAAAAACATAAGTGAATATAATCATAGTCCGAACATATATTGCTTCTCAGTTTACATTTTAAAAGAAATACTTCCTTAAATTACAGATGTTCCATGGCTGGGGACAGCTTTTCCATGCATATCTTCCAATCTAAAAGCTCTAAGCCCTGCCTGAGATAAAACTTTGTAAGGTCCTTCCCAATTTGGTCCGAGCTTTCCTTCATTCGGCTTTCTTATGTTGGCCATAACCTTTTTTAAGACCAGGTCACCGATTTGAAATGCCCTTGGTTTGATATTTTTGTCATGCTCCATTCTTAATCACTGTTGATATGATGCCAACCGAACTACAGCTAGGTCTTGTTTCTCCTCCAAAAGGTCCAGGTCTTTCCACAGATTATCTTCATTAGTCTCTACAATGAACTCCGTTGTTCGGGTGGTCGGCATTCCGACCTCCAGTGGAATAACTGCCTCTACACCAAATGCTAGTGCGAAAGGTGTCTCACCAGTAGATTTCCTTACTGTTGTTCGGTGCGTCCACAATACGCTCGGGAGTTCTTCCACCCACTTTCCTTTTGCTGCTTCTAATTTTCTTTTAATCCCATTCAATATGATCTTATTAGAGACCTCGGCCTGTCCGTTAGATTGCGGGTAGCCTGAAGAGGAAAAGAAATTTCTGATTCCTAATTCCGAACAGAATCCTTTGAACAGTTTGCTTTCAAATTGTGTGCCGTTGTCTGAAATAGCAGCCCAAGGTATGCCGAAACGTGTGATAACGTTTTTCCAAAGAAATCGTTTTGTGTTAACATCCCGGATATTAGAGAGCGGTTCGGCCTCGACCCATTTGGTAAAGTAATCTGTTGCTACAATCAAGAACCTCTTATTTCTTGGAGCCCGAGAGAGGGGCCCTACTATATCCAATCCCCACTGGGCGAATAGCCATGGGCTGGACAGGGGATTCAACTCTCTAGTCGGTTGATGGATCATAGGAGCAAACCTTTGACATTTATCACATTCCCGAACGTATTTCAAGGCGTCGGCTTGCATATATGGCCACCAATATCTTTGAGATATCGCTTTATGTGCCAGGGACCTCCCTTCAGTATGACTTCTGCAGATTCCCTCATGTATTTTGAAGAGGAAGTCTCTTACCTTCTCCGGGTGTACACACAGTAGATAAGGTCCAGTGAACGACCGTTTGTACAACAACCCTTCATTGAAGACCCAATATCTTGGAGTCTTATGTTTGATCATCTTGGCGTCCTTTTTGTCTTCGGGCAATTTGTTGTTTTTAAGATAGCTCAATATAGGGTCCATCCAGCTTGGCTGACTGCTGATGGAGCAAACAGATACCTCCTGGTTCTGAAAACTCGGTTAGTCCAATGTCTCTATACAGACTGTCCTTTGCATATCCATTTCTAATGCCGTGGCTAGTTTAGCCAAAATATCTGCATGGGAGTTATGTTCCCTTCCAATTTGTGCAACATGAATTGAATCAAATTTGGATAACAGAGACCGGGTGATGGTGAGATAAACCGCCATCCTTTCATCTCTGGCCTGATATTCTCCTGAAATTTGGTTAGCCACAAGTTGGGAATCACAGAATACCTGGAGATGACTCGCACCGAGTTTTTTTGCTGTTTTGAGACCAATCATTAGCGCCTCATACTCGGCTTCATTGTTTGAAGCTGAGAACTTCAACCGAATAGCCTGCTCGAGAACCAATCCTTCTGGAGAGACCAGCACGATTCCTGCCCCCGAACCTTTAGAGTTTGATGCTCTGTCGAGAAATGACTCCCAGCTTCCTGTAACCAAACCGAGCTGAGTTTCGACTGGTATTAATAAAGACGGGTTGCTCGGATCATATTGAAATTCAGTCAAAAATTCTGCTAAGACCTGCCCCTTGATTGCTGTCCGAGGTTTATACTCTACACCGAGTGATCCCAAATATACCCCTACCTAGTGATCCTTCCTGAGAAATCAGATCTTTGCAGGAGCATTTTAGGCGGGAGATCACTTAATACTGTGACTGTGTTAGACTGGAAGTAATAGGGTAGTTTTTTGGTGGCCTGAAGTAGTGCCAGAGCTGCTTTTTCAAGAAGTAGGTACCTCAGTTCGGTCTCGTCCATTACCTTACTGACGAAGAAGACCAGCTTCTGTTATTGTCCCAATTCCCGAACCAAAACGGCACTTACGGCATGGTCGGACACTGCCAAATACAAAAACAGTGGTTCCCCCGAATTGGGAATTGAAAGACATGGAGGAGTTGATAAGTAAGTCTTGATTCCCTGAAACGCGACCGAACACTCTTCATCCCATACAAATTTACTCCTTTTGCCCAAAAGTCGAAAGAAAGGCTTGCATTTGTTAGCCGACCTTGAGATAAAACGGCCGAGAGCGGCAACCATACCAGTCAGGCATTGCACCTGCTTAATGTTTCTGGGCTCTACCAAGTCTACAAGGGCGGCAATCTGGTCCGGATTAGCCTATATTCCTCTCCTACTCACCATGTGGCCCAAAAATTTACCCGAACTCATGCCAAACATACATTTGGACGCATTGAGGCGTAGGCAACTTTCCCGCAGGATGTCGAACACTTGCAGCAGGTCGGCTACATGATTTTCCTCCCGGAGGCTTTTGACGAGCATGTCATCTATATAGACCTCAACCGTCTTTCCTATCATGTGCCCGAACATTTTGGTGACCATTCGCTGATAGGTTGCCCCTGCATTTTTCAGACCAAATGGCATCACCTTGTAGCAGTATGTCCCTCTTGGAGTAATGAAAGCCGTCTTGTCTTGATCGGCGACATTCATTGGAATTTGGTGATAACCTTGAAATGCATCCAGGAAGCTCAGCCGAGCATGTCCCGAAGCCGAGTCCACTAGCTGATCTATCCGAGGGAGTGGAAAAGGATCTTTTGGGCAAACTTTGTTCAAATCTGTGAAGTCCATACAGACTCTCCATTTTCCATTTTTCTTTTTTACCACCACTGTATTTGAGAGCCATACTAGATACTGTACTTCCCGGATCGCCTCGGATGCCAGAAGACGCTCCACTTCCTCAAGGACTATTGCGGCTCTTTCTGGAGCCAGTTTTCGCCGCTTCTGAACTATCGGCTTATGCTCGGGCCCAATATTCAATGAATGACATGCCAAGTCCGGAGATACACCCGGAGCATCGTAGACTGACCAAGCAAAAATGTCCCGATTGCCGATCAGTATTTGAATTAATTGTTCTCTATCCATAGCAGATAATTTTGAACCGACCAAAAAGAATAGTTCAGGGTTAGAAAGATCGAAGAATACCTTTTCAGGTTGTTCGGTCATGATAACTTCTCCATCTTCAGGTTCCTGGGACTGTGATTGTCATAAGCCTCCCAGTTCTTGCACTTCCTTTATCTCCTTCCATTTAACCGTAGCCAAAACGCACTGTTTTGCGGTGACCTAATCCCCGTTCAACTCCATGACTCCGTCTTTTGTAGGGAATCTTAACTTCTGATGAAGGGTAGATGGAATCGCCCTCATTCGATGCAACCAATCACGCCCTATTATGGTATTATAGGGGGATGAAGCTTTGACCACTATAAATTCTGTCTGAAGGTTGATCAGACCTGCTAGGACAGGCATGATAGTCTTCCCCAACGGCATAGTGGGCTCTCCTGAAAAGCTGAATATGAGGGTTGTGAAACTGGATAGTTCGGCCTCACCCAAGCCGAGCTTCATGTAGAGATCCTGGTACATTACTTCTACAAAGCTCCCCTGATCTATAAGTACCCTCTGGACGTCGTAGTTTCCTATCCTCAGAGTGATCACCAATGGGTCATTATGAGGCAGCTGGACATCCTTTAAATTACTATCCGAGAACGAGATCACCTGTTCCATACCTCCTCCGCTCACCATATACATTGGGGCAGGATGAACGGAATCGATTATAGAGAATGATTTTCTGAGGTGGGCAGCCTTTTGCATCTTGGATCTGTAGAACTCCGAAGAAACAACGAAGCACAGTGGGTTGTGAATGACATGGATCACCCCAGCTGATGGCATGCTCGTAGAGGGAGGTTTCCAAACCACTTGACTTGGTTCTTTCTTGTCAGATAGATCCGCATCCACATACTAATTAAGATGTCCTGCCGATACCAATTTCTCTAAATGGACTTTTAGCATGTGATAGTTCTCGGTCATATGTCCCGTGTACTTGTGGTAGGTACAATAAAGTTTTCCATCCCTTAAGGCTGGGTTCCCGAGCAGCTTTGGAGGCCAAACAAAGAAAGGCTCCCTCTTGATCTTTTCCATGATTTTGTAGATTAGTTCTTTGAAAACTGTCTCAAAAGCCCGAAAAGTGGGAGCCATAAAGTTTGTTGGATTGGACAGGCTTTTGGTGGTGTTCCCAGTCCGAGTAGCAGGTTTTGTGGTGATAATCTTGGGCTGGGCGACAGTTTGAACTGGTGGGGTCCCACGACCATCTTCCTCTACTCGAATAAACTGATCTATCTGGTGCATCAATTTTCCCAAGTTCTAAGCGGGCGCTTGATGAGAGACTGTCGCAAGCCCGTGTCAGTGGGCAAACCCAGCTTAAAAGTTCTGATCTCCATTTCTTCACTACACCCCTCAATATCATTATATGTTTCCCAGAATCTGGTGGAGTAGTCTTTTATAGTTTCATTGTCCTCCAACTTCATGGTGAGGAGGGCATCCATCTCCTTTCTTTTCCGACTGTTTGTAATAAATCGTGCCACAAATGCCTCAGCCATCTGATCCCAGGAATTGATCGTTCGTCTGCCAAGCTAGTTGAACCACCTCATTGTGACCTCTCCAAGGCTGGATGGGAAAAGCCGACACATGAGGGGGTCGTTATAACGAGACAAAGCCATACTTTGTTGATAATGACCTATGTGGGTCACAGGGTCTGTTCGGCCATTGTATGTTTCGAAACGCTGAGCTGTGTATCTTTCAGGCAGTCTATCTTTCTCTAATTCTTTAGAAAAAGGAGAAGATGACACCGAATCAAGAGCCTTCCATACGGCATTTTGTCCCCTTGGACGAGTAGTCTTTCTTATAGAATGCCCCTTTTCGCCGTGGAGAGGTGGGCGAGACCGTGAATGCCCTCCTGTCTCCAGTGGCTTTTTGGGAACTACTGGGGGAGTCTTGAGATCTTAATTCCGACTAGGAACTGGAGGTTTCAGAGAAGTCCTCATTGTGCGAGTTAAGGGGCAAGGTGGAGTACTCGGGGTTTTTGCGTTTTGAAGCATTCACCCTGTTCCTTGGCCTTTCTTTTGCTGGAGATCGGCTTCTCGCTTCTTGCTTCAGATCACGTATCTCTCGGCGTAATTCCGAAATAATTCTCTCACTGTCTTCAGTCCGGGACGTTATGGACGAGTATTTTAAGCCGCGCCAGACATTCTTTCTGCCAGAATAGTGCGAGCCGAGATCTTTCGACGTTGCTCCCTGATTTCTTCTTCTAACCGACCCTTCATTAGGGTCGATATGTTGTGGTGGGGCCCTTGCCGAAGCTCTTCCTGCAGTGGCTCCTTCGGAAGTTTCATATGGTGTTTCGGTGGGCCAAGAAGGCTTGTATAAAGTTTTAGAGGAGACTCTTTGAGCAGGACTTCTTGATTCCCGTACCACAGAATGGGATACTCTAGACATCTCAATAAACCTCGCAAGTCTTCAGGTTTTTATCTCAAAGAAAGCTATTTCTCATAGACGGCGCCAATTGGAGGAACTTAAAATGTAACGGTTAGAATAGCTGACTGAAAGACAAATTCTTTGTTCTTTTGAGGTTTGTCCGAGCATCTTTTCTGTGTCCTGTAGTAAGAGATAACTGTAAAACAAGAATGGATCGTTAGAACCTTGGACAACCCAGTGGGGGTTGGCCTTTAACTCTCCGATGTCTTAGTCAGTTTATGGATCAAAAGATGATCGAGTATTCAAATAAACAGAGCTAAAAGAAATTGGGTGGGGTAATAATGCACGTCCGTTAAACTGTTGTCTCCTCCTCTATTTATACTTGCCTTTTATCGAGGATATTTCAGGATATTTACGCGTTTCTCTTCTTGATAATTTAACTTTGTCATTAAACAGAGATATTTAAGCAAATTTGATTTTGGATATTTTTTACCTGAACGTGGGTTATGTCAGTTTTTAATGAGTGATCATCATCACCACTTATCATAGTTAATTTCTAAGTTTAAAGTATAAGACGTATTTAACACTCTTCCCCTGGATATTTTATGCATTTATAGACATTCAAGCAGATGTCAGTTCAAGGCCAACTATTTGGAGTTTAACTCAGGCGGTGTATTTAATGATCTCTGCCCCAGATATTTTAGGCATTGAATGCTAGGTTTTAATATGATTTTAGTTCATTTCGGGATTGACCGAACAAGATTTCAGCTGACTAAACCTGAACAGGTAAACAGTTCATTTCCGACCGAATACGTGACGCAGCTCGGTTATGACCGAACACGTGACGCTACTCGGATATGACCAAACTATAAATTGATATGATTTAGTTAAATCCTTGACTTCTAGTTTTGGTTTGGTTACTTCTGAATTATTTCCCCTCCACTACCCATTAAACACATATATATATATATATATATATATATATATATATATATATATATATATATATATATATATATATATATATATATATATATATATTATAACATATCAATTCTTAATTAATATCATGTTTTCAATAAAATAACATATATTATGCTAGTACTCTCAACAAGAAAGAAAGAGAAGAGATAAGTGGTCATGGAAAAGAGAAATAACCAATAGTACAACCTTGTATTTTTCCCAGTATTACTGAAATTGACAAATACAACTTGGTATTAAGTATTATAAAAGGTGGAGTTCTTCTATATTCACAACAATCTTGTTGAGAAATTATTTTGTGGGATTCGTTATCCCACAGACTTTCCCTTTCTTTCAACAATCTTTGTATGTACCAATAAGAAAATCACCATCCAATATAGAAGATTATTTAAAACCCTGATGCTTTTGGTGACCGTTTAGTGCCTTACACAAGAATTGCCCCCTATATAACCGATAAAACACATTCATTAGCAGAGCAAAATGATTGTGGCCATGGTAGCTCTCCCCACGTCACCTTTCAATCTCTTTCTTCTCTCTTGCTTCACTAGTTTTGCTTTACTATGCTTTACAACAACTCCCACCATCATAAAACCTCGGCGGTATGTCACCAAACTCATTCACCATGACTCCGTTCACTCTCCATACTACAACCCTATGGCCACCGTTTCAGAACGAGCTAGACGTGCCATAGACAGTTCAAGTGCACGTTTAGCCTACTTAAGGGCCAAGGCTCAAGGGATTTCTCTAACCACTAGTATTGGCAATGATGATATGCGAGCTGGTGTTATTGCAGCAACTGGCGTTGGAGAGTTTTTGGCAAATATATCCATTGGAGAGCCTCCTATTCCACAGCTCCTAAGTATGGACACAGGCAGCCAACTAACTTGGATTCAGTGCCAACCTTGCACCAAGTGTTTCAAACAAGATGTTCCTATTTTTAATCCTTCCAAGTCTTCCACATACATGAGTGTATCTAATTGTACGTCTCCTACTTGCCTCGCATCTCCTGGTCAAGGGTGTGAAGCATTAGGTTGCACCTTCTACCAAAAATATGCCGATCGTACCACTGTATCTGGACTTCTAGCCACTGAAAAGATGACCTTTGAGACCTCTGATGAAGGAATATATTCAATTCCCAATATTCCTTTCGGTTGTTGAAATAACATTGTAGTCTTTGCTGGTTTGCGTGGCCAATGTAGCGGAGTAGTAGGTCTTGGCAGTAATGAAATATCTTTGGTGACTCGATTAGGTTCTAAATTCTCTTATTGCTTTGGCCGTATAAGGGATCCTCAATATATTCATAATCAGTTGGTTTTAGGAGATGGGGCAGAAATAGAAGGCCCTTCTACCCCACTTGAAATTTTGGATGGCCTTTACTATTTAACCCTAGAAGGCATCAGTGTGGATCAAGAAAATCTTGATATTTCGCCTGAAGTATTTAAAAGATCTCCATACAACAATTTTGGTGGAGTCATAATTGACTCCGGGTCATCACTTACCTCTTTAGCAAGAGATGCCTTCAATTCGCTTAACAATGAGGTACAGAGATTGACAAATGGCTTGTTAGAAGGTGTGAAGAGCTCTGACAGGCCAGGTCCATGCTACAAAGGGGTTATCAATCGTGACCTTATTGGGTTTCCAGTGGTTACCTTTCACTTTGCAAATGGAGTTGATTTGGTGTTAGACATAGAGAGCATGTTTCATGAGATAGCTACAAACCAATTTTGCAT
The DNA here is from genome assembly GCA_907173295.1 of Fagus sylvatica. NCBI lineage: Eukaryota > Viridiplantae > Streptophyta > Magnoliopsida > Fagales > Fagaceae > Fagus > Fagus sylvatica. Next base: position 19,394,318 of record OU015771.1, on the reverse strand, counting down.
GGTTGTTGTTCCGAGTGATTTAGGTGATAACATGAGTATTATTGGAGTATTCACTCAACAAAATTATAATGTTGCCTATGATCTTGGTAGGAAAACACTTTCCGTACAACGGATAGACTGTGAACTGTTAGAGAGTTAATGAAGTACAAGATGTCCTACACATCTTTAGAAGATTTTTAATTTTAGTTTTCAGAATTTTCTTGAATGGGATTTATTTTTTTATTTTTTTGAGTACTAGGTAATTTTTTGGAGGTTTTATGTCACATTAGATCTATCATAGAATCGTTTTCATAATATATGTATATTTTTTGTGATAATTTAATTGTGTTTCATAATATTCTTAAGGTATATATATAGATAACATATATAGTAAGGTATGGTATTCATTATGATTAGAATGGTTTAATAGTGCTTTAATTTTAACATTTTATTAATGAAGGAGTGGTAGATATTAAAATTTAGAACACTTGAATTTATATAATTATAATCATAAGGAAAACCATGTACTTAAAATAAAATGATGTAACATAGAATTTTTCATTAAGGTATATATGAAATTTAATTAATTAAGAATATGGTGTACATGTAAAAGCTTCTATTTGCACCATCCAATAGTATTATGCCACATCAAATTTTTGCAAAAAAAGAAAGAGAAGAGAGTTAATACACACAATTACTCTTCCATTAGAATTCAATTAAAATTAGAAAATTAAATCTTATATGATTAAAAAAAAAGTAGTAACTTTATCATTTTTCATCAAAAAAATTAAACTCGAAAGTGTGCAAAACCTAGAATCTGTTATATAGGTTGAAGTTATCATGTTATATTTGCAAGTAATTACACTAGAAATTTTATTGAGGAGATACAAATTAAATATATCAATAATTTTTAAATTTACAAATTAATTTTCTAGCATAAAAGAATATTTCATAAATTCGGTTTTAGATATCTAAAAAAAAAAAAAAAATTTTTTTATTAAGTTATGTATAATTTTCCTTTATAATTATTTAATCATAATTAATATTCTTTGAACATTTTAAATCAAGATTTTTTTGTTAAATACATTACAGACTAAACAATTAGAGTATAATAAGAGTTTTAAAAAACATAAATATATAAAAATCAATTAATATAAAATAAGATAAATATAATAATGACAAAAACTAAATGATTTATTTGTTTTTTTGTTTTTTGTTTTTTGGATAAAAAAGTGAAACGTTTCCAAAATTTTAACCATAAAAATGCTTGTATTTCTTCTAATGAAAAAATATATATATCTATATCCCTAACTCTTTAAATGCTAAATACATAGTTTTGTTTAAAAAAAAAAAAGTTTTTACTAAAAAAAATTTAATTAATATATATATTTTTGAAGATTTGCTTTTAAATGTTTAAATATTTCTAAAACTAACAAGTTATATATGATAAAGAAGTGGTATTGATTTTATTAAAAGAAAAAAGAGAGTCACCAAATACTTTAAACACTTATATAAAATTGAATCTAACTATCGTTATCTTATCTATTTTGTTTAGGTTTATCTTGAACAAATGATCAACATACTTTGAGTTGGGGATGATAATTACTCTATCTTCAATTGACTCTGAGTTAGAGTCAGTTACTGTGATGTTATCATTTAACTAAACCGAATCGTTGTACGTAAAAACAAGAAAAACACCTGCCAATACGGAAGAGAAAACCTTGGTGCTTTAGGTCACTGTCTACTATTCTTTCTATATAAGAATAAGAACCGAATACAAGAAAACACAGCATCCACAAATTAAGGTGAAAACATATTTCATTGGTTGAGAGCAATTTCGTTGTGGCCATGGCAGCTCCTTCTTTAAATCTCTTTCTTCTCTCTTGCTTCACTACTTTTGCTTTGCTGTGCCTCACCACTACAGCCTTTACCACAACTCCTACCATCACAGAACCTACAAAACCTGGGCCGCCTCTCACCAAACTCATTCCGGCCACCGTTTCAGGTCCATATAGACTTATGTTATTAAAGGACCATATACCTTTAGCCTCCTTACTGGAAAAGCTTAAAAAACGAGCCCCTTTACGGAAAAGTCGGGTTCGAAAGGTTTATCTATTCCCTGGCACTGGCACTGATGATGTGCAATCTGGTGTTATTGAAGAGACAAAGGCTGCCGGCAAAGGGTGTGAAGCATCAGGTTGCACCTTCGACAAAAAAGTCGCTAGAAAGAAATATATGAACTTTGAGGCATTGATGAAGCAACAACATCATCGGTTGCGAAGGAGGGTTTTCAATCCTGACCTTGTTGGAAAACTGTTAGACCTAATGAAGTAAGATGTCCTATGGGAAGATTTTTATTTTTTAGTTTTTGGAATTCTGTCGAACAAGATTTTATTTTCTTATTTTGAGTATTTGTTGCAGTTTTTAGATTTATTAGAATCTTTTTTCGGAATATTCTTTGGTATGGTAAATATCATATATCTTAAGGTATATATATATATATTTATATGATAAAAAAAATGGGTAGGAGGAGGCGACCAGAGTGGCTTCCCTACCTGGGCGTGACCATAGTAGCACCCTACCCGTTGGTTCCAGAGAGAACTGGTGAGCCATAGCTGTTATTCCAGTCCCACAAAGGTACTAGTAGGTCCAGAGCGGGGATTGTGGGGTTTAATCCCAGGCGTTTCCCATTGCAGGATTCGAACCTAGGACCTTCACACCCCAAACCACTTGGGACTATACTCTTTACCGCTAGACCACCACCCTTGGTGGTCTTAAGGTATATATTATACTCATGTCATTAGAATAGTTTATAAAGTCTTTTAATTTTGGGGAAAAAATAAAAAAAAACACCTCTAAATTTTGTGCTTAAATCAAAGACACCTCTTTAACTATTAGTTACTCTTTTTGTCATGCTACCCATTAATTATACATATATTTATATACATTTATCAAATTTGTAACATGCCAATTCTGAATACCATCATTTCATAATAAATTTTTTTTTTTTTTTTTTTTTTTTTTTTTTTTTTTTTTTAAATTAATAGGTTTTATTGGTAAAAAAAGATAAAATAACAAACAAACCACATTACTAGTTAATTTGACGTTCTAAATACTAAATAAAGTAGAAGAAGCCATGTCCATTGACTCATGGAGTATTTAACCGAGTGGAAAAATAAAAATGTTATTTTTTATTCTAAAAAGAAGAAGTAATCATGCTAGGACTCTCACCAAGAAAGAATGAGAAGAGACAAGTGCTCAGAGAGAAGAGAAATAACCAATAGTACAACCTTGTATTTCACTATTTTGCCCAGTATTACTGAAATTGACAAATACAACTTGGTATTAAGTAGAATAAAAGGTGGCGTTCTTCTATATTCACAACAATCTTGTTAAGAAATTATTGCGTGGGATTTGTTATCCCAGACTTACCCTTTCTTTAAACATTCTTTATATGTACCAATAAGAAAATCACCATCCAATATAGAAGATTATTTAAAACCCTGCTGCTTTTTGTGACCCTTTAGTACTCTAAATAAAAACTGCCCCTATATAAGAAGAATACAATGAAACATATTCATTAAGATAAGATACATCTATCGTGTAATTCAAAACAAAGCTACTCTTATATCCTATCTTTTGTAGTCTTTGTTAATATATATATATATACAATGCAGCTACAGAGGCATGAATTTGTGCATGTATTGAATTATCATACATTTCTATTTATTATGTTTGAATTTTATATCTTTTATGCCTGGGTTGTAACCAAGGTTTGTTGTTCCTTACAAGTTTTCCACCACTTAGTTGTTAAGGGAAAATTTTTTTCTGAAACTAATTTGGATGCAAGTTTCTACTCATTATTATTGTACTGCTGCCATAGGGACACATGGAGTACCTTAGTAGCTCTCTTATTTTGTGCAGTGGGAGATAAATATGTTTCCTGTAAAGGTGAGAGAGAATCGTAACTTTACTTCATTGCTATCATAATTTAGCATGTAATATAATTTATAGCCTATAATTTTCTTCATCGGCTTCTGACAATCTAAATATGATTTTTCTGCAAATATGCTTGTACGACAATCTTTTGGATTTTCTTTTGTAGTATTTTATGTATTTATAAAAAATGCAAGTTACTGTGTAGTTCTGTTACTACAATACTTTTGCTAACTTCCAATGTCTTGGAATCTGGATGTAAGGAACATTTCCAGGATATATGTTTCTTTTCTGACTGGTTTCTCAGATATAGTTGGTCCTATTAATCAAGTGTTTGAGTTCCTTGGAGTTTTGTAAAACCTTGTTTTCATTTTAGGCTTGTTAACGATTTATATTTTGATACACTAAATAGATCTATCAGAATCGCTTTGTTTTCATTGTAAGCCTATTAAACCAAGTAGTAACTATTTATATTTTAATACACTAAATAGATCTATGAGAATCAACACTAATAGATATGCTTCTCCTTGGAAAATATTCAGATGTGTCTCTTCCTTTAAACTATTTGAAAACCTGAAGAAATTTAATATGTAATAGATCTTAATCAATTAGCATGCTGAAAAATAAAAATTCATCAATGCAAAAAACCAAAAAAGATGTGGAAGGAGCTTTGATCAATGGACATGATTTTCCCTTATGATAATTATCAAATAACCATGCAAATTAAAACAAAAGATAGTATCAAATGAGCTCAGCATCCAAATAGCATCCAAATCTTAAATCCAAACTTTCTCTCCATATTTCCAAAACCATAAGTAGTCATTTCCCAGATGAAGTAATCTGAACGAAGATTCTCCTTTGACAACCAATCATACATGTCAAATTTACCCACACAATCATACATGTCATTGTCATCTAGCTCCTAAATATACTTAAATATTCCAGAACAGACCTTACAACTTATGAAAATTCAATTTTAAGGGATATTGTATTAGTAAAAGCTATATATGGCTTCAGAGCTTGAACAATCCTAGTAAGATAATGTCACCAAATCCAATAATGTTGTAGCCACCCCAAGGATCAAACATCCATGGGATTTTTAGTAGCATTGGGATACCATCCTCTCCACTCTAATCACCGCGAGCTACCTGTACAGGAGAGAAAACATGCAAAATTAAAGTTACTATCTCATTTGGTGGTACAGCCTTTAGCAAGGAAGGCAATTGGAAGGAAAAATACTTTTTGAACTACTCACCACTATCATCACACTCTCATGGAACCACCATTTAGAAACAAATACCGAGAAGATGTCATACAAAAAGGAACTTTCCACATAAAGCTGTCTTCAAGTCATCATGGGATAAGGTTAGCTTTTTGAAGCTGTTTTTGAATTTGAGAATAAATAAGGCAAAGCCATAAGAAAATAGTACAAGTTTCAAGCTTTCAAAAGTGAATGTGATTGCAACATAGTTCTCATTACATACAACCAAATCTGCTTCAATTCAAAACAAGAAATCTCCAAGCAGATACATTGTCTCAAAAATACAACCAAACTAAAAGATGAAACGAAAAACACACACACACTATTCAAAGCACCAACTGCATAGGTACAAGGAAACTAAATATGAACAGCCACAGAAAGAAAAAGAAAAAAAAAAAGAAGATAAATAAAAAGAATAAATTAGAGAAAAAGGAACAAAACCCACAAAGGAAAAACAGAAAGATTTAAGGAACTAAAATATAAGCAAGACAAAAATGGAAGCTAGTTTTAACAGCTTACCAAACCTATAGGGCACAACAAGAAGGCTTCATGTTGAAGATAGAAGATAGAGAAGAAAGAAGACTAGAACACATGTGGTCCATTCTCACCAACCCATTGGTAAAACAAACCTTAAACACCACGCATCTTCTAAGCCAAACCCAAACTAACTAACACACAAAAACAAACCCTTAAACACCAAGCTCAAGCTCAAGCTCACCTCTCAAACTGAAACCCAACACTCACCAAGCTCAAGCTAGAGTTATTAGTGTCCAATGTAGTGGAATGCACCAGATTGCTTATATGGACAAAATATTTTTTGATAAGTAAATTAGTTTTCTTACAAACTGAAGCCATCTCAAAACTAATTGATCACTTTGGTACATGAAACAAACTTAGCATGTTTAACCAAGTGCCAAATATACAGAACACATAAGGAAGCACAAACCTGTACCTTTCTGGCATTTAAAGAGCAACAATGTTTAAAGTATATAAGTGTTTATCTTATAAGAGTGCCAATGAGAATGAATCAAAATATAGACCAAAGCCTAAAGGCATAAGAGGTGTAAAAAAATTGAAGATTTCAAGTTCTAAGATTATAAGTGCAAGTCAATAGCAATAGAAAAAGGAACTAGGATAAACACGCTGAGCAATGTTGGAATTTTTTTAAGCCAGACAAATGCAGCCTACACACAATGCAAGCACCAATTTTTATTTAGTAAGTGAATTTTAAATTTTTAAACACATAATAACTAGACAGCCAACAATAAGGGACAGAAAAGTTTACATATTTCTGCTCCTAAAACAAAGAACCAAATCGATATAGAAAAACCAACTTTGGTTGGTGCAACACACATACCTTAAAAAACTGCCACACAGTAAAATCCATAATTGAACAAGGGATGGGATCATGTTCAAGGGAACAATAGATTAAAAATTTAAAACAAAGAATCCCAGCTACACAATCTAGGACAACATTATATTAAAGGAATTTTTTTTTTTTTACTATTAAGAAGGGAAAAAAGAGCATGTTTCATTAAGAAGCAAGAAAACCAAATCAACCTTAATTAAAGAAGCTTATGAGGCTAAATGAATTTGAGTGCAAAAATATTCAAACTAACAACAGACTTGATTGGGCATTTACAGTGACTAGGAAATCAATCAAAGATTACAAATTATGATGGAAATCCAGAGAAATAAGTTAAAAAATCTATACCAGCATTCTCAGATACCGTATTCATAACCAAAATCTATACCAACATTGATTTATATTGATTTATATGGACAAAATATTATAAAACCAGACAAATTGGGGTATCATAGCCCTGCTTCAAACCAGGAGAATTCTAGTGGGAGACTAGCGTAATAACCAACTACACCACCTACAAGCGTCGCCATGGATCTCACTCAAGATATCAAAGTACATTGTATAACAAGATATAAGTTTTTGCTCAAACAACTAAATAAATTTTGAAAAGAACAAAACCCTGAACTCATCATTGCCCAAGATTAATCCACTTTAAAGAATAACAGCTAGTTAGAGAACTCTAGAAATATAAACTGATAGCAAAGGTGTTCACTTCTACCCCAGCAAAAAGCAAATCGTTAACAAATTCTAGGGCATTGACTTGGCCAACAGGTCCATTGAGACTGTATTGAGCACCTGATTCACTTTTTTTTTTTCCATACCTGAATTCAATGTTTTTTTTTTCACCCAAAAATTCTGCTGCAAAAGCTGTCACAAACAAATTCTGCAGAAAATTTGGGTACAAGTATATGAATTCCGCTTCAAGATTCATATTACTTGAACCCTTACACCCAAGATTAACTTAACCCACTCTCATACAATCATTAAGACACCTTATCCCTATGGAAATCCAGCTTAGAAAACACCAAAAACCTGACCTGATTCAAACCAAGACAGATTTACACAACCTGACCTGATTGTATTTTTCTTCATTATATTCCAAAACTCAATCTTTGACACCAAGAGTCCTTATCCACACGCCTATACCTGACCCCTCAACATTTTTACTCTAGGAAATCGAGTCAAACCCCTTAAAAACACTGTACAAACCGAGATTCTCTGCATAGAACAATGGTGCAAGAGACACGCCATGTACCTAGTTAGTTAGCTCTTGGCAGCCAATCACAGCAAGGCTAAGCCATGCAGCCCAACTCTATAAGCCAACTTGTAACTGAGAGAACAATTATGTTAAATGATAATCAAATGCTTGTTCGCAAGCTTGGAGACTAATCCTCTCGAAAGGATTGCTTGAAGGCCCTAGTTCCCTTGAAAGAACTACTTTAATTTTCTGTTTGTGTGATTAAAGTGTTAGGATCAATTAGGTTCCTTGCATACAAGTCTTAAAACACAAACCCACTTCCTTCCTTCCATATCACAATCTACAACACAAATGTTTAACAATCAGCGAACACCCATGATCAATGTTTGCCTCCCATGAATCAGATATAAACATGGAACGGTTTGCCTGGGATTAGGGTCAGGCAATAACATAAGCAAAAATAATTGCACAGGACACTGAAACAGAAAGTACACCAGATAAATAACTTGGTCTAACACAGCAAGAGAGTTAGAACTAGGCTACCCCAAAACATGCAAGCATTCTCAAGAGTAAATAAGAAATTTAAATTATAATCACCATATTCCACAAATCATTAACTTAATATTCTCATCAAAGATAATTGATAGATTGAGAAATCTACCTTGGCACAATAGTCTCTCCAAACTCTACGAGCTTTCCAATGTCCTCCAAAATCAAAAAACTTAAATTTGATTTTTCCAATACTATACTCCCATGATATCAAATTTGGTGATGTCTCATTCCTTAATATGCTCTGCACTCACCTGATTCAGTATTGACCAGGTTATTTATCTGGTGAGCACCTGCAGCATCACCAACATGCCAAATCTAGGTCACATCTTGAGCTGAACAAACCAAAAATAAACTACAAAGTGGCGACAACAAAATTGGAACAAAATATTACACAATTTAAAGAAAAAATTGGGGTTTCTAGGGTTTGCCCTGAAATTGAATTGGACCTTAAAATTAACACTTTATTGAATCTTTAGAAGAACAAAAAATTGGAAAACGAAAACGAAAGGAAAAAAAAGAAAAAAAGAAAGAAGAAAACGAAAGAAAATCCAAAACACCTCAATTCTGCATTTGATTATAAATCTTTTTTTTTTCCTATTCAATTAAAAAGACCCAAAATAAAAAGATAAAGAAAAACCCTAACTTTAGTAACAACTGAATTAAAAAGACCCAAAATAAAAATTATAAACCCTAAATCGGTACCAGCAATAATGGGGTTCGGGTTTTGAAATTTACTGGTGACAGTGGCGATGGAGTGGCTTGAGATGGAGAGTGGCCTGAGATGGAGCGGCCTGAGATGGAGAGTGAGCGAGAGAGAGACGCGGTCTGAGATGGAGAGTGAGCCACAAAAGACAATTTTCATGTTCAAAATTTTCGTTTTTAATTTTCTGACGTGGCTATTTTTGCCACCTGGATTTTATCAAAAATCGTCTTTCACAAAGACGATTTTGAACAAGTCCATATTTCAAATTAACTTCACAAAAGTCATGTTTGGCCATAAAACTTAAAAAAATGTATTATTTAGCAAGTTTGGCCTTAAAAAACAAAAACTTCAACTAAGTGCACAAAATGTGCACCCAGAAAAAGGAAATTACATAGGGACATAGGATATATTTGGTGAGTGTTTTTTGTTTTTTGTTTTCTAAACTTGTATTTAAGTGTTTTGAAAAATTGCTTTTAAAAATAATATTTTAATAGGTTTGAGAACAAAAAGTTTGTTTGGTTGATGTTTTGCACATTTTTGTAGTAATGTGTTCATTTATTATTTTATTATTCTTAGAATTATTATTTTTTTACAATCAACACCAACCTCGACCACAGCCACCGATAAGCACAGCCACCGGCAACCACTGCTAGCCACCATTCACCAACAAAACCAACAGTCACAGCAACACACCCACCGGCAACCACATCTTGACCCACTGCAAGACCCACCACAAATCAACAAAACCCAACCACAACTTCAACAAAACCCCACCATCGGCCACCACAGACCAACAAATCTCCACCGCGAGAGAGAGGGATCGGTTCCATCGCGAGCCACGTTGGGCGAGAGAGAGAGATCGGCCTCAGATCGGCGAAGCCCAGCACCACCACGAAGCTTATTGCGAAGCCCAGGCACCACCGCGAAGCTGCACCACCGCGAAGAAAGATCGGAAGCCCATGTGACCCTGCGAATCCCACTGAGAGGCACATCAGGCGAGACCGTGAGAGAGATCGGCACCATGAGCTATGCCGGTGAGAGAGAGGGAAAGGATAGTGAGAGTTGAGTTCAGATGAAAGAGAGAGAAAATATATTTTTTTTATTAAACAATATCATTGAGTACAGAATACAAAAAATGAAAACATCAAAAAGATGTTTTCAAAATATTAGATTTGAGTATTAGTTGTACAGTGTTTGGACTTGAGTACAAAAACAAAATTCAATTGCCAAACAAAAGACTTTGTGGTGGGGCCTGCGATTTTTTGGTTTTGAGTACAGAAAACTGGATTTAAATCCAACAACCAAACATGCTCATAGTTATCGAATTGGAAATAAAAGCAAAACGTAAGGAAATAGCCATCATATTTTTAATTTTAATATATTATATATAATTAAATAAATATTTGTAGTACAGTACGGTATACCGGTATTTTTCAAAACGTATACCACTACCGATACCGTACCGCAAAAAATAGAGAAAAAAAATATCGATACCATACCATATACTACAAAATATCATACCAATTGATCAGGTAGCGGTACGGTTGCGGTATGGTATTGCGGTATGCGGTTTTTGTGTACACCCCTAGACGGTCCCATGAACCAAAAAAATTTGGTTATTTTTTTAAATAGTCTAATATAGATTTCTATATTATGTAAATCCTATATGGAGTTCATTGTAACATAGAAAATGAAATCTTTTACTCATATAGTAAAGATGTAGTGATTAAAGGCTTTCTTTTGTGGATATAGGCTATCATGCCGAACAAAGTAATTCTTTGCTTCCACTTTCTTTTTCCCTACTCTTTTTTATTCTTTTATATTTAACACCATCTTATATGCTTGGATAGAGCATCTGAATATTCACACCTTGAACACAATTCAATATCGGGTCATTCTACAATATTTACACTCCTTTTGTGGGCATGGTACCCACTCAATTGTTATCATCAAACGTGATAAAGGAATTCCAGATCCTTCTGCGAATACTTTCTCAAACAAAAGCTATTGCAGCCATACAAGTATCTTGAAGAGACTTCATTGCAGTAGGTTCAAAGTGATCAATTGGAGTACAAAGTTACATCCACTACAACAACCTTTACAACCCACATTTCAACATTTCAATACTACAACATCTCTTTGCAGCCACCTGCAATTCTCTTCTTACAAATTTTAAAGTTAATTTTTATAGCAAATAATCTTTTCTATTTGTCATTACTAACTATTCTCTTATTGTAGGAATTAATTGGACTTCATTACAACATCTTGGAGTCATCAAGAGATCTTTCAATGTGCATGCAAGTACAACAATTCTTATTTATTTGTATGCTTATATTTGTTTTATGTCATGCTTATATGACTATAACATGATATTTCACATGAAATAAATTAAATAACAACTTGAATATTAAAATTGGATTTTGATGCGAACATGAGTTTATATACTTTGACATGATGTGAATATTGGCCAAGTTTTATTCTAGAAGACCGACTTAAGTCGGGTAAAATAGGGTGTCTAATACCTTCTCATTTTATAACCAAGCCTCCGAATCTTGAATTGACGGTTCGCATTACAAAGTACCTTACAAATAAACTGTTTTTCCTTTTACTAGACTGTAACTAAGAAACTCATTTACATGTAATTCTTTCTTTTTACAAATTCATTGGCAATTGTCCAAAATACAAATATGAATAAAGAGGAATTATTTTATTGTGGAATTTCTTATTTTATCTAAAATAATTAAAATAAGTGGCAACTCCATTTACATGTACAATTGACCTTCAAATCTAGAAAGTTGGTCCATTGTCAGTTGGGTCATATTTTAAGACCTATTTTTTGATTGAAAAAAAAAATAGGTCTTAAAATATGACCCAACTGACAATGGACCAACTTTCTAGATTTGAAGGTCAATTGTACATGTAAATGGAGTTGCCACTTATTTGACCCTCGGGTTGTGGTTCTAACAATAAATAAATAAAAATTTAGAGTACCAAGTAATGTGATGGTAAGTACCATCATATGTGAGGTAATCACCATCATATGTGACATTGATACCATCAATGTGATATTTTAGCTATTAGAAGTACCATACCCATACAAAAAATCTGGATATAGTAGAATTATCTTTCAATATCTACATATAAAGTTCACATGAATCCCACATTTGGCCACCCAACCCTAGCCCCATTTGGCCCCATTTGGCAGAGCTTTGGAGCTTTGGAAGAGTAAGTTGTATGAAAAGGCTCAAAACCTTTATTTGGCGTATTGGTAGTGGTATACTCCCCCTTTGCCAGATTATCGTCAGGAGATCCATACTACCCATTATGCCAACATGAAGAGGAAACTACAGCTCATATTTTCTTCCATTGCCAAGCAACTAAAATGTTTTGGTTTAGGCTATGCTGGGGTTTCAGACCTGATCTCATCCCTATAAGTTCTGATCTTGTCATTGTTAAGGTTGTTGTTGATCCCCCTATGTGCTTTGCCCCTTCCAACGAATCAAATGCGATATTTTTCCATGCTTCTTGCCAAATAGCTCTAACACTAGAATGTATTTGGCAGCTCTGTAATCAAGTGGTCCACCAGGGTAATTCGGTAAACCCTCTATCCTTACTCAAAGCTCTTGAACTAAGAATCATTGAGTAAAATCAGGCTTTTGAGGGCAAGACATCCTCTGTTCATTGTAAGGATTATTGTTGGTGCCCTCCCCTTATTGGTGTTATTAAGATCAATGTTGATGTCGCAATCCATGCAACAACAACCTCCATCGTAGTCATTGCTAGAGATGGATCAAAGAATTTTGTTAAGGCTTGGACTAACATGATGGATCCCTACGGTTGACCCTACAATTGCTGAAGCTTTAGCCATTCTCTGGGCAATCCAACTTGCTTACTTGGAAAGAGGGAAGAAATTTATAGTGGAAAGTGATGCCAAGAACTGTGTTGATGCACTATTGGGGTTTCAAGGTCCTGCAGTTGGGATTTAATTATTTAAATGTTTTATCTTCACCGCGGGCTTTTGTTGTTGTCACAGAAATCTTTTTAAATGCTTTATCTTCTATAAATTATTTTCCTCTGTTTCAGAGGTCTTGGTGCAAAATTGCATTCCTCTATGATTAGAGACAGATATAAACCCTAAACGACAATAGTCAACCCTTAAGTTCTTATTTAATCTTTGTACAAAATAATATTTTGCCACTCATCATCAAGCCAGCCTTCCATCAACACAAGCTTTTAACTTTCCTCCAAATTCTTTGGAAGAAGCATTGAAAAAGAGATACAAAAACAAGTCACATCTAACACCCCAACATGTTATTAATTTCCTTAGTATAAAGTTAACTCTCGTTGCTAAATAAGCATACCTTGATAACTTTGGAACAATAATTCTCTACCAATTCACGAGCCTTCTTAATCTAATATGTCCAGACACTAATAGAAAAGAAACCACTTTAAAGAGCTTCCCAGGTCAAAGGTGGTTTGTTAGATTATCCAAGAAGCTAAAGTTTTTAGAATGATTTGGACTCACAAAACACCCTCCCATCCGGCTTTATTGTTGCTAAAAAAAATACAAGCTTCAATAACAATACCAAGACGCCAGAGGCAAAGATATTTTTCTTTTGTTTATTCATTCTCTCTCCTTTCTCAGACATCTAGTCTCTCTCCTCTCTCCGCTTCAGAAATTTCTCTCTTGCATCTCTCATGGCCATCGTGAAATTAATAAACGATCGCACTAAGACCATCCCTTTCTCCTCCCAGTGAAGTGGTTGGGCAGATTTTTTTTCGTTTGTTGGTTTTGGTTGATTGTGGGTTTGGGTTTGGGTTTTGTGGTGAGTTTCGAGTGGGGTCAATTTTTGGTGGTTGGAAGGTTCCGGCGTGGGTTTCACTGTATTTTGGTGGTTTGGCGTGAGGTGTGGTGTTTGGTTTTGTGTTGCCGGCGTGATTGTGGGCAATAGCTTATATTTGCAAGTAATAACACGGATGTTCTCAGTTCTCATGTAATTTCCAATAGCATGTGAAATCTCATATTCGTCACGAAATTAATAAACCAAACTCAGCTTCATGTTTATGATTTAATCTCAAGGCCAATGTTGTACAAAGTGTTGGTTAAAAATAAGGAGGAACAAGGGGTCCATAAGAGCTTCCCAGGTAAAGTAAATTTGGACTTGGCTCCAAGCTTGACGCCAAAGTTTAATTAGATTTGTGAAGTTTTTTTTTCGTTTGTTGGTAATAAAAAATAATAATAATATTTTAATAAGATAGAAAATAGAAAGTAGATATATTTCTAAAAGTTGGTAAAGTAAAAAAAAAAGGGTTTTTGAATAGATAGAGTAGATATATTATTGCTAACCGGCTGTGAATGTTCTAAGAATAATAACGAGGTCATCAGATCTTGCATGACCCCATCTCCAATCTTTATCATCAATATCACACTTGACAGTTTAGCATTTATAGAACTAGTAGCATCATAGACTACACTCACTATTACCATTAGATCAAGCAAAAATTACGACTTTGTAACTAAGTTAAAAATCAAATTTGACAGAGCCAATTCAAAAATATATATTTATTTTAAATATCAATAATATATATAATTATATATATATATTTTTTTAAAATTCAATAATTTTTTTTCCATGACTATAAAAAAAATATGCAATACTGAGAAAGTTAGTGAATCTTAACATCATCGTTATTTGTATTTCGTCCAATATTTAACTAAATTGGCAAATAGAACTTGGTATGAACCAGTACAAAAGGTGGGGGTTCTTTTAAGTTTAAACTAGTCGCAAACCTGTGCGATGCACATGAAAATTATTAAAAATAAAATCTAAATTAATTTTTATTCCTTTTACTTCTTTTTAAAATCTAAATTAATTAATTATTATTATTATTATTATTATTATTATTTTTTTTTTTTTTTTTTGTAGTTCAAAATGTTGTAGGCAAGATCGATAAAGAAACTTTACGAATCGGATTTAGGATAGATCATACTTTTTGGTTTAAAAAAATAACTAAGAAAGTATTTATCATAGGATAATTAAAATTTAATATAATGTAATTTTTCTTTTGGCATAAGTTGAATATAATCCAATTTTTATAAAACACGATTCATGTTTATATTTACCATATAGGATTATGTTTCCATCCAAAAATAAAATAAATGATACTTAAAATAAGAAGAAGGACAAATAAATACATGACATGATTATATGATCAAACCTAAATAATTTTCATAACTCATTTCAAGCTCACATGGTTTCATTATAACAAATCCATCCATCTTTCTCCATTGCCAGCAACAAAATTAAATGAAATACATAAAAAAAAAAAAACTCTAAAAATCTTGATGAAAATTGATAATTATGATTATTATTAAAAGATATTTATATTGTGTTTATATATGGAATATATTTTAGTATTAGACATTAAATATGATTGTGTTTTATATATGGAATAATATATTCTTTTATTAAAGAAAATATGATGTGTCAAAATTCTAATGGAATGTTTAATAATAGAATAAAATTTAAATTCAAAGATCGATAAAGAAACTTTATGAATCGGATTTAGGATAGATCCTACTTTTTGGTTTAAAAAAATAACTAAGAAAGTATTTATCATAGGATAATTAAAATTTAATGTAATGTAATTTTTCTTTTGGCATAAGTTGAATATAGTCCAATTTTCATAAAACACGATATATTTACCATATGGATTACTTTTTTGTTTAAAAAAATAACTAAGAAAGTATTTATCATAGGATAATTAAAATTTAATATAATGTAATTTTTCTTTTGGCATAAGTTGAATATAGTCCAATTTTTATAAAACACGATTCATGTTTATATTTACCATATGGATTATGTTTCTATCCAAAAATAAAATAAAGGATACTTAAAATAAGAAGAAGGACAAATAAATACATGGACACATGATTATATGATCAAACCTAAATAATTTTCATAACTCATTTCAAGCTCACATGGTTTCATTATAACAAATCCATCTATCTTTCTCCATTGCCAGCAACAAAATTAAATGAAATACATAAGAAAAAAAAAAAAAACTCTAAAAATCTTGATGAAAATTGATAATTATGATTATTATTAAAAGATATTTATATTGTGTTTATATATGGAATATATTTTAGTATTAGACATTAAATATGATTGTGTTTTATATATGGAATAATATATTCTTTTATTAAAGAAAATATGATATGTCAAAATTCTAATGGAATGTTTAATAATAGAATAAAATTTAAATTCAAAGATCGATAAAGAAACTTTACGAATCGGATTTAGGATAGATCCTACTTTTTGGTTTAAAAAAATAACTAAGAAAGTATTTATCATAGGATAATTAAAATTTAATATAATGTAATTTTTCTTTTGGCATAAGTTGAATATAGTCCAATTTTTATAAAACACGATTCATGTTTATATTTACCATATGGATTATGTTTCCATCCAAAAATAAAATAAAGGATACTTAAAATAAGAAGAAGGACAAATAAATACATGAACACATGATTATATAATCAAACCTAAATAATTTTCATAACTCATTTCAAGCTCACATGGTTTCATTATAACAAATCCATCCATCTTTCTCCATTGCCAGCAACAAAATTAAATGAAATACATAAGAAAAAAAAAAAAACTCTAAAAATCTTGATGAAAATTGATAATTATGATTATTATTAAAAGATATTTATATTGTGTTTATATATGGAATATATTTTAGTATTAGACATTAATTATGATTGTGTTTTATATATGGAATAATATATTCTTATATTAAAGAAAATATGATGTGTCAAAATTCTAATGGAATGTTTAATAATAGAATAAAATTTAAATTCAAAGATCGATAAAGAAACTTTACGAATCGGATTTAGGATAGATCCTACTTTTTGGTTTAAAAAAATAACTAAGAAAGTATTTATCATAGGATAATTAAAATTTAATATAATGTAATTTTTCTTTTGGCATAAGTTGAATATAGTCCAATTTTTATAAAACACGATTCATGTTTATATTTACCATATGGATTATGTTTCCATCCAAAAATAAAATAAAAGATACTTAAAATAAGAAGAAGGACAAATAAATACATGGACACATGATTATATGATCAAACCTAAATAATTTTCATAACTCATTTCAAGCTCACATGGTTTCATTATAACAAATCCATCTATCTTTCTCCATTGCCAGCAACAAAATTAAATGAAATACATAAGAAAAAAAAAAAAACTCTAAAAATCTTGATGAAAATTGATAATTATGATTATTATTAAAAGATATTTATATTGTGTTTATATATGGAATATATTTTAGTATTAGACATTAATTATGATTGTGTTTTATATATGGAATAATATATTCTTATATTAAAGAAAATATGATGTGTCAAAATTCTACTGAAATGTTTAATAATAGAATAAAATTTAAATTCAATTAGGAAATATATATTAAAACAATAAAAGATTAAACGAATCATTATAAGTACCAACAACAAAAAACACCGGCCAATACAGAAGTGTATTAAACCTTGGTGTTTTTGTCCGTTGAAAATATGTCCACGTATTATTATTTTTTTTCCTTGAGAAGAAAGTTAAGTTGGCAGTACGTCGGTGAATGTAGGTTATTATTCTTTCTATACTAGACAATAGCCCGTGCATTGCACGAAACCAGTTGTCCTAATGTTTCTTTAAATACTTTTTTAATAAATCTATAGAAAGTTTCTTTAAAAAAATAAAATTGAAGAGCAAAATATAGACTTTTTCAGAAGCTTATTACATAGAACTGAATTTGAAAAAAAATATATGTTGAGTGATTTAATTGAAGAGTGGTTTCATTCAACTATTTCTTATTTAAGATAGAATTGGTCATGTGCGAGGTAACAAATGTTTTATCTTATTATAGTACTTCGAGATATGGTAGAAACCACAAAACAAATACTTTTTAAATAATCAAAATTACTAAAATATAAATAATAATACGCACTTAATTCTAGTGTATCTGCATTTGAAAGGGAAAAATTGTCTAAAGTGCAAACAAACACTGTGATAAGCGAGTATCATAAATTATCATAGTAATACACATTTAACTTTAAATCATAAACAAAATTTAAATTCATAATTCAAAATAACATCTATAATCCTCACATAATAAAGAAATTTAAAATTCAAATAGTTCTATTCCTTGCTTATTTACTTCATGCTCAACACTTGAAGGTCTTATATGTCCAATGCTGTTTGTAACCATGCCTAAGGATCCCTTTGAATCTCATAATATATTCCTCTACAAAACATACCTAAACATGTCGGAATAAAATGTTAAAAAGATTCCAAAAACCCAATAAAATGTTTAAAAAGACTCCAAAACCCAAAAAGTACCAGGATAATGCATGTTCATTCAAAACCAAGAAAAGTCTAGTGAATAAGAAAAACAATAAAAATGAAATAGCAATTTCCACTACTTGTTCAAGTACAATTTTTTGTTATTAAAAAAAAAAAGTATTCTAAATAAAATCTTCTCATGCACATTCTTACAAACATGTTCAAATAGTACAATTTCTCATATTGTCCTACACAAAATCCCACTAATAAAATAACTCACCTTTCTTTCACATTATTACATTATTTAATATAGACTCAAATATAGCCAATGCTCACAAAACAGGAGAAAAAAAAGGACAATGCCCTTGTAAAGACAAAATGTCATTGAGAAAACAATTAGAATTCAACCAATGAAAGAGTTAAAATTTTATTTACTTAGGAAAAAACATCGAAAAATATGAGCAACGATTTTTAATTGGAGCTGCATTCCTATTGGGATAGGCTAAATGAACTGGCACTACACCAACAACACCTCATCTTTCAAAATACATAAACTGATCAATCCCTAATTCTCAAAATTCATTTTTCTCACTTTTACAATTGTTTTTAGCAATCAAAGAGTTTATCTTATGTCCCATAATTCAAAATTCAAGAAAAATCACAGGAGGAAACAAAAGTAAATGTTGAACCCTTCTGCTGGAGAGATAAAACAAAGTTAATATATTGGAAGTTAATATTATTTAAGCCAGTCAACATCAAACAGGTGGTGAGCCAAACGACAATTTTTTTTTTTGGATAAGTGTGAGCCAAACCACATAAACAAAAGATAATTAGGAAATTGCATTACAAACAAAATAGAGACACTTATATTATCAAATTGAAGATGTAATCCAAAAATTTGAAGAGTATCAAAGCAAACCCATAAACAAAAATATAATAAAAATAAGACTGCATACACATATACGTATAAACACATTTGTATTACTAACTGAGCATGTAATACAAAACTTTGAGCCTACACAATCTATCTTAACATCAAAAAGGCCTTGTAACAATTTACATTAATTCCTCTCTTTCCAGATCATGTATCCAGCGGTAATAAGGCATGATAAGAATTACAAAGACATATACCCAAAGCCAAGAATTACAAATAGTGACACATAACTTCTGTATTGCGTGATATACCAAATCAAGAAGTTGGAATTGGGAAAAATAGTCTAAACGTTTTTGCCATCCTTATTTCCTGCAAATGTCAGAACAATACTTCAACGTTAAAGCACTATAAATGTACCAATTAAACTAAGAGCAAAGTATATTAGATTATGGATTGAAAAACAAAATAATATTGAAAGATACAAAATAAGTAAACATTCAACTCGAATAGTAAGAGGAGAGAGATAGAGATTGAAAATCTATTAAAAGAATCATGATAGATCTTTAGCAAAGTTTACATATTAATCATTAACCAATAATTATAGTAACATCCACTGAAAAAATAAATCAGGGAAAAAAGAGAGAGATAAAAGAAACTCACCTTAGGTTGCTACCGACAAAATTGTCAATGAATGGTGAGAGGAGAGCTTGAGATAAGTAATCTATATACAAAAAAAATCAATATGAAATGGCAAATGAAACGTACAGGGAGAGGGGGGAGAGAGAGAGGCGGAGAAGTTTTTTTTGAGAGAGAGAGGAGGATAAACCCTAAACGTTAACAAATAGATTAAAAAAAAAAAAAAAAAAAAAAGAAAATGTTATTGGTTTTCATTAATTTCTAATGGTCAACCTCCAAAACGACGTCGTTTTGGGAGGCTGTACATGTATTTTAATGTAAACCGAAAATAAATGGAAGGCTATTTATTTTTTCCTTTTATATAGCTTACGAAAAAAAAAAACCGGCTTTTCAACCGTGACTTTGAATGCCATCTTATTTAAATTGTTTTTTTTTGGATGGTTTTAGAATGTAGAATAAATATTTTCCTTCTTGAACACGCTAATGAATTTCCAAAATGATGTTGTTTTGGAAATATTGACTTACATTTGATCTACTAATGGTGAAGACGTGCAAATTAATTATCTTTAATCTAATTTAATTTTTTTTTTCTTTTTTGTGTCCTTTTAGTATTAAAGGACTTTTCGGCTTTTCAATCGTGACTTTGAATGCCATCTTATTTAAATTGTTTTTTTTTTGGACGGTTTATAATGTAGAATAAATATTTTCCTTCTTGAACAAATTAATGAATTTCCAAAACAACGTCGATTTGGAAATATTGGCTTACATTTGATCTATTAATGGTGAAGATGTGCAAATTAATTATCTTTAATTTAATTTGTTTTTTCCTTTTAGAGTCCTTTTAGTATTAAAGGACTTTTCGGCTTTTCAACCGTGGTTTTGAGATCAGTATGTTTTAATTTAGTTTTTTCCTTTATGGTCATTGTAGTAGTTTTAATGTTTTAGGGCTCTTCCGTTTTTAAAGGTTTCTTCTTCTTTTTTCAGACGTAATTACTGTTTGTGCATATTAAAATGACAATTAAGTGACAAATTAATTTATTGTACCATTTGTGTGGTTGGAGCAATTTAAGGAGTAATAGTGCTCATTTATGGATTGTAATGGCAAAGATACACACATAATTAGAGCAATTAGTATATTGGAAATTTGATTGCTTACTAAAATTTTGGAAATATTGACTTACATTTGATCTACTAATGGTGAAGACGTGCAAATTAATTATCTTTAATCTAATTTAATTTTTTTTTTCTTTTTTGTGTCCTTTTAGTATTAAAGGACTTTTCGGCTTTTCAATCGTGACTTTGAATGCCATCTTATTTAAATTGTTTTTTTTTTGGACGGTTTATAATGTAGAATAAATATTTTCCTTCTTGAACAAATTAATGAATTTCCAAAACAACGTCGATTTGGAAATATTGGCTTACATTTGATCTATTAATGGTGAAGATGTGCAAATTAATTATCTTTAATTTAATTTGTTTTTTCCTTTTAGAGTCCTTTTAGTATTAAAGGACTTTTCGGCTTTTCAACCGTGGTTTTGAGATCAGTATGTTTTAATTTAGTTTTTTCCTTTATGGTCATTGTAGTAGTTTTAATGTTTTAGGGCTCTTCCGTTTTTAAAGGGTTTTTTTTTTTTTTTTTTTTTTTTTTTTTCTTCTTTTTTTTTCAGGCCGTAATTACTGTTTGTGCATATTAAAATGACAATTAAGTGACAAATTAATTTATTGTACCATTTGTGTGGTTGGAGCAATTTAAGGAGTGATAGTGCTCATTTATGGATTGTAATGGCAAAGATACACACATAATTAGAGCAATTAGTATATTGGAAATTTGATTGCTTACTAAAAATACATTTCTTTAGAAAAGTTTCCCAAATAGGACCTAAGGAATCGAAATATTAGGAATTAGATTTGAAAACAAATTAACATAGCTAAGGAAATATACCTGTTGTAGTGTGAGAACCAAACTTCAAATCACAGATTTTTTTTTATAGCACCTTGCGTAAGTCTGATGATTGTGTCTGTAATAGCAGCTTTTTTGTAGTTGTTAGTAAAAACCGAATTGACGGGTTAGAAAGCGAAGAGACAAACTTATTTTCTTTTAATTTTTATGATTGGTTTTTTTAATTTTATTTTTTGAGACAAAAAATTTCCGAAATTTTTATTTTGTATATAAGTAAAAAAATGTCAAGGAATTTTTTTTTTTTAAAAAGGAAATTAATTTTTTTTTTAATAGTTTCAATATGTCTTAGTTAAATGGAGGGGTAAATGCAATTTTGGAATCTATATATAAATTAATTAGCTGTAATTTAATTTAATTTTGATTTTCTTTTTTGGACGGTTTAAGAATGGAAAAAATTAAATAAATAACAAACATGGTGTTTTTAATTAAAGAAAGGATATTAATATTTGGAATCTATATATAAATAACATAATTTATACATAAATGATCAAAACGACGTCGTTTTGGGACCTTCCTTGTGTAATCAATTTACAGAAAAGGAAATTTGTTTTTGGTTTTTTTAATATCAAATAATTAGAAAGATATTATAGGTATCAAATTAACGTATATGAATTAATGTGCTACTTAGAAATAGTTAATGTCTAAAAATAAATGTATTTATACCTGTATTTATATAAAAAAATTATTTCCTTTTTATATCTAACGTTTTTTGAGAAATTTTTTTTTCTTGTTTTGGATTTTTGAAGCAAATGGAACGTCATATTCTTTCACACAGTAAGAAAGAGAGGAATTTAAAGAGCAAATTAATTTGACAAATAAATACTAACATTTAAATCCATATTAAGTTAATTCATGAGTAATTTAAGAACGTCCTAAAATATTTCATAATAATTATAGAATATTGACAAGTGACAATTACTTTACCAATCAAATTCTGGCACGTGCTGTGGTTTGTCCAAATAGGATGACACGTATTGATCTGGAGACATTACCATATATGTCACATGGCAGATAATTGGCAATGTCTTCTGGTTTCATTATATATATAGATATATAGATATATAAATAAGAATCGAATACAAGAAAACCTAGCAGTCACAAATTAATTAAGGACAAAACCTTAATTGAGAGCAATATCATTGTCGCCATGGCAGCTCTTTCTTTCAATCTCTTTCTTCTCTCTTGCTTCACTACTTTTGCTTTGCTGTGCTTCACCACTACAGCCTTAACCACAACTCCCACCATCACAAAACCTCGGCGGTATGTCACCAAACTCATTCACCCTGCCTCGGTTCACTCTCCATTCTACAACCCTACGGCCACTGTTTCAGACCGAGCTAGACGTGTCATAGACAGTTCAAGTGCACGTTTAGCCTACTTACAGGCAAAGTTTCAAGAAATTTCTCTAGCCACTGGTACTGGTACTGATGATGTGCGAGCTGGTGTTATTGCAGAGACTAAGGCTGAAGTTTTTGTTGCAAATATATCCATTGGAGAGCCTCCTTCTCCACAGCTCTTAGTTATCGACACAGGCAGTAGTCTTTCGTGGACTCAGTGTCAGCCTTGCTCCAGCTGTTTTCAACAAGCTGTTCCTGTTTTTGATCCTTCCAAGTCTTCCACATACAAAAGCGTATCTAATTGTTCCTCTCCTACTTGCGACACAGCTCCCGGTAAAGGGTGTGATGCATCAGGTTATTGCACCTTCTACCAAACATACGCTGATGGAAGAATTGTAACTGGACCTCTGGCCACTGAAACGCTGACCTTTGTGACTTCTGATGAAGGAACAATATCAGTTCCTAATATTGCTTTTGGTTGTGCAAATAGCGTTGGTAGTTTTGTTGGCCAAGCTAGCGGACTAGTTGGTCTCGGCAGCAGTCAAATATCTTTGGTTTCTCAATTAGGTTCTAAATTTTCTTATTGTTTTGGCCGTGTAATGGATCCTCAATATATTCATAATCAATTGGTTATAGGAGATGGAGCAAAAGTAGAAGGCCTTTCTACCCCACTTGAAATTTTGGGTGGCTTTTACTTTCTAACCCTACAAAGCATAAGTGTGGGTGAGACAAATCTTAATATTTCTCCCAACGTATTTCAAAGACCTCCAAACAGATTAGGCGGAGTGGTCATAGACTCAGGGACAACTCTTACCTATTTACCAAGAGCTGCGTTCGATCCACTTAATGTAGAGGTACGAAGGTTGGCGGATGGCTTGCTACCAGGTTTGGGAGGATCTAGCACCTCAGCTCCTTGCTACACAGGGGGTTATTGATCGTGACCTTATTGGGTTTCCAGTGGTTACCTTTCACTTTGCAAACGGGGTTGATTTGGATTTAGACATGGAGAGCTTGTTCTTTCAAACAGATCCAAACAAATTTTGCATGGCTGTGGTTCCGAGTGATGTACTTGTTGACTTGACTCTTATTGGAGTACTTGCTCAACAAAATTATAATATTGCCTATGATCTTGTTGGGAAAACTCTTTCTGTACAACGGATTGACTGTGAACTGTTAGAGTCATAATGAAGTGAGATGTCCTATTCGTCTTTGGAAGATTTTTAGTTTTTAGAATGTTCTTGAATCAGATTTTATTTTCTTATTTTTGAGTGTATTAGTTGGAGGTTTTATGTCAAATTAGATCTATTATAATCGTTAATTTTAAGTGTTTTACTTTTACCTTTTATTTAATGAAGGAAGGTAGATGAAAATAAATGATATAGATATTATAACTTTTATTATAACACTTGGAAGTTTTCATATTATATTTGCAAGTAACTGAGCTATGACTCTTGAGGCATTAAGTGGATATGTCATGGTGTACAAACCAACATTTTACTTCTTTGCCATCTCTTCCACCCCAAGCTTCTGCAAGATCTAACCCCCTACACTCCCAAAGTGCTTGGAGCTTCAGACCAAAGTATCAAACTAACTCTAAAAAATTTCAAATTGATTTATTAATTAATATAGACTTCTTTTATATCCACTATCTAATTCAACTCTAAAAAATTCCAATATTCAATTGTTTTACCTTCTTGAACTTCCACCAACCAAAATAGAGGAAAAAAGAGAGACCTGAATTTCGAGAAGGGGAAGGCACTAAATCTGGACCAAATTGGCCAAGAATAGTTCAATCAATTTATCAAAAAAACACATGTGAAGGAAAACCAAAATATATTTGAGCTATTTATCCTTATTTAAATATTTCCTCACACTTCATTCTTTTTTTCTCTCATTCATCTAGAGCTACTAAAGAAAAATAGAAACAAAATAGAAACATTACTTAGTTCCATCTCAAGGAAAATCACTAAATTTGGAGTTCCCGATGTATCAAACATAAATTCTCAGTATGGTTGCTCAGTAATTGGAAGAGAAGGGGAAAAAAAATCTTAGTTTCTCTCATGTTCTATAGTTAACAGATTTCAGTCACCAACAGGTCAAACATAAACTGTTAGTATGGTTGTTTAGTAACTAGAAGAGAAGGAAACCAAAAACAAAATTCTGTGTACAATTCACTAAACAAATTACTTAAATCTCTAAAGCAAGAATTACTTTTCCTTCTCAATGGATTCCTTATCAAATTTAGGTTGTGATGCTGATATTGCTGATTGAGAAGAAACAAACTGTAGAATCTCGAAAAACCTTGTCTGGCTATAACTCAGAGCTTTTTGCCAATAAACAATTGCAATATCCCCTGCCTTAACTCTCAACTCCAATAAGTTACGATCAATCTCTGTTTCATGTTTAGCCACATAAGGTTTGAATAAAGAATTATAAACATATGTTGTTCCTTGGAACAATTAAAAAATTATATGTAAGTATAACTGTTATGAAGGTATAAAATAATTAAACAAAATAGTTTTGTAAGTTAGAGATGTCGAAAGCATGCCTTTGTTTTAGGATACCAAAGGTATATAAAGAATGCCAACTTAGCTTCACTATACATTGGTAGCCTTCATTAAAATAAACAACCATCATGAAACTACAAATAAATGTGAAAGAGTAACAGGACTATAAATCAATTTATTTGTGTTGTGTTCAAAGATTTCATACCATGAAATGAAAGCATCCCCAACTCTCTCACAGACTGTAAGCATAGCAACTATAATCCTACAACATAGAAGATGTTACATTTTAGCACTAAAATTAGTTGTATCCCAAGATACTAGCACAAGATGAAGATGCATACCAGTATTGGCACCAAAACATAAGTTGCTCAATCTCAATCTTATTCTTCTCCACAGTTTTAAAACACTCATAAGCCGGATAGGCATAGCCAAAAACTAGCCTGCAAATACAAAATAGAAGTTTTAACTTTCCTGTATAACAAGCACTTGACTAGTGAAAATGAGGAATTCCTAAATTCGTTTTTGTTACTTACACAAGTGCTCTTGAAAGAAAAGACCCCATCATTTTGAGTCCCAATAACAATTGGTGCATCTATTTGTAGACTTTATGAAAAAATTATACCTGAAATGAGAGAAAGAAAAAAAGAAAAAGAAAAAAAAGTGCCTAATAAGTTTGAAGAAGTCACAACTCACAAGTAATATTTGTTAGTTATGAGCCAATATCAAAGTTAGAGAGAAGTAGCACATAGTGTCACTATATTAAATTCAACGTCATGCACTGTATAAGAACAAAAAACAAACCGACACATTGTATATAAGATGATACTAATAAACGATGCACCCTGCCTTTTGAAATATTTTGTAAGAAATTAACTTATGACTCATTTAATATTTATTACGTGTTATTATAATTGACGAATTGACTTTTATTATATGACATGTCATCTAAGGAAGAAAAAATACAGATTATTAAAATTAATATAATGAAGAATATGAATTTATTGCTTGAATGAGTTGACAAATATTTTATTAATAATCTATTAACTTAAGCGCATAATTTTTTTTTTTAAATATTCTTGATTACGTGCTATTAAATTTTGCTGAATGCCATATACCAAATCAATTTTTTATTCTATAAATCTTAGGGAAAACATCAAAATAATTTATTTTACATAAATAATTAGTGTATCACCTATAAATAATTAATACATGAAAATAAATACATTTACCCCATTAACATTCTTTTTAATTACATTGCACAAATTTAAGGTGTTATTTTCATTAAAAGGAGAGTTGGGAAATATAAATTATTAAGATGAATATAATTTAAAATATGAACATTATTGAATTCACAAATATTTTATTATTTTAAGTAATTTAAGCCAATAATTATATTCTTGATTGCATGTGTTGCTTCAAATGTTGCAAAGCAACTACACATGATGAAGAATGTCATTCCAAATTATTTATTCTTGGAAAATAACTATTCTAAATAATTTTTTTCTTGTATAAATTCTATAGAAATACCCATATAAATTCATTCTATATAAATAACCGGACAAAATTTAGATATAGTTCATTAGGTGTTGTACTCTAGTTTCTCTATTATAATTCAAACACATGGTTATATAGATCAATACAAAATTAGGTAATCATATGGTAAATTGGTCAAAGTAACCACATAGTTGAATTTAATTGGAACATCTAAGGAACAATACTCACTAAAAGTTTTGTAACTCAACTCGTTAGAATTTCTTGGTGTTCTTCAAGTGAGACATTCAGACTCAAATTCCCCCTTCCCAACTATTGAATTATCAATAATAATAATTGTACCATAAATAAAGAGAAATAAGCATTAACACAATCTATAAAGATCACAACCCACTAAATCCTTAAAATAAAATCCTCATCAAATCTTGCGGAAAATTTGTTAATACATTGTAAAAAACTAAACCCCACCCAAGGTGAAGAAGTCAGGTTCTATCTGCTTTCGCTCTAGATTTTTTAATCCATGTTTTTCTGGTCTCCTCTTTATTGCAGAAAATGAGGAACATTTAACAATTGGATATGCATAAATTTTTCACGGAATGTGCAAGACAGTGCAGTCTGTGGGTTTTGCTGTGAACTTTACTGTGTTTTTCCGGGTTTTTTGTTTACTTCTGTTGTTCATCGGTTGCCATTGGTGTAATCCGTATAACTATAAACTCTAAACTGAATAGAGAAATTCCAATTTGTACCTGTTTCATTTGCATTATAAAATAAAATCAAGAGAGAAGAAAAACAATTAGGTTGTCCTGACCTTTCAACTTGCTTCTGTAACTCTTCTTGCAGAAATTCCAAGGGCTTGCTGCCTTGAGTAACTCTTTCTGCAGAGAAGCCAAACCTTATTTCTCTAACCGCTTCACAAGGGATGAAAAGAAGTCAAAGTTTACAATATAAAAATTAGAGATGACAGTTGATGAAAATATGATAGAAATAAACCTCAAAACCGAAACGATGTAAGTGGCAAAATATGCCCATTCGATTTTATTTTTTTTATTTTTTTATTGAAACGTTAGCAGTTGTGTTTGAAACGATACCAGATTTTTTTTTGGTGTTTGATCGTTATTTTTAAAGAAGTGTTGGACTTCTTTTAATTTCTGTCAAGAGAACTTAATTTCTCAAAGAAGTCTTTTAGTGGGAGGAGATTGAATTTGATTTTGTGTTGGGTGAATTTTTTTTTTTTTTTTTTCATAGAAATCTATTTTAAATGGATAAAATTTAGGAACAGAGTTTATCTACAAACCAGTTTGGAGTCTAAAGCTACAAACCAACTATGTGGCAACTCATAAGACCATCCACATAGTTAAATTTTTTTTTTTCCTTGAAATCTATTTCGTCCCTGAACTTTAAAAAAGTTCTTTTTTAAACATGAATTTCGTTTTTTTTTTTAAAGTTTAGGAGCAAAATTTATGAGTAAAAATGAATTTTTTTAAAGTTTACGATTAAAAAATGAACTTTTCAAAATTTAGGGATGAAAAACCAAACTTATGTATAGTTTAGGGACGAAAACAATAGTTTAACCTATTTTATAAATAAATAAAAAATACAACTCTTTTAGTTATGCCACTTGTCATTATGTGACACTCTAGGGTTTCAAATTTTTTTCATTATCATTCCATTTCTCTAAGAGAAGTATATTTTGTTAAGATATCTTTTAGTAGTAGGAGAATTATTTTGGATTTTTTTTTTTAATAAAATGTGTTGCCAATAGATATTTTTTGTAAGGATGTTTGCAACTTAAAAAAAAAAAAAAAAAAAAAATTGGTGTTGCTATTTTAATTTGAACGCTATTAGTCATGCCGTCTTGGGAAATTTAAACAATAATAATTAAGCCACTTGTCATTACGTAAGACATTAATTTTTTACATTATTTTGTCTTCCGCTTTTATATATAAGATAAGATGAGATAAGTTATCTGGTTGGACAAGTGGCCCTCACAGGCACTCACTCACTAGATAGGGTTAGATCATCTTGAAAAGGTATGTGAATTAATGACCAGCAGTAGCCATAGTTGGAATAGACAATCGAATTTTCTGTGAAAGAGATGCGACACACATTTTCGACGTGCCACTCAATTCAACCACAACACCAATCTGTGTATTGTGGCTGAGAACTTGTTTGGGAAATTTTATGATCAAAGTTAGCTTATGAGCAGGTCCTTCAAGGGGATGATGACACAAGGAATGTAGAATGCTCAAAGGCACGATTGTACCGTTGGTTTTGGAAACACTGGCGTTTATGAATACACAATAAGTGCAAGCACTTGCTCTAGTGAGCTTGCACAAACACATTGCCCACGTGATCGAATTTGTAGAAGAGAGGATGAAGATTGACTCAAAGTGCTACATATGCCTTCAACAATGCGGAATGGTTACACACCCTGCAGAAGATAGGAATGAAAATTGACTCTTAAGTGCAGCATATGCGTTTAGCAATGCGTAATGGTTACACACGCCCTGTGAGATTGCCCACTCGTGAGGAATATGTGAGCATAGGTTAGGGGGTAAGATCTAAAACATACTAAGAGCCTTGTAACTCAATTGGTTAGCACCTTATGAAATTCTCCAAATGAGATATTCTGCGTTCAAATCGAATTAAAATCTTCTATCTCACTTTTTATATTTCAATTTATATTTTATCAATCACAACTGGTCACATATTTTTTTCACTGTTCTTATAAAATAACTAAAGTTTAAAACAAAAACAAAAAAAACCATACACGCGGCAAGTATTGATTGGTGAAGTATAAAGTGGAATAAAAGATTTATAATCATTTAAATCCACTCTCCCAACTATCAAATTATAAAAAATAAAAATAAAAGAATTCCAGAAAATGAAGAAGATTGAAGACCATGAGTTTTTGCCATCTCTCTCGAGTTAGCGACATTGGTATCAAAAGAGGAATTTGAGATATGGGCAATGGCAGTGTGAGCTATCTGGGTGGCTTGCAACCGCTACTGATCCAAGCTATTCCAGAGCACCCTTCTCGCATTATTTAATCGTCAACCTCCCTACTCCAAGATTATCAATAGCTGGCCTCAAAACTGGCAGGGTGACACCGTGCAAGATCACAAAATGCAATGAGCTACTCTGTTAGCTGTACCTGTTTTTTCACTTTTGAAATGCTACTCTAGAGTCTATACAACAATGCTAGGGGGAACCTAGGCCCAGCATATGATATACACTTTGAAATACAATCATATTCTCTTCACATGTAATTAACTATCGCAGATTGAAAGTTGAAACAAGCAAATAAATTATGAGAAAGATTCATGCTCATCTGCATTGCCTTTCTTCACAGATGTGATATTGCTGCATTGGGATTTAGCCCATTGTCCGACAATTTAACATCACAACAATTTTAAAACTATCAAATAACACAAAAATTGGAAAATCACATCTTTCAAAAACCAAATGATTGTCATGAAGACATATATAAATCTGCTAACCTACCAAGCTGCGAAAACATCCACTAACTCAACTAACCTTGAGCAGCCAAGTTTTTCTATGTATTTTATATGGCTGGCATAATGCATCTATAAATTGCTTGGAAAGTCTGCCCATCATTCCTGGCAACCTTCTGGCCTTCCTCTGTTGCAGAACTCAAGAGCTTTACAACGGGATCTGCTTCAAGCTCTTCCTCTGTGAGGGCTTCATACATCGGGTGACTCTCTAAACAAGCCTTCATCCAGCCTCCAAGTTCTTCCACATCTGTAATTGTGTATATAATCCCACCAACCCTGAGAGTATAAGCATACTCATCTAGCAAGTGTGTACTGATCACCTGACGATGATGATTCTACCCTTTGAAGTGAGGATCCAGAAACAAGAAGAACATCTTTGAAAGCTGGCCTTTCTCAAAGTAATTTGGAATGTATTTCATGGAATTTGTACGAACCACTGAGATATTTTGGTATTGACCTGGATTTGCCACCCTCAATGCTGAAATTCGCTCCTTGACATACTCTGATACCTTATCCCTGAGTTCCATCCCAATCATTAGGGTCTTAGGGAAAAGGGTTGAAAGACTGATTAGCAGTCCTCCAAAACCACAACCAATATCTGCAAACTGAATCTTTTTGGAACTATCAATCTGATCAGATGAGGAAAAGAACTGAGGATAATGAAGCGAGTAGTCAACATGACAAGGGGAGATCGGCACTGGGAAGTGAGAATCACTTAGGAGGCGTTTGGTTCACGTGATATACCTGTGATTGTAATGACATTAGCGTAATATGGAACATCACAGTGTTTGGTTCGTTTAAATATCCGTAATGTAACATTACAAAAGTAATCACATCATCCAAAATTAGTGTGATGAGATTACCTTATTACATTAGAGGAATCTCACATTCCATTTCTTTAAAAACACGCGTGATGTTCAAATTTGGGCAAAATTTATGCTGTTGACAAAATTGTCCAGCCCAATCACTCTTATTTACAAAACTTGCCACTGTTATAATTTTTTTCAAACTCTCAAAACCCTAGCCGTCTTAGCCTCTCTCTCTAGCATATGGCTCTCTGCCTCTCTCTCTAGCAATGGCTCATCATGCGGTTTTAACGGTGCTTGATCGTCGGAGTCTCGCCGGAATCATCGCCATCTAACTTCCAAACATCGAAGCTTTCATCGGTAAGTTCTCGATTCTCAATTTTTTTTTTGCTTTCCTTCGTTTCCTGTATATAACATTGTATTTTTGTGATTTTCTTTGTGAGATTTTCATTGTATCCTGATTGGATTCCAAGAAGCAAACTAGAAATTTTTTACTACTATCACTCTCTCATTTCTAGGGTTCATAGCCTCTGTTTGTTTCATGAGAAAATCTAGCTGGCTTTGCGTAAGGTACTGATCTACTTCTCTCTTTATCATATTTCTTTTACTTTCTTGGATGCCAAACAAAACGAGTGCTGCAAGGAAAAAAAATTATGGGTTTCTTGTGATTTTTACTGTTATGCATATTTCAAATTTCTTGGATTTGTGGGGTTTGCATGAGCAAACTGAGTAATATGAGCTGGGATTTTATTTTATTTGTTATAATTTTTTTAATATAGTTTAGAAGGTAATGTGAGGTGGTTCTATATGCTATCTGATTTGGTTGTTTTTAGAGTGGAATTATTGTTGGTCGAAAAAAGGGATAAAGTTGAAAGAGAATAGCTTGTTTACTTAAAAAGAAATTTACTTGCAAAATTGTTTTGTATAAGCAGATGAATTTGTTAAATTTCATTTTTCAGATCATTAATATTCCAAGATAATATTGTAGCTGATAGAAGTGCTGAAGTGTTAATAGTCTTCAACCAGGCAGCTTGCTTAATGGTTTGACTTTTTGAAGTAGTTGTTTCTATATTTAAGTTGTCCATGCTGCTCTTTTGTGTGGACCTATAACCAAATCATCATAGCGTACATGGCTCGTGCAACTAAAATTCAAGTGTGGTGGTCCTGCTTCCCTGTTCTTGTTGGGTCAGCTGCTTCCCTTTGTTCAAGAAAAATTTATGCCCTTAAATTTTGATTTGTATCTTGTATACAAATTATTTTTCTCATTGTGATCTATCAGTGTCACAATTTATTCTCACAAACTTTTCAATTAATAAATTTCGATTAA
The DNA here is from genome assembly GCA_907173295.1 of Fagus sylvatica. Taxonomy (NCBI): domain Eukaryota; kingdom Viridiplantae; phylum Streptophyta; class Magnoliopsida; order Fagales; family Fagaceae; genus Fagus; species Fagus sylvatica. The sequence continues at coordinate 19,361,524 of OU015771.1, read as the reverse complement.
TAAATTTATTCTCATTGTGATTTAGTTATTTACTTGCTTAACTGCATAATTACAGAGTTGTATGCTTGTAGTTTCTGCAACTTTTTAATTAAGTAAATTTCTTTCTGCAGTTTCCTAAGTTGAATAGCTTGTTTACTTAAAAAATAAAGGAAGAGAGAAATGAAAATTTATAGGCAACAAGTTTAGAGTATCTTGAGTATAAGGTAGAATTATGGCATGTTGTAGATGTTAATGGTTTAATCCTTGTCATGAAGTTGGAGTTTCGAGTTTCATGGCAGATGTAGGCGCTGATTGGCTTCAATTAGCTAGTTTGATCTTTGATTCTAGCACTGAAATACCATTTTGTTGTATAATAAGCTGCTATTAGCTGAAGATAAAGTCCTCATAGACTTATGCATTTTTAGGAGTAGTATATATGCTCTGAAATTTCAATTGAAGTGATGTTTGATAATTGATACAACGAATGTGTCATTCTTCTAGCTAGGTATTAACTTTTCCTAACTTGATCAAGGTATTTATGCATATACCTAAATATATTTGACAATTTTATGCAGGTACCCTGAATCAAGGTATTTATGCAAAAAAAAAAAATAAAAATAAAAAGAGGGTGTACTCCTTTATTCAAATAATTTATCATTCTTGAATTGCCTTACTGTAGAGGATGTACTCCTTGAAACAGCCTTGCTGCCTTTGTTGATCAAGGGAACTCTTTCAACTTGGTTTTTAATTTATTCATTGCGGTTCATACATGTTTGGTACTTCTTGTTCTTTGATTCTTGCTTTATGGGGTCTTCATTATTTTGCTTCTTATGGTTCTCTACCTTATTGCTTAGGCACCACAAATCTATTGTTGTAGTATTCATCTAATTCTAAAATATTTAGTCATGGAGACATTGCATTGTTCTTGTAATGTTGTTTGTGTTTATGTTTAATAGAATCAATGGCGCGGATTCCTCTGGCCAGGAAAAAAAAGGTGGTCACATTGTTGGTGCTTTATATGGATTTGCTTAATCAATTGTTTTTTATGACTTATTTGACAACAATTATTATATTGAGATAACGTTCTGTAAGGAAGAAGAGTGGTGGGAATTCTTATCATAGACATTTGGTGAGAGAATTGACTCTTAGGCGTATGGTCTTTAATGGTGACCTAGAATGTCTTGAAAACACAAGAATGGATAGACATGGTTTCCATAGATTGTGTGACATGCTTAAGACAACTGGTCGCTTGAGTGCCACAAGGAATATGAATGTTGAGGAGATGGTTGCGATGTTTCTACATATAGTAGCACATGATGTTAAGAACAGAGTTATAAAGCGACAATTTTCCCGGTCTTAGGAGACAATTAGTAGGAAATTTAATAAAGTCCTGAATTCCATTATATGCCTTTATGACGATTTACTCGAGAAGCCTGAGCCTGTTCCTGAGGACAGTACAGATTCCGTTTGGAAATGGTTTAAGGTACTTTGATTTATGTGTTTGTGGCTACATGAGAATGTTTTTATTTTATGTATAGTGATTGTATCTATATTTGTGTGTACTAGAATTGTTTAGAAGCACTGGATGGAACATATATCAAAGTGAATGTGTTGGCTGAGGATAGACCTAGGTATTGGACTAGAAAGAATGAGATTGCCACAAATGTGCTAGGTGTTTGTACACAAGATATGAAATTCATATATGTCTTGACTGGTTGGGAGGGTTCAGCTGCTGACTCTAGAGTCCTTCGAAATGTTGTTTTTAGGACAAATGGTTTAAGGGTTCCCAAAGGTAACAGCCTTACACCCAATATTATTATACATTTTATAAATGCAAATTTGTTATTATTTCCCTTATTAAACTTTATATTGTATTTACATATAAGCTTTTATTATCTTTGTGATGCGGGATATACCAATGGAGAAGGATTTCTTGCGCCATATAGAGCGGAACGCTACCATTTGAATGAATGGACAGAAGGGCATTAACCCAACACTCCACGAGAGTTTTTCAATATGAAGCACTGCTTAGCTAGAAATGTCATAGAACGGTGTTTTG
>OU015771.1:19316986-19359386 GCA_907173295.1 Fagus sylvatica | reverse complement strand
GAATATCTATCTATTTATGTATATGAGAATATAAAACAGTCTTCCCTTCAATGAAAATTTAATATGACGGAATTTCCATTCCCTTCGTTCAAAAACCTCAAATAAATCCATAATCCTCAGCCATACACACTGTAGATAATGCAAGTGATCAACAGAGAACAGCCATTTTCCTTTTAATTATATTCACAACTACAAAAATCAGCTCAAAATGACCAATCCAGGCAAGAGCTGGGCATACCAGCTTCATGATCAAAGTCAAGTTCATTGGGAGCTTCTTTGCACCATTCATCTATGATAGGATTAAAGTCATATTGTGGCTCTGCCCAAGCTATCCAGTCAACAATTGCCTTAGCATTCTTCAAGTCCTGTAAAAAATTGTACACAAAAACTATAAAACAACTTTGACAGACTTTTTTCATCCCAATATCTCAAAAGCCAAAGCATGGTAAACCTCTAGTATAATTTTCTTGATGCCCTCATGTTGAACTTTAACAACCACCTCCTGCCCATTAAGCAGAGTTGCACGATGGACTTGCGCTATCTGCATAGAATAGAATAAGTAACTAATAAGATTGTCCCAGAATATACTTACTCTTGCTCTGCCTCAAAAGAAATTCCATTATTGATAATCGTAAGCTAAGTGCTCATATTTATTCCTAACTACCAACAACAGCCTTAGGATCTTACAGATGCTGTTGCCAAAGGATTGTTGACAAAATTTGAAAACAGATCATCCATTGATTTCCCCAACTGTGTCTCTATAGTCTGACGAACCTGCACAAGTCAGCCAATGATGTACCTGGAGGTTATCTTCAAATATATATAAGTTTTTAAGTAATAAGATTCTATTGAAAAAATAAAAGGGTTTAGCCCTAGTACACAGTAAGTATACAAGACGTACGAAAGGAAAGAAAGAGAAAATAAAATCTAAAATTACAAATATCTAAAAAGGCAAAAAGGAGGAAGAAGTGGAACCCCCTTGTGGCTCTCATCCAATCAAAAAGAGATGTTTTAAGCATTGATTTCAGTTTAAGCAATGAGACTTCAATTCCATCATAAGTCCTGGTATTCCTCTCCCTCCAAATACACCACATCAAGCATAAAGGCACAGCATTTTTCACATTACCACTATGATATCTTTTGAAGCCCCCTCCCCAACATGCCAAAATCTCCCTCACGGAATTAGGCATTACCCAAGAAATCCCAAAGAAAGAGTAAACTAACAACCAAAACTCCCAAGCAATAGAACTGTTGAAGAAGGAAAAAAAATAAGGAAAGATAATGATATTTGCAGAAAAGTGGAGCTGGAAAATATAGGGAAGTTAGTTACAAAAGAGTATGAAATATTCTTTGAGAATGACAGTTGGTGAGGACACCTCACCACTATACTATTCTAGATTCTTCTAGAAGAGTACCATCTAATGGTATCACTCTTACAACAATATTAGCGCTTTAACACTCCCCCTCAAGTTGGAGCATATATGTCATATAAACCCAGCTTGGAACAAATCAACTCTAATCGACTCCTACATATGATTTTGTAAAGATATCCGCAAGTTGGTCTTCAGACTTCAAAAATGGTGTAGTGATTCTTCCACTTAGGAGCTTGTCTCGTACAAAGTGGCAGTCTACTTAAATGTGCTTAGTCCTTTCATGGAACATAGGATCGGAGGCAATGTGTATAGCAACTTGATTATCACACGATAGTGGGATAGGAGTAAGTACTGAGAAGCCTAACTCTTGAAGGAAGTGTTGTAACCAATTCAGCTCACTAACCATATGTGCCATTGCTTTGTATTATGCTTCAGCACTTGACTGAGCAACTACATTTTGTTTTTTACTCTTCCATGTTACGAGATTTCCTCCCAAAAAAGTGCAAAATCCCATAGTGGACCACCTAAACAATTTTTTCATTAGATACAGCGATGTCATTCGAGAGTAGTTATCAACAAATCTAACGAAATGCTAAAACCTATTTGATGCAACCTGGAAAGGACTCCATACATCTGAATGTACTAACTCAAATGGGTTCGAAACCCGACCAACAAAACTAGATGGGAAAGACACACGATGTTGTTTGCTAAACTGACATGCTTCACAAGACAAAGAAGAAATGTGACTAAGGCTGTTGACTTGATGCTTCAATGTGGCCAAAGACGAATGACCAAGCCAACAATGTCACTACAAAGGAGATAACAAAGACCAACCGATTCATGGGGGAGAGATGGGCGCAAAATCTAAATAGTAGAGACTGCCGAGTTCATACCCTATACCAATCATTCGCTTTGTCTAGAGATCCTAAAAGATACAGATGGAGGGGTAAAAACTAACACTGCACTAAAGATCTTTGGTTAGTTTACTAATAGACAACAAATTCAAAGGAAAACCAGGAATATGTAAAGCATATAACAACTCAAGGTCAAGGCTAAGGTGAGTGGATCCAAAGCCTTTAACTTTGGTTAAGGTAACACTCTGTGGTGATGAAGCAATATGATAATCAGAAAGATGAGTGGACACACCAGTCATATGCTCAGTTGCACTAGAATTGATGACACATGAATTAGAAGTAGGTGGGAAAAGATAGTGCGATGCAGTATCTGATTGGGCTAAAGTGGTTGTGGAGGAAAAGCTACTCACTTTTGATGGGCGAGAAATTGAGCATACCCATCTTGGATATAGAGATCAGTTCGGTGTCCTGAATGGACACACCAGTCATATGCTCAGTTGCACTAGAATTGATGACACATGAATTAGAAGTAGGTGGGAAAAGATAGTGCGATGCAGTATCTGATTGGGCTAAAGTGGTTGTGGAGGAAAAGCTACTCACTTTTGATGGGCGAGAAATTGAGCATACCCATCTTGGATATAGAGATCAGTTCGGTGTCCTGAATGTCAGTGGATGATCCTAATGCTGGACTGGGCTCATCCTATGAGAAAGCCTGATTGGCAAACCCGGAAAGGTTTGCCATGGAAGTCCCAATAGTAATCAATTGTGTGATTGTTATGCCCACAACAATGCGCGCACTTCTTTAATTTCTGATTCCAAAACGTCCACCTCAAGCACTCCGACCACCCCAACTCTCATAGCTTCCTCGTGATCCATTAGAACTACCATGAGAGTCAACCTACACAGAGCGCTCACCAAAACCAATGTCTATTTCAGAAATAGTAGAGCATTGGAGTCGAGAATAAATTTCATGAATAGAAAGCAGATCAAAACTACACAAGACCTGTGGAAGAACAGGCTCATATTCTAGCTTCAGACCACTGAGAAAGTGAACCACATCCATGTCTTGACGTTGTTTCTCCATACACCAAAGGTTCGTTGTAAGTGGTTGGCACATGTCCTCTTGGTCCCCACTAGAGAATAATACTCTACCAGATTCTGATTACCTTACTCAAGACTGAAATATTTCTTGCAAACATAATACAAGCGAGTAACATTCTTAGACCCACAAATAGCCCTCACAAATCGGAGGTGCATCAAAGTAGCCCCAATATAAGGTTCTATGTTGGATAGCATAAAAGACATGATTAGATTATCCAGGCAACAAAGGTAGCAGAAGTAGTTGAAGTATCTAAGCTGGTGGCATCACTTGCAGATGCAACAGAGAGGATGACTTGATATAGGAGGTGATCAAAAAAACTCTTGCCTCTCAAAAAGATTTCTACTGACCAAGGCCAGTAAATATAGTTTTTACCATTAAACTTAATAAATGCCATGGGAGAGTCGACGTAGTAAATGTAGAAAGAACCTCAGGTCTAGTAGTCATTATGCTAACAACTAAGTAGGAAATGTAGATATGCAACTAATTAAAAGAATAAAAAACAAGGGACAGACTCTAAATACCTTAAAAAAGGCTGAAACAGGAAATTGGTGAAGAAACACACAAAACTGGGAAAAAACTAGCTAAACCGGCTGAGAAATGCTATGAACAAGTCGGAAAATACTCAGTACTGACCAGACTGAACCGGCCAACTAGTGGTATATATAGTCCAAAAATTAAGTGAACCGGCGGACTGAAAATTGCACTGTATCGACCAAAAAATGAAGAGACTCTTCTGAAATACCATGGTTCTGGCCAAGAAATTCAATTCCAGTCAAACCGGACAGCAAACTGGGTCAACGAATCGGATCTGTGTCTCGTTGACAATGAACTTGCCCACCAAAACTGGGTCAGATCTTGACTTGCTTTAGGCCTTGGATTTGAACTTTGCCAAACGGCCCAAGAGCACCACCATAAATACCCCAAGCTCAAATGAGCCTAACAATTAATAATACTTAATGGGCCAACCTTGAAGAAACAAATAAAACTTACTGGTCATGGCTATCCCTATACAGGATGAGGAATAACAAGCACTACAACTAAACAGAGGTCTTCCCTGCCAACTAGCAACAACACTAGTGACACTCAAAACCCACCGACAACCACTTCTCCAGCATGGGAACACATTACAAAATACAGCAGCCATTGAACTTGGTTCCGCAATTCCACAAACGACCCTCTAAGCAAAAACAACAATGATAACAGTGGTGAAGACGGCAACCATGTCTGATGTCTTCACACACCTTCCAACGGCATTTGAACGTCTAGAGACCAACTGTTCAACCCATATGGCAACCAAGTGTTCAACTCAAGTCAAGATACCATGTTGAAGAAGGCAAGGAAACAGGAAGAAAAGAGAGATATTTACATAAAAGAGGAGCTAGAAAATCTTGTGACAGCCTTCACCATTTTCATAGAAAATATATAGGGAAGTTAGTTACAAGCTATGAAGCACGGGTACGTTTCCGGGTACGGGTACGGGTACGGGTAAGGTACGGCGGTACTCCAATTCCTAAAAAACTAGGGTACGGGTACGGCGGGATATTTTTTTATTATATATTTTTATATATTATTATATATATATTTTTTTACATATATTTTTAAATATATGTAAACTTAAAAACAAATATGGATAATAAGATACATACATTGCCATTGAATTGTCTTTATATTACAAACCAACATTCAAATGAGCTTTGACCCTAGAATAGGAACCCTTGTAAATTTCTTGACAATAATTACACTTAAAACTTATATTTCCCCCACCTCCACTACTCTTTTTTTATTTTTGTGACATATGTTCATAAAGGAGCATTGACATCCGGCATAGAACCACCAGAACTAGAAGTATTCGCCATTTACCTACAAACCCACATAAAAACCAAACACACACCGCAATCACAAACCCATAACATATTAACACTAAAATCAATACCCATAAGCCCATAGAGCAAACACAAACCCATACATATTATCATTTATCAGATCAGATCCACAAAATAAAACACAACAATTTGGAAACAAAACAATTTCCATCACCAAACCTCAATTTGATTTCACAAAACCCCCAAATTGATCACCACTAATTTCACAATTTGGTATAACATAAAAATCAAACGTTCCCCAAATTTCACCAACCAAACCAGCAAATGGCCATTAAAACAGAAAAGCTGTAATATAAAAAAAAAAAAAAAAAAAAAAAAGAAAATAAAAGAAAAGCTGTAAAAAGAGAAAGTGAGAGAGAGAGAGACTCACGACCGGAGCTGCGGAAGGAAGAAGTAGAGCAGAGCAGATCCCCTTCCGTTTACCGAGAGCAGAGCAGAGACACACGGAGAGCAGAGACAGAGAGCAGAGCAGAGCAGAGACCGAGCTCACCGGCGGTGGAGGAAGTGAGAGACAGAGAGTAGAGGAGAGAGAATCGGGAGCAGAGACCAAGCGGCGTGAGATCGAGTGGCTGAGAAAGGTGAGGGAGAAGATATTTAAGTTGAGATTTACGCTAAACGGCGGCGTTTTGGCTCGCCCCGTACCGGACCCGACCCGACCCGTACCGGACCCGTACCTGACCCGTACCAAAACCGTACCGGAAAATTTTTTTTTTGGCCGAAATCGGGTACGCCTGGGGTACGCATGCAGCGGTACCCCAGTGGTATACGTACCCACGACGTACCCGGTACCGGTACGGCGCCCATTTTGCCGTACCGGTGCTTCCTAGGTTACAAGAGAGTGTGGAATATTCTTTGAGAATGACAGTTGGCGAGGACACCTCAACTGGGACAACCTACCATTATACTATTCTAGATTCTTCTAGAAGAGTACCACCTAATGGTATCACTCATACAACCCACTTGTTTATTTTATAGATAATAAAAATGCATTAAAAACACAAAAGGTGCACAACCCTAGCACACAGGAGGAATATAAAGGAAAGCCCAAGCAAAATAAAAATTAAAAATCAAGAAAACAAATAGAAAGAATAAAAATACAATAACATCTAACGGAAGCTCAAAGTGTCCAAGAACTCTAGGAAGTTCATAGTAGGAAATATACAAGAAGTCGAAGTCCATTCATAAAGAGTCTTCAAAAATAAGAACTTCAACTTCGTCAAGCTTAGCTTTCCAGAGCAATAAGGATTTCGTTCACTCCAAAGCCACCACATACAATATTAGCTCTCTAACAAGAACAATGCAAAAGGAGGTGATTAACTATGTCTCCACTTACTTTGTACATACAACACCAATCAACAATGATTTAATACTCAACAAGAGAGTTCAAGGTAAGGTATCCACTTAGAAAAGATTTTCATAAATCCATATTTACAAGACAAGACATGGGAATGTTATTTCCGGAAGAGAGAATCAATAGCCAAGAATTCTCAATTTAAGAAGTCAGATAATGAACTGAAGCCATTTTTATGATAGCAGTCTGGCAATAACTGATTTGACACTAAGCTTTCCAAAATAACATTACACTTTTGAAGTGAAATTTTCACAAGAGATTTCAATGCTGTTTCAGCATTGGCATATTTGTCAAAACTACTGAAGTATTAGACATTTGTAGTTCCAAACCTAAAAACATTATGCAACATGTTTACAATTTCACTCTAATGGTTGCATATAATATCAAAGACTGATGTAAATGACGAACAAAAACAAGTACATAGAACTTCAAAAAAACCTACCCTGGGAAAGAAAAATAAACAGAATCAATCAATCAAAACTTTTCTAATTATTTGGTATAGAAAAAACCTCTTGCAAGGGACGAGGAGGAAGAGAGTCCTGTAACTGCTTGAGAAGGGATATATACGCCTCAGGAAGCACATCTGCACGTGTTGATAAATACTGTCCAAGTTTCACCCACAAACCTTCCAGCTCTATTATCAAACGGAGCACACGCTTAGCATTGCGCTCATGAGCTTTTGCCCATAAAGTAGCTTTTTTAGGATTGCTAGCCCATTTCTCTCTTTGCTGTAAAGCCTTCAGAGGTATCCAAAAACAAGGTAAGATGGTGTTACATTTATAACAAGAAATAAACCACATTCAAGAAACTTACCTTATAATCTAGGTATATTACTAAAGCCACTGTAAATACTCTCGCGCGTCTTCTGTATATGTTTCCCCATCCCATTGGCAAAAGCTATTCACAAAATGGAGTAAACAGGAGCTTAAGTTAACAGAGAAAATAAATGATCAGGCCCTACACGATATGGGTCAATCAATGCAGCGTACAAAAGCAAAAATTTTATATGGTGTTGAGAACAATCAATTAGCTCAAAGCTCATTAGAGTTTAGCTAAACTCAAGAAACACAAACAACAATTGAGGGCAAGATTATGCAGATAAAAAGTAACTTCAAGAAACTGACATATATGTTGACATAAAAGCACCCCTCTGCTCAAGACATTAAAAATGTGTACACTCTTTAATTAACACATAGAAGCATGTGCCTGAAAAAGGAGAACCATGAAGAAAACATGATTAATTTGATCGGTGTCTTGTAAACCATAATGGTATGGCTGAATGCTTAAGGCGCTTCGTGATACCCGGATTATGTGGATTAGATTGGATCACTGTTTGTTGTGCAGGCATATGCTGAGTCCCACTAGGTAAAGCTAGACTATGTAAATGATTACGAGAAGCTCCAATTGTAACTTTAAACTGACAGTCCTTATGCTATAGCGTTAATTTCCAGGAAAACAATTATATATCATCATCATCATCATCATCATACAAGAACAACATTTCCTCGACACGTCCGCGTTGATAATTACAACTTATGATCCACAATTAACTAATAACAGTAAAATGATTTACTCCAATTTGAGCAGCGAAATTTAACAGAGAAACACGAAATTAACATAGAAGCCATAAATTCATCCACAAATACTGAAAATTCCGAGGAACATGAATAAATAAATCAAATTCTTCAAATCTATAAAAATTTATTCCGATATTTATAAACAACAAAGAAATTAGATAAACGGAAAGCGAAGAAAGAGTCTTTACCTGCGTTCCCACGATGACTGGTTTCCAACGAAAGAGAGATAGAGAAAGAGCGCGCGCTAAATAGTAAATAGATATGGATGAAGTTCCTCGACTCGAAAAACGATCGGAATTTGGGGTCGTTTTACTTCAAGAATGTGATTCTTTTTCTTTTCAGGTCCACCGTCAAAAAAGAAAAAGGGAATGAACGATTTGGCGTTGGTTCCCAGATACGGAAAAAATTTATAGTTAATTAGAAATTGATGAGAATTGCTTACGTGTCAGACTGTGGGCTTAGTTATACACGGAAAGCAGCGAAGAATAGTCCTGCTCAAGCGGCATTCTTGAAGTCAAGCAACGAAAATGACATGAGACCAATTTTTTTTGCTCAGAAAATGACATGAGACCAAAACAGTTACGCAAGTAGACAAGTATATAAATTATAGTCGCCTTTGATTGGTTGGAGTTTGGGCCGTTAAAAATAATGAATGGCGTGTCTTATGGCTAGCCACTAACTAGCCTCTTCTTCCAAACTGGTCAAACAAAAAAGAGTTTGATCAGTTGGGTTGGCCTTCAATTTAGATTTGCTGCCAAATTGGGATGGCTATAGTTTATGATTATTGGTATCGAATTGGATCTGATACTAAAGCGTTTATATGGTTCGATGATCATTTTATGCTATATCCAATCATTTTGGAGGGTATCATATTAATCATGGAGTTACTTTTTTTACACTTGAGTAATGTGATTACGCTACTGTATACCAAAAATGACAAAAAGAAAAAATAAAAGATGCGGAACATCTATCGCTTCTTATCAAAAAACAGATGCGGAACCTATCATCATTGGATTTAGGATGCACCGAATGACTGAATTGATAGACCGGATGGTCCAAATTATTCAATTTCGGTCAATTTTTTTCTCGGTTTGATGTGGTTCGATTATAAACCGGAGAAATTTTCAGTTTTTGGTATGATTTCGGAGGTTTAAAAATTTCCAAGAGTCGGATTTCAAGATGAATTTGGTCAAAGCCCTGATCAAATTTGATCAAAATCGGTCAAACTTATCAAATCCTAGGGTTTAGCCATAAATCAATAGGATTTTCTATTTTTAAGCATTTAAAACAAAAACGAGCGCGTTTGGACCTTGATCATGCCTCGGTCGAACCTAGTCAGAGTTGGTGGGTTACGGTTGGCTTTTGAATCCAACTGTATTTTTCACCTTAGGGTTTAGTCATTAGTCTAATCCAAAACATTGGCCTCAAACCTTTAATTTAGAAAAGTTCCGAATTTTTTGGAAAAATATTCTTTCGAGCACCTTAGCTTGTTTGCAAAAATCTAAAAATTCATGATAATGAGCCACCTTCATATTCAGAAATTAAAAATATATATTTATCTATATATATATATATATATATATAATATATATAATATAGAGAGAGAGAGAGAGAGAGAGAGAGAGAGAGAGAGAGAGAGAGAGAGAGAGAAAGAAGAGCACCTTAAAAGGTGTAAAAAAATTATAATATTTGTGTGTTTTGAAAAAATGTTGTGTATGTTTTAATAAAATGTATGTCAAGTATTGTAAAATGTGTGTAGTTTGTAGTAAAGTTAATTTTATCACAAATATCACTAATCTACTAGAATTCACATATTTTATTTTTACAACAATAAACACACATTTATCAATACGGACACAACATTTACCACAAAAACATACAAATTTTATCAAAATCAACACCTGTCCCATGGCGGGACCTAAATGTTCCCTTCGTCTAACCTTCCCCCCCTCCTCCTCTGGGTCTGTTGCTCACCCCATTTAACCCTCATACCCTCTTATTTGCATCGATCTGCCATGTTGTCGCCCTTATCATCCCACCGTTGTCAGCCCCAATTTCATAACTCTCTCTCTCTCTCTCTCTCTCTCTCTCTCTCTCTCTCTCTCTCTCTCTCTCTCATATTTGTTTGTGTTTTTGTTTATGTTTTCTTCTCTGTATTTTGCACATAAAAAGATCTTTGTTTAGTCGTTTACTTGGTAAGGGTTCGATTAATTGGTTCCTTATCTACTGTGATTTGTGAGTGTTGGTATGTTTAGTTTCTTATCTGAGTTATCTTTGTTCAACCGTTGTCTTGGTAAGGATTATGGATGAGTTATTTTGGGTTATGGGATAAGAGGCCTCTGATGTCATTTGGAAGGCAGGGTTTTTAGTTTGTAAGGATCTAAAGTGCCAATGCTATGGTGGTTCAAAGTATGTTAGTTAGGTGAGAAAATGTGTGGAATGTGTTTCAGTGTTTTCTGTTTAAGTGTATTAAATTGTTTTTGTACTTTCAGTGTTTCGTTGTTAAATTGCTAATTTTGTTGCCCTTTTTTTTTTTTTTTTTTTTTTAAATTGATGCTACAGAAGAAACCCCACATTAGAATGATTGCATTTCTACTAATGAAGGAGCACCCAGGGGCGGAGGGAGAGGGTAGGGGGCCATGGCCCCAGCTGGATTTTTCAAATTTTCCCATTCCTCTTATATTTTATTAATATTGTTTTTAAGTTATGATCAATTTTATGTAATTGTCACCCTCATTTATGTATATATAACTCATTAGTTTTAGAAACATTGAGCATCTAAAGTATATATTTCATAAAAGGGTTAAATACACTATTAGTCCCTAACATTTACACAATTTGCACGTTTGGTCGCTATTATTTGAAACGCGCGCAATTGGTCTCTAACATTTCAAAATTGTTTACTATCAGTCCCAATAGTGATTTTTAGTTCCTAAGTGTCAAAAGTGATCACAATTGGTCTCTAAAGTTTCAAAATGTAAGCAATATCGGTCCCTAAATAGTGTGATTTAAGGACCAATAGCACTCATTTTTAGTTCCTAAAATTTTAAAAATGAGCGTTATTTGTCCCTAGAGACCAACGGTGCACGTTTGTGAAACATTAGGGACCTTGTAGAGGAAAAAAAATTTCAAGTCTTGAATTGACTATAAATAATTTTTAACAAATATTTATTGATTTGAAATAGTGGAATACAATATCTATGATATTCTTTACAAAAAATAAACTATTCCTCTGATTCTTCAATTCAAGAGTTGATTTTGATCTGAGGGCTTTAAGAAGTGTGTTTCGCAGATCAAGCGTAGTTGATGACGAAGTTGTAGACGAACTTCTAGGCCTTAGGCTTGTTTAGGATTTCTTCATTCTTCATATTCTTCAAGGTCTTCAATGTTCTTTGAACATTCTTCATATTCGAAGGCTTATGGGTGGAAGTTCTTCGGGGGCTCATGAATGTAAGTATGTAAACATCAAATTTTGAAGTAATTGGGAACACTCAGATAAATTTAGAGAAGTCATCAATAAAAAAAACATAATAACGATTTTCATTATTTGAAAGTTGAGGAGCAGGGCCCCATACATCAATTTAAAATTTATTTAAAAATTAAATGTTAATAACTAATTATTTTATGTGCTTGAATATGGCTATGATATATTAAACAAGAGTTATTGTTTTTAAATAAATGTTTCATAAAAAAAGTTAGAGTAAATTACACTACCCTCCCTCAAGATATGGCAAAACGACAATAAACCTCAAACTTGAGCCGAAATGATAAGCTTACCCTTCAGGTTTGATATAAAACTATCATAAGTCTTTCTGTGACTAACCTTATAGTAATATTCCATTTTTAAAAAGATTATTTTTACCAAATCTCTAACCAAAGGAGAGAGAAAAGAGAGAGTCTTTAAAAAAAAAAAAATCGAATCTTTTATAAAACAAAATATTTTGTAAGATTAGTAACGAAAAAACCCATGACAGTTTCATGTTAAACCTGAAGGCTGAGACTATCATTTCGACTTAAGTTTGGGGTTTATTGTCGTTCTGCAATATCTCCAAGAAGGGTAGTGTAATTTACCCAAAAAGTTAATACATTTTTTTAAAAAAAAATTTAAATTAATATTAGGACAAATGAGTTTCTAATTTGTTTGATTCTTTATTAAATTTCATATCCATCATAATAGAAGTTGATTAAGAATTGCTAATGTTATATTTTATTGAAAAAAAATTATGTAACACTATCATAGAAACAAGAGGGAGATGGTGTTTTGGGGAGTGACAACCAATGGTTTAGGGTTATTTTTTTGAGTCTTTAGGAATAACTACTCCAAAAAATGAAGATGCAACCAAATAATTGAATGATGATTTAGCTATTTCATTTTTGAATATATTCTGTAAACAGAAATGTACGCAGTGGAAATTAAAACACCATTGCTTATGCATACTAACCACTCCCCGGTTGAAGCAACGATGTTACAAGACTCTTGTGATTGTTTTACGTCATTCAAAGCTAGCCTCCATGCTAACCAGCAATCCAAACCGCAACCTTGTTCCAGCTTGAATATTCCACCGCAAACTCAATGCTCGACGATGTCGTTCTCTACCAGAGAGATACAAACAATCTCCACAGCCTAAATGCCTCACTAACACACTGTGCACACACTCAAATAAGTCTATTATCTTGCTCATATGATGAGGAGTATATATATAGCTCCCCACCATTAATGAGTTGATGATAGTGGAGATGAGTAACAGCCCAGAGCATTACTCCTTTGATAATTGCTTGGCTGTTACATTCTTGCAGAAATGAATTCCTGCTGAAACTAAAATCTAGAGGAGATGAAAAGGCATGCCCACTTTGGGTGCCCCTTTACGTCTCTCATAATTTCTAACATCTCCCACTCGGACATTGTGGGCATGACCCTACAACATACCTTTGAATATGCTTTCCATTATGTTCATACTGGCAAATAGGCCGTGTGACCATCGAGCATACATGTAATAGAATTATGGGAGCACTCTACCAAATTCTTATGGAGGACCAGCATAGTGACATCCCTAAGGTATCTTGTTATGCCCCAGACTCATTCTAACACATTGAGTCAAGTATTTCTAACCCCTCTTGAGTTCAATTACTCAGAATTATACTTGACCCATCACAAGTATCGTAAGGTACTCACGGTTATATCATTAACATAAAACTCTATAACTTGTCGACAATGAGTACTTACTCAGTGATGGGTTATAAAATAGTCTTCCTTTTGCCCTAATGTCATTTAACTTTGGTCCAACTGCTTTTCCAACAATATTCCTTTAGACCGTGTCTTTCATGGCCATAAGCAACATGCCAAAGTAGCAAACATCAAAATCTCTGCTTCATGACATAGTCAAAAGTAACTGTTAAAGACTGAAAGTCTGTGTATTATATTATATGTCAAATGTAGTACAAGAGAGAGCCTTTATATAGGCAGAGGTAAGAGTAATGCACAAGTAAAAGGAGTGCTATACAAGACAATATATTGGGCCTAAGACCCATTGGACTTATATTCTAACATCCCCCCTCAAACTCATGGTGGGTGAACAGACACCAACTTGAGTTTGGAAATAAGATCACGGAAACGGCCTGGAGGCATAGGTTTGGTAAATATGTCAGCTAACTGGTCCTGAGAAGATACTGAACGGAGCTGCAAAGTACCCTGTAGTAAGTGATGACGAACAAAGTGACAGTCGATCTCAATATGCTTAGTACGCTCATGGAAGACGTCATTGTGGGCAATTTGGATGGCACTTCGATTGTCACAATGGATCGGAACTGCAGTAGAACAATCAATGCCTAAGTCCTGGAGAAGCCAACGTAACCAAAGGAGCTCAGCAGTGGTGTCAGCAAGTGCTCGATATTCTGCCTCAGTACTAGAACGAGCAACAACAGATTGTTTCTTGCTGCGCCAAGAGATGAGGGAGTCACCAAGAAGAAAACAATACCCTGTAGTGGAACGACGGTCAGTAGGGTCCCCTGCCCAGTCGGCATCAGAATAAGCCTGAAGAGTGAGCGATGACTGAGATGAGAAGTGAAGTCCATGAAACAAGGTGCCTTTCAAATACCGAAGAATCCGAAGTACAGCTGTATAATGGAGAGACCGTGGTGCAGCCATGAACTGGCTAACAATGTGAACAGCATAGGAGATGTCTGGTCGAGTGACAGTGAGGTAAACAAGACTCCCAACTAATTGTCTGTAGAGGGTAGCATCAGGAAGTGGTTCTCCATCATGAATATTCAGGCGATTGTTGTATTCAATGGGCGTGTCAACGATCTTGCTGTCCGTGATTCCAGCTCGAGAGATAAGATCAGATGTGTACTTGGCTTGAGTGAGATAGTAACCATCGGAGGAGGAAGAGACTTCAAGGCCAAGAAAATAACTGAGAGGACCCAGATCCTTCATCTCAAAATGCTGACCAAGAAAGCGCTTAAGATCCTGGATGCCCTGCACATCATCACCAGTAATAATCATGTCATCTACATACAACAAGAGAAGGGTAATACCATGATCTGAGCGTCGGAAGAACAGAGCTGAATCATATGAACTAGCTGAAAAACCATGCTGAGAAATGGTGGAGCTGAACTTGGCAAACCAAGCTCGTGGAGCTTGCTTAAGACCATATAGTGCCCGACGTAAGCGACACACTTTGGGAGAAAAGCCTGGAGGTTGGGAGAAACCAGGAGGGAGCTGCATGTAGACTTCCTCAGTTAGTTCTCCATTAAGGAAGGCATTCTTCACATCCATCTGAAAAAGTGGCCAATGTCGGGAAGCAGAAACTGCGATAAGAGTACGAACAGAGGAGAGGCGAGCCACCGGTGCAAATGTCTCCTCATAGTCAATGCCATACTCTTGAGTGAATCCCTTGGCAACGAGACGAGCCTTGTAGCGATCAACAGTACCATCTGATCGAGTCTTGATCTTGTACACCCACTTACAACCAATAGCAGATTTACCAGCTGGCAAATCAACCAGATCCCAAGTACCTGTCTTTAACAATGCATCCAATTCTTCTTTCATAGCTTGCTGCCATAAAGGGTCAGAGGAGGCCTCACGAAAGGTGTGAGGTTCATGTAAGGTGGCAAAGGCAGAAAAGCAGTGAAAATCACGAAGATGAGAGGGAAGAGTACTTACCCGATGAGAGCGACGAGGCTCAGGAGCAGTAGTGTTGACAGGATTCGCAGCAGGGGCAGAGAGAGGAGACTCGTCGAAGGTAGGATCGGCTGTAGGAGACTCATCAGAAGAGGGATCAGCAGGGGGAGACTCGTCGGAGATGGGATTAACTGACTCAGCAGAAGGGGAAGGAATCTCAGGGAAGAGATTTGGTAGAGGATCAGCCTGAGAATCAGAATTACCTGCAGAAAATAAAGGTAAGGAATAGAACATCTTGTGTTCCCAGAAGACCACATGCCGAGAGACTCGAAGACGCTTGGCGACTGGATCATAACAACGGTACCCCTTTTCTTCAAGGCCATAGCCAAGAAAACAACATAACTGGGAGCGGGGTTGAAGTTTAGTGCGCTCATGTGGTTGAAGAAGAACAAAACAGACACAACCAAAAACCTTGAGTAGACTGTAGTTTGGAGCTGTGCCAAACAACCGTTCATATGGTGTTGTGTTTTGAATGACAGGTGAGGGGCATCGGTTGATGGTGTATACTGCAGTGAGAGCAGCTTCACCCCAGAATGAGGCAGGAGTGGAGGCTGCATTGGTGAGAGCCCTAACAGTATCTAGGATGTGACGGAGTTTACGTTCAGCTCGTCCATTTTGTTGTGAGGTGCCAGCACAAGAGGTATGAAAAACAGTTCCATAGTGTTTAAGAATAGTAGAAAAATCTGTTTGTCTATATTCTCGTGCATTGTCAGAGCGAAATACCTTAATAGCTTTAGAATACTGAGTCTGAACCATTTTAGCAAAATCACGATATATTGTGAGAACTTCAGAACGATTTTTCATTAAATAAATCCAAGTGTAACGAGAAAAATCATCGACAAAAATAACAAAATATCTTGACCCCCCCACTGTGGGAACAGGAGAGGGCCCCCATACATCTGAATGTATAAGATCAAAAGTTGCAGAAGCAATAGACTCACTATTATTAAAAGGTAAGGCAGGTTGTTTGCCGAGCTGACATGGCATGCAATCAAATGGACTGGAAGAAACTGAACCTAATAGACCCCTAGATACTAAGGTTTGAATACGAGGAAGAGAAACATGACCTAGACGAGAGTGCCACAACTCGATGGAGGCAGAAGCAGCAATAACAGGGGCGGAGACTGATGAAGACGGAAAGTGAAGGGAAGTGAGCTCAAACAACCGTCCAACCTTACGCGCGGACCCAACAATCTGCCCCGTCCGAGAATCCTGCACAAGACAACCACGAGAAGAAAAGAACAGGTTTAAACCAAGTTCGGTTAGTTGGCCAACAGATAAAAGATTAAGATGCAGTTTAGGAACACAAAAGACATCAGAGATAGATAAGTTAGGGGTAGAGATGGAGCCAACATGACTAACAGTCATGGCGGAGCCATCAGCAGTGGTAATAGTAGGTAAGACAGGAGGAGTGTGGGCACTTGTGAGGTGAGGATTGTCCGTCATGTGATTGCAGCAGGCAGAATCTAAGAACCATTCAGAAGAGATACCTGGTGTCATAGAAAGAGCAGAATTGGATGCACTGGAAGACAAGGCTTGAACCTGACTGAAGAGGGCTTGTAGATCTGCTATGCTGTAAGTAGGTGTAGTCAATGAGACAGGATCAAAAGATGCAGCATCGGATGATGGTACAGACTCAGAGGCAGTCAAGGCTGCAGAGCGCTGAAGAATGCCGGCACGCATGTTACATCGATCAATAGTGTGACCGCGATGCTTGCAAAAGGCACAAATAAGATGATAATTCTTTTGATTGGATCGCCTATGAATAGGCTTAGAAATTTCACTTTGAGTCATAATGAAATCTCAACTGCAAAAACAGACCACAAAAATGAAATCAGCACGAAAAACTGGGTAGGGAGCACCTGGGTTGCAAAAAGTCAACTCTGGAAAAAGTCAACTCTGCTGGTCAAAGTCAACGCAAAAAGTCAACTCTGGTCAACGAAAAAGTCAACGCTTGGTCAACGCAAAAAGTCAACTCTGGTCAACGGAAAAGTCAACGCCTGGTCAACGGAAAAGTCAACGGTCAACGCTGGTCAAAGTCAACGGTCAACGCTAGGGCTGACGTGGCAGTAGCGTGTCTAGGGCTGACGTGGCGTCCTGGAGGCGTGACACGTGGCAGAGAAGAAGGCTGGCGCGTGGGGGCGCGTGGGAGCGCGTGACGGCGCACCGAATCTTCAGGCGGCGCGTGAGGGCGCGTCCGACGTCGGAATCCGCCGTTTTTTGTGCCGTTGAGTCAATAATCTCAAGAGCTTTCCAACGGTACCGGCGGTGTCTTGATCGGAGTCCGGGAACGGCAGATCCGAGGGTGGCAGTGGGTCCTTTTCGGCGATGAATCAGCTTCTTGGCAGCGCAGGCAACCAGATTTCTGACGGTGGCGGCTGGGCAGTGCCGGAGACAGCTGAGGCAGCGGAAGAACGCCTGGAAGGACTAGAACTGCACAATATTAGAGCCTTAGCTCTGATACCATGTTAAAGACTGAAAGTCTGTGTATTATATTATATGTCAAATGTAGTACAAGAGAGAGCCTTTATATAGGCAGAGGTAAGAGTAATGCACAAGTAAAAGGAGTGCTATACAAGACAATATATTGGGCCTAAGACCCATTGGACTTATATTCTAACAGTAACCAAGGGCATAAGTAGGATATTTAAAGAAAGATCCATGGGACTCACACGGTGAAAAAGCAGGGATCTATTCTCTCACCTCCAATTATGGTCGACTAAGCACATGTAGTATAAAATACATGCTATGGTGGAGTTCTCTTAAGAAAGAGCGTATGTTTAAGCTAAATACACCATACAGATCTTAGTCTAATCACTACTCAAGCGTCTAACTCGAGTCCTTAATTTACTTGCCACTACAAGCATCAAATTAAGTTCTCGTATCTGGCTAATCACAGGCTACATGGATCGTGGGTTATCCATGTACGGTCCTATAAATAAATTATAGACCTCATCTTAATCAAAACTAAGGCGACAAATAATTGTGTTAATCATCTTTATTTTCTATATAAGCATCAAGGAAACATAATGTCTCATCTCTTCTCGCTACTCAAACGCTAAAGGCGATCGCTCGTGTGAGTGAGCCGACCTAAGCCTGTTGACATACCTTTTGTACCACAGAACTAATCATATGGTATACGTGTGTTCTAACATACATGTGATATCATAAACTGAAATTGAATAACATCATATGCATTAAAATATATCCCAAAAGGAGTACATAATGGTTTACTGAAAAACAATACAACATTACAATCTACGTAACCCTAAACTCCTAACATGAGCCTAAAAGGCGTCTCTTCCTATAGGCTTTGTTAGGGGGTCAGCTATCATACGGATCGTAGAAATGTGTTTTAGGACTACCTTCTTATGCGTAACCTTGTCACGTATGTAGTGATATCGTATATCGATATGTTTGGTTTTGCCATGATACTTGGGGTTCTTAACATAAGCAAGCGCTGCTATGCTATCACAATGAATTGTCACAGAATCTGAAGCATTCTTGACAACCTCAAAATGCTGGAAAAACCTCCTCAACCAAACTGCCTCCTGAACAGCTGCCAAACAAGCTACGTACTCTGCTTCCATAGTTGATAAGGTTATACAGGGTTGTTTCTTGCTACTCCATGTGATGGCGCCATTATTTAGCAAGAAAGCATAACCAGATGTGGATTTGCGCTCATCTAGGTGACTACCCCAATCAACATCACTATAGCTAATCAGGAGCAAATTTGAACCTTGATAACAGAGCACATAGTCTATCGTCCCTTTAAGATATCTCAATATCCTTTTGACTGCTTTCCAATGAGCAAGGCTGGAGTTAGATTGGAATCTATTGACTAAACCAACAACATAACATATGTCAGGTCGAGTACACATCATAGCATACATCAAGCTATCAATTGCATTGGCATAGGGAACACGAGCCATTTTTTCTTGTTCATCTTGAGTCTTAGGACACATGTTCTGGCTTAAGTTCTCATTTTTGGCAATTGAAGTGTCTATGGGTTTGCAATCACTCATTTGAAAACGCTCAAGAACTTTCTTAATATAGGTTTGTTGTGATAAACCTAAAATTTTCTTTGAGTGATCCCTGAAGATTTTAACTCCAAGGATATAGTCTGCTTCACTTATGTCTTTCATCTCAAAGTTAGGGTACAACCACTCTTTAGTGGCGATAATCATCTCCGCGTCATTACCGACCAATAATATGTTATCGACGTACAATGACAGAATAATGAAACTTCCTTTGGACCTCTTTGTATAGACACAGTGATCTTCTTCGATCATCGTAAACCCATTCGATAGAATGGCTAGATGGAATCTCAAGTACCACTGTCTAGACGATTGTTTCAAACCATATATGAATTGTTTGAGCTTGCACACCTTGCGCTCTTGACCTTTGGCTACGAAGCCAACAAGTTGATCCATGTAGATTTTCTCATCTAGTTCTCCATTGAGAAAAGTTGCCTTAATGTCCATCTAGTATAGTTCCAAATTCAAGTTTGCAACAATGGCCAGAATGAGGCGAACTGAGGCAAACCTTACTACTGGTGAAAAGGTTTCCTTGTAGTCAACACCCTCCTTTTAGGTGTATCCTTTTGCCACTAGTCGAGCTTTTTACCTTTCTATTGAACCATCTGCCTTATGTTTGATTTTGAGAACCCATTTATTCCCAATTGCCTTTCGGCCTGGCAATAGATCTACTAGATCTCAGACCTGGTTAGTCTTCATAGACTCCATTTCATCATCCATTGCTTTCATCCATTTATCACTAGTAGAAGATGAGAGAGCTTTTTGTACTGTTCTAGGCTCTTCATCATCTTGTGAAGAAACCATGAAAGCTTCCCCTTCAATCTCAAAGCAATGGCGAGAAACACTTCCATGTTTACTTCTATGAGGCTGAGGTTGTTGTGAATCCTCTTCTAATGCTGTGCTCCCACTAGGTTGTAAGTCACTCCCACTGTCCCTAGGAGTTTTAGGAATTTCTTCCTGGTTCTCTACTAGGTTACTTGGAGCACCTTCATTTAGCTCCATCATTTCATAAAGTGTTAAGTCTTTATTAACCTCACCTCTACTTGGGAATTCATTCTCAATGAAATCTACATCAAGTGATTCCACTTCAGTTACACTTCCATCAGGTTGTTCATCTATCAATACATAGCCTTTGGAATGCTCAGAATATCTGATAAAGATACACTTCTTTCCTCTTGGGCCTAATTTCTCATATTTATGAGAAATTTCGTGAACAAAACCTGCTGAACCCCATGGTTGCAAGTTACTCAAGTCAGGTTTATTATCAATCCATAGTTCATAAGGTGTGGAAGGTACTGATTTGAAAGGCACTCGATTAAGAATATAGGCTGCAGTCAAAATTGCATCCCCTTAATTTGAAATTGGGAGATTTGCTTACGCCATTATTAACCTAACCATTTCAAGCAGTGTTCGATTTCTCCTTTCTGCCACACCATTTTGTTGTGGCGTCCGAGGCATCGTCAACTGTCTCATGATTCCCTTTTCATCACAGAGCTCTTTAAATTGCTCATTCACGCCCATGATCAGTTCTAAGAGCCTTGATGCTATTGTCTAGTTGATTCTCTACCAAACTTACATAACGTCTAAAGCAATTCAAGGCTTCAGACTTGTGAGAGTTCAAATAGACATGACCGTATCGTGTAAAATCATCGATGAATGTGATAAAGTAGGAACCTCCATGCCTTGCCCTCACATTCATTGGACTACAGATATTTGAATGGATTAATTGCAATGGAAAAGATGCCCTTGTGGCTTTTCCAAATGGTTTTCTTTTTTACTTTCTTACCAGACAATGTTCACAAGTTGGCAAAGTGACTTTAGCGAGATTGCCTATAAGGCCTTCTCTAGCTAACCTAGCCATCCTTTCTTGCCTTATATGGTTAAGCCTTGCATGCCATACAAATGAACTATTAGATACATCATCAGAAGAAGTCAATAAAAAAACTGAACCATCATTATTATAATAGTCAATATTCAAAACCATAAAACCTTCTGAAATAAAACCACTTCCATAATAAATTGTCCCCAAATATAGAAAAACACAATTATTCTAAAAAACAAATCAGAAACCAAGTCTTAGTAAATTAAGTAAATAAAGTAAATCCCTCCGGATTTCAGGAGCGTATAATGCATCATGAAGTAACAGAGTGCGACCACCTCGCAAGTCCAACTTGTAGGTACCAATTCCAAGCACCTCAACACTAGCTCCATTTCCCACTGTGATGTTTCTACTCCCAATTGGTATCCGGTGAAACTCCACAAACCCTACATAGTCTCGCGCTACATGGTTGGTTGCTGCAGAGTCTACAGTCCACATTAGAGTAGAATGAGCAATCATGACATGGCTAGTTACAAAAACACAGCGAGATATAGGATTAGTACTTACCTTCTTCGGCTCAGTGCATTCACGAGCGAAGTGTCCTTTCTTTCCACAATTGTAATAAGTCAAATTGGACTTGTCCTTTTTACCTCCACGTTTCCCTCTTGTGGTGCGCTTGGTAGTTTTAGTCTTCTTAGGCACTGGTCCAGAGGGTTGCACTTGTCCGGGAGTATAGTCTGGACTCTTGTGCTTAGGCCTAGACGCCCTGCGCGAGTTTGTCTCAGCCATGTATATAGAACCATTTGGCTTGGCTGCCTCTAGGCGCTTAGCTTCAAGTTCTAAATGACACACCACATCATCAAAACTTTTGATATTTTCATTGTGTGTCATGTTTTGGCTCATAGTCTCCCAAGAGCTAGGCAGTGAACGGATCACTGCTTGGACTTGCTGCTCATCTGTGAGGCGATTTTCGATTGTTTTAAGCTCACGAATCATGGTTGACATAGCCCTAAGATGCTGCTTCATAGTATGTTCAGAACGCATCTTATACGAGTCAAACTTCATGGTTAGCCCACGAAGTCTGGTGGCTGATGTCCCTCCATATCGTACCTTAAGTGCTTTCCACAGTTTTTGAGCAGTTAGATACTCAAACTCACCAATGAGATCATTATGCATGCTGCTTAACATGGTAAAGCGTGCACATCGATCTTTCTTGTGCCAACTCTCGAAAGCAGCAAGATCACGGGTGTGTTGTTCAGTATCACCTTGTTCAGGTGCACTCAGTGAATGAGTTAAAGTCTCCAAGACTTCTTGCTCATTCAGGACATATTGGATCTTACGGTGCCAAATATCATAATTGTCATCATCCAATTTTCCCCCTTTGTTCAAATCAGCTACAATACCTTTTGAAGCCATTTCACTACAAAAAAAATTACATAGGGATATCACACACGTTTTAAAAACAAATAGGCCGCATTTGATTTAAAATAAACTTAAATAATTATCACATGCCATAAGATCAAAAATTTGCTAAGCTTCTTAATCATCTCTTGCGCCACTAGTGTTAATTACTAAGTTTAATTTTAATCTATTTGCGCAAAAACATGTATGTGAGGAAACTAATCTAACTCAACCATACTCCCACTTGCATTTATCAATTCTAAGAATATTTTCACGCAATCATGCTTTGTTAAAAAAATAGTTCAATAATTTGTACATATCAAGAATAAATTTCATATTAGGGCTAAACATGCTTCAATGTCTCTTGATATCATACAAAATATTTTTCATGCATTTGAAATTAATTTAAAAATAATTAGGCATTATTTATATGAAAACAAATCACATATAACATAATATAGCCTAATTACAATAAATATAATACATGAAATCAATATGTTAATTTATTTATTTATTTTAATAGCCCAACATTACTTATATATACATTTATGTATTTTTCTTTTTAATAAATTCAATATTTCATGAATTTAAAATATGGCCCAAACATGTATAATTCAATAAAATAATATTTATACATGAATATTATCAATACAAAAAATATATATAACAATAAACATTTATTTCGGATTCACACTTGCTGGAGGTGTCTAACACCTCCATCGGAAACAACCTCAGAGGCTGTCACTTTCTTTATTGAGAGTGGAGAAATATTTTATCCCTTTAAAACAATTTTTATCATTGTTTCATTGCCTCCATCGGAGAGTGTAATTCACTCGCCACCATTGGAGTGCCAAAACATGTTCTTAATAGCTTGTTCATGTTCAAAATGACGACAAGTGGGTTCCATTGTGGTGGCTGATAAGAGAACGAATCTCTGTATCATCCCACACGCGCTACACTTTCCGGAGCCGAGAGTGGGCCTTGCTGGAATAGTGTTATCTTCAACCTCTAGCACGCTCTCTCTCTAAAAAATTCTAATTTTTCACCCGTAACTTTGATTATTCTTAACTTCTTCATTTTAAATCCAAATTTAACTTGCTATATATCGATTTAAAGCTAATGAAGAGTAGTTTACATCCATATAAAATTATGTCACATATAACAAAGTTTTGATACTTTAAAAATTCATCAAAGTTTCGGCCAGATTTCATTCTTTTGCTCATATCTCACAAACCATATATTGTGTTTGAACATGAAATTTTAACAGCATAATAGACTATATGTTAGCTATCACATACTTAAATTTCGTGCTATTTGGTGATCGTTTGTGTTAGGTGCCATTGGAGACCCGTGTGTGCAACTTATCTCTAAAACATACTATCTACATTGCATATCATTGCTTACAGAGTGTAAGGAAAGCAGACACACGAAAACAACTTAAACTTGGCTCTAATACCAATGTAAACAGAAATGTACGCAGCGGAAATTAAAACACCATTGCTTATGCATACTAACCACTCTCTAGTTGAAGCAACGATGTTACAAGACTCTTGTGGTTGCTTTACGTCGTCTAAAGCTAGCCTCCACGCTGACTAGCAATTCAAACCGTAGCCTTGTTTCAGCTTGAATATTTCACCGCAAACTCAATGCTCGACGGTGTCGTTCTCTACTAGAGAGATACAAACAATCTCCACAGCCAAAATGCCTCACTAACACACTGTGCACACACTCAGATAAGTCTACTATCTTACTCATATGATGGGGTGTATATATATAGCTCCCCACCATTAATGAGTTGATGATAGTGGAGATGAGTAACAGCCCAAAGCATTACTCCTTTGATAAATGCTTGGCTGTTACATTCTTACAAAAATGAATTCCTGCATAAACTGAAATCTGGAGGAAATGGAAAGGCATGCCCACTTTGGGTGCTCCTTTACCTCCCTCATAATTTTTTACATATTCTTTCATACTAGACGTCACCTAAGTTTAGCATTGCTCAAAGGTACTGTATTTTCAAATGAGCTTTGATCCTGTATTTATAGAGGATTCTAGGGTTTAAGGGGTTGTTAGAGGGATTTTCTATCACCAAAGAGTCATTTGAATCATCCTCCAATTCAAAGAGGCTTAACCATGGCCGGTAATGGCGTTGCTTAATGATTTCCCATAATTCCAACAATATTTGGATAACTTGTGTACATTGTTTTGAAACTACGTATGTTGTTTTGGATTAGGTCGATTGCTGTTTTATTCTTGGATTTGCAAGACTAGCGTTTTGACTTTTCAAAATGATATTTATTTTTTGAGGAATTTATGTGAAGTGTCACATTTGATTTGAGAAAACCAACTTAGTAAGTTTGTTTCATGGGGCATTTAGGATCCATCATTGTCCTTGAGAATAGAGGCTTGAAATTGTCGCGTGATTAATCTTTTAAGATAATTTTTTTTTTAAATTTATCTTTTTATGAAATAGGCACGGCTTATAAAATCTATTTTGCAAAATTAATTTAAACCGTGGTTTGAAACTAAACCAGCCAGTGTTTTTCTACGTTTTCTTTTTCCCCAAGGTAACTTTGTTGACTCCCTACTTTTTGAAAACAACTTTTATAGATTCGGTTGAGCAACATAAGTTGACCATTCAATTCATAATTTTGGATCTCCACCGTGTACTTTTAAACAAATGGCATGATTTTTTTTTATTTGTATCTTCTCTCAAACGTGTGAGTTTTATATTTATAGATCATACCATGTGGAAAGCTGGTTGGTTGTAGATTCTCCCAAATCTCAAAAAGGAAAATATTTCTTTTTTCTTTGCAAGAAAGAAAAACATAAAAAATGAAAAGTAGTACTAAACTTCTATTATTTCTGCCTCTTTTATTTCCAAACCATATTCTGTACCAATTACCAACCCCCACCTACCTTGTATTGTTCACTATTCCAGTCTCCATCTAAACCGATTCAAATTAATGTCCATCATGCTCAAGAAATTGCCACATAACCACATTTTACACACGTCACACAACCTTCAGATATCATCATCTAAACCGACACGTGTTATTCCCCGCAAGATCAACCGCCCTACTTCACACTTCACAGCATTCTTTTTTTGAAAAAAAAATTCATTCTCAGAGGAAAAAAAAAAAAAAAAAATCTGGTCCATTTGCACGATGATATTTTATACGTGTAGTTGCGAGAACTGAAACAACGAAACTCTAAAAAACTCTTTCTCTTTCTCTCTGAGTTTTGTTCGCTGTGATTGCATTTGCATCTCATGGCGGCCTCAAAGCTCGTCATTTTCTCAATCTTTCTAGCCCTAATTTTCACTCACATTAGGGCTGATGTTTCAATCGAAGGAGAACTATCGGACAGTGAGGACGAGAAAATCAAAGTCATCAGATCGGACGGTTCTGATTCGTCTGCTCTTAAGATCGAATTGGAACAACTCAAGTCCGAGATCCAAACTCTTGGTTAGTTTCCTCTTCATATTCGAACTTCACCGCTTTCCTTTTTCATTTTTTTTTTCCTTAAATAAATTTTCGTTGGTTGTGTTTGGTTGCTGAGATAACTTTGCAAGAGAAAAGAAAATATTGTCTATAGGCCTTTTTTTGTTTTTTTTGTTTGTTTGTTTAAATTTTATTTGCTTGTTGACTTTTACAACCTATGAATTTGTGAGGAAAAATTGCTTCAGTTTATTGCTTACTGATAAATTCGACGAAAAATGGATTTAGTTTACGAAGAGTCTCTAAGATTGCTTTTAGGAACGTTGATAGTGTAGCTACGATGGAACGAAATCAACAGGGCCGTATTTGGTTCTCGAGAAACGAATCTTGAAAAAATTGTATGGATTAGCTTTTTGTTGATTCCCTAATTTACTGAAATGGATTAGTTTTTTGCTGATTCCCTAATTTTCTTAAAGTACCGATTTACCTAGAAAAAGTGAGGCTTTTAAAAAAGCTATATATAAGCTAATATGTTACCATCAAAAAGCTAATCCAAATGCACAGTAGTCAAATTTTAGGTTTCCTCAGATTTTGTTTTTTGTTCATATAGATAGTAACCCAAGTCACAGGTTAAAATGCATGGGGAATATTAGTGTGGTTTCTAAAGTTTATTAATTTGAGAATGAGTATCTAAATAACGACCAAATTCGTTGGGTTTTTTTTTTTAATCATTTAAAAAATGTTTTGGATATGGGACAAATGGCATAAAAGGATCTTTTTTGCTGACTCCATTTAGTTGGAATTACTGTTCAGTTGAGTATCATTATCATCAAAAAGAGTATGACTAATGTTTATGAGAGAAAACTTTATCAAATTGAACTGGATGTTGTGTTTGCTTTTATTGGCTGACAATCTGTCTCCATATCTGTTATTGTAGAGTCCCATGTTGATGAGAAATCCAAAGAATTGAAAGCAAGGGAAGCGATTATAGTGGAGCAGGAAAAAATCGTTCAAGACAAGTCAGATAGCATCGCATCCTTGCAGAGTGAGATCGCGTCCCTCCAGGTGAGGCATTAGCATTAGGCTTGCTTAGTTCATTACTTAAACAGCATGCATTGACAACTACATGTTTGGATATCATCATTCTTAAGGCATTAATAAATCATGCTTATAATTGAAGGGTACATTAATACAGTGTTCTTCCTTGTAATTTACGTATTAAACATTTTTCTCTCTAGTTAGAAATTCAAAAGGCAAGGAGCAGAAATACATACCTTTATGTGGTCTGTGTTAACAAGATTTTACTATATTATTATTTATATATATATATTTTTCCAGAAAAAAGGGTCGTTAGATGCTGAGGAGCAGGTTGGAAAGGCTCATGCACGCGCCAGTGAATTAGAGAAGCAGGTTAGATATTGGCAAGCAAACAATTTACTCTGTTGAAAACCTTTGCTGCTATATAATCTCTCAAATTTTTACAGGTTGACAACCTTAAAAGGGAACTAGAAACGCGAAATGAGGAGAAAAAGGCCTTTGAAGCTCGGGTAAACGAAGCTGAGAAGAAAGTTCATGAATTGAGTTTGAAACTAGAGAATGTGAGTCATTCATTTGGCCAAACTTGTATGAAGGCCTAACTTGTTATGGCTATGTTTCTCTGCCTTTCCCCATTTTTCGTCTTTTTGAAATATGGTTTCTCATAGCATACAACATTACAAAAGACAATTTTTTTTTTTTTAACTTGTGCTTGTTGAAGACATATCAAAATTAGCTCCTTTCATAAAAAAAAACTTGTGCTTGTTAAGGTGTGCATCTTGTTTACAGTATTTAAGGACTATTGTGCTTTAACATCACAAAACCATGTTGATGTCGTTTTGTTCATGGAATCAAGTCTTAAACTAAACATGAATGGTGTTTAGTATAAGACATTGCCATTTGTCATATCAAATAGCTACATTATTCACACCTAGAAACTAAAGTGAGGAAAAAATATTCTACTAATTTTATTGGATTTATACTCTCTTGTACACTCTTGATACTTGAGGGAAATTACTTTTCCTCTTCTTTGTCAAGATGTTTCTCTTCCTCTTCGATTTGGTATTTGGAAAACATGCATGTAGCTAATCTTCAAAATGCTTGAAGAGTACTTTTGTTACCTTTTTTTTGTTAAAGCCTTGTTTTGTAGTTTTTTACATGAGTGAAGTAACATGGCACCGGATCTGCCTAAAATTCTGTTGCATAACTCTCTCTCTCTCTCTCGATCTCATGTCTGTCTGTTTAACTATTTATTTCTTTTGCTGAATTTGGACATGGATTCTATATCTTGTATGGCATGAATATCAAAGTAGTAGCAAATTTTACCATTAAGGGAGTTGAATATAACTTATCAAAAAGAAAAAAAAAAGAAATTTAAAGTACTTCTTTTAATAAACCTATTTTTGAGTAAGCAATTGCTAAACATGCTCATTCTTTTAGATGCCTTCTTAAGACTTTCTATGAAGTTCTTTTTACGGAAGGATTTTATTTATTTATTTTTTAAACGAGTTAAAATGTCTTTGTTCAGAAGAGAAGATAGTTCCAATACACAAGAAATTATCAAAACTACTACTAAACAATTAGAATATGAAATTTTAAAGACCAAAAAAATCTAAACAAGCGAGGAAGGAATGTCGCTTCTGACCAAAATTCTTTTTAGCAAAGGGTTTCTTTTATGAAGAAGTTGGGATAAATGTCGCCCAAGTATATCACTGCCTTGATTCTGAAGAATTGTAATCTTAGTGTTTTTGATGACTGTATTAGTGGATGTTTTTAAAGTTATACGGGCAAAAAGTGATAACAATAAATTATCAGGTGAGGAACTATCCTCATGCCTAAGAACTGTGAGTGAATTATTTCATATAGGCAGGAGATGTCTTTCTCTTTTGTTGATGTGTGTCTTCTTTTTGTTTGTTGAAATTGAAGTTAAAAAAATTTGAGAGGTTCCTTGTGCCTTTTTTTTTGGCTAAAAGAGATTAAGTGCTTGAGATTGGGTTATTGCATAATTTTTAATTTATTTATTTACCATATAATTGACCATATATCATGTTACATATTCCTTTTCTATTCCACTTTTACTTTTATAAATCACACAATTTGATGTTTGCTCAATATTATCATGCGGCATGGTTTAGTGACGTCAGACAATGTCTTCTTTTTACAGCTCCAAAAGATTAATGATGAACAGAAGACCAAAATTCGTAAAACTGAACGTGCTCTAAAAGTTGCTGAGGTACTTCAGTTAGTGCTGATAAAGCTCATTTTATGTCAGATTTTACGTATGGTTCTTATGTGTTTTTGTTTTTTAAATTTTGTTAGGAGGAAATGATTAAGGCAAATTCTGAGGCCATTTCAAAAGCCAAAGAATTAATAGAGGTGAGAAGTTAAACTGACTTAGTTTGTCATGCTCTCTATTTCTTTATTGCTTATTGATGTAGGACAAATTGGGGAAATTGTCTGTGTGCTTGTGGTAGGCTTAGGGTTAGGAGGATTTGTGAATTTATGGATTAGAAACTCTAGAAGGGGTTAGGGTTTAAGAATAACTAGGGTTTTTTAGGGAAGAGAAAATATTTGAATTAGGGTTGCAAAGTGGCATGGAGACACTGAAATCTAAACTGTCCACAATCTGTGAACATTATGCTTGGATAGTACATGTGAACAGTATGTTTTGATAGTACCCATGAACAGTACTCAGTGACGGTTCACGTGAACAGTACCTTAAATAGTAACAGAATACCAAAGAGAAGAAAAAGAGAGAAAAAGGAGAAAAGAACATTAAAAGGTCAATTTGCCTCAATATTCAAAAGTCAAAACACTCAATATCTCAATGACCAACTCCCTCTTGTTTGAGTACAATAACACATTTATATAGATCTTAAACCTTAACTTTTCATAATAGGATTAGGACTCTTATTTTGACTAGTAAACTTAACTCTAATTGAATTGAACCGAATCCCACACATAAAGACCTTATAGCTAAATAAAAATTATTATATAAATAAAACCCAAGGCCCACAACAATGAACCACAACCAACACTTATAGAATTACAAAATACCCTTAACTCTAGAATATCCTATGCAACAAAAAATAAATGATTGTAGATTTCAGCTATCACAATTGGTAAAGTCTCTTAAGAGAAATTATCATGGAGTACACCATAGGTTCAAATTATAAGGGCCGAGAAATTAGCAGTGGAGAAATAAGTCATCTGAGAAGTCCATGAAAGAAAAGGAGGAGAAATTATAAGATTTGGAACTCCATTCATAGAGAGTTTGCAGAGAAAGGAATTTAAGATGTGGCAGAATTAACTCCTTGCCCTAGAATGTATGCCAATTCCTCTCTTTCCAAATGCACCATATAAGGTATGACCCCAGCAAGCCCCCACACACCTCCCCTCTAAAACTGCCCACAGTACCTCCCCAAGACTCTTAACATAGCAGGGACGGAATAAGGCATTACCCAAGTGACCCCTAGTAGACAGAGTAACATATCCCACAATTCCCTAGCTATGGGCAATGTAGGAGAACATGGGCCGCTGACTCGCCATTGGATTTGCATAATTATGATTGCCCTCTTTCTTGAATTATCTGTTGTCAAAATTTTCATGGTGCTGCAGTCCATGTGTAAAAGGCAACTCTAGTTGGGAGTCCAACTTTCCAAATGCACTTCCAAGGGAATGGTCGATAGCTTATTCCATTCCTCAAATGGAGCACTCGATAAAATTTTTTTTAACTTGGAAACCTTCCATTGATGATGGGAGCCACACCAAATGATTCTTTGAATGAGAGACCTTCACTGTGCACAAATCATCAAAAAAGTGTTCTGACGATTTGACTTTATTGATTCTCTTAATTTTGGATTGTACTTCTTTTTGTTTTAATTCTTTAGGGCTATCTCATGTTTTCATCAAGGGTCCCTGAGATAGTTCCTTTTCTTCAATAAAATTTGTTACTTGTTAAAAACAATTACAATGGTAAACAACGATGTGAGCTAGGATTCAGTATGGTTGATATTTTGTAACTTGTAGGTTTCCAACAATAATAATGGTCTGTCCTCATTGGAACTGCCTTTTGCGGCGGAGGGATTAGCGCTCATCCCCACTAATCACATCGACGATACTGCCTTGCTGTAGATCCCTTGAAATGTGCTCATGGGCTTGCAAGCTTTTGGGATACATTTCTCGATTGATGAGTACCCATGATGCTTATCCCCTTCTGGCCATCGTTGCACTGATCACTCACTGCCTCCGGCCTCTGCTACCTCCTCCCATGCCCTTCATCGCAGGCCCCTGTGGTTCATTTCACCTATTGGACTGGGTGGAGAGAGAGAGAGAATGAGAGAGTCTAGAAAATGAACAATGAGAGAGAAAGGGTGTTAGGTGTAAGCCTAAGGCAATCAAGATGGCCAATAGGAGGCACCCATGTGTAAAAGGAAAGTGTGAAGTGTATTGTTGTAAGTTGGGTTGGTTATGTGGGTGAGTTTTTCTTACACTTAACCAACAAACCGATTTTTTTTTAAATCATATAAACCTGCAACTGACTTGCTGATGGGTCAAAACCGACCTTGCTTTTCGGGCCAGTCAGATGGGTTGGGTTGTATGGTTTTTTGAACTGCCCTAGTGTACGGTTTATGCCCTAATGTTTTGTGAAACACAGTGTAATTTTAGCAGACATCAGAAGAAGCTAATCAATGCATGATATCTTATATGGTTACAAACTGTTGTCTTCTCTGATAGTTTGTATACTAAAAGGGTGTTAAAACTGGAATTTGATTGCAAGGCTAATCCAAATTGTGTCAGGTTCATGGTTCATGGCTCCCACCTTGGTTTGCTGTACATTTAATCCATTGGCAGGTAAATTTAGTGCAGTTGTTTTTGTACAATTGGCTTCCTCACATGAGTGCTGAAAATATATATTCTTGTAGTCCTGCCTAGAGACCCATTGGAATGAGCATGGAAAACCAGCCATGGATATCGTGATCCAGAAGGTATTTTTTTTCCCTAGTTGCTATATGGTTATTTGTCACTCTTCCAAGTTTTATATCGCACTCTGTTTTTGAATATGTATGGTGCCACTATTTTGTTTTAGAGTTGGTGTGACTAGTTGAATTTTGTATTGAATGACTATCATCTCCCTCGTGGTTCGCCAACAATTTGCCTTATGTTTCAATTTTGTTCCAGGCCCTGGAGAAAAAGGTCCAAGCTGGAAAGTGGGCTGAACCTCACATGGAAGCAATTAAAACTGTAAGCTGCCTTTTCATTAGTCCACTTTTGTGCTTTGTGTTTTGGGACTTCCAGTATTTATATGTTGGTATTTGATTTTTGTTGCCATTTGGTTTTTTACCTGATAAGGTAAAGTGAAGTTTTGATGTTGGTAGTTACTTTTTGTTACACGATATGCTTCCCCCTGGTGGGGGCGGGTGGGGGGTTTCCCTTTTTAAAAGTCGTTTTTATTTGTAATAAATGACTAAACTGGGCATGTATTCTTCTCATTCTCCGTCCTGTCCCTTGAAGAAATGGATCCCAACTATTAAGGAACAGTGGGTGGTGGTAAAAATGAATGTTGAACCACACGTGCAGTCACTAAGTAAGAAAACTATCGAAGTTTATGAGGCATCAAAGAGTGCAGTAACTCCACATGTTGAAAGAGTGCATGAATTTATTGATCCTCACTTTCAGGTATATATCATATTTTTTGGATCCTTCTTGTCATCTTTTCTATGAACATGAATCTGAAAGTATTCTTATGGGTGACAGGAAGCTAAAAAGTTCAGCAAGCCATATATTGATCAGATTGCTACTGTGACTAAACCTTATGTTGACAAAGTACGAGTGGCTATAAAGCCCTATACAAAGAAAGCAGTACATGCTTATGGGAAGTTTTTGAAATCTGCAACTACTTACCATCATCAGGTATCAGCTACTGCTGTTCCGTTACCCCTAATTTTTAGCTATTTCACTTATTTTTAGTATCCATACTCCTCTAAAGTGCTGGCTGTCTTTCTGGTGGCATTCGGTCATTGTTTTTTTCCTTTTTGGGGCCTGGTGGCAGGTTGGCTAGAATTACATGTTGCACCTCTTGATAGGATCCTTGAATATAGACTTCTAAGCATTTTGAAATCCTTCCCTTTTTCTTTCTTGGTTTTGTTGAGACTGTGTTGATGGTAAACTGCTAAAACAATAATTGGTATAGAAAAGTGCTTAAGATTTAACTTAAAAAAGTGCTTAAGATTAAGAAGTACTCTAAAAAATTCAAATTAATCCCCATGCCTATTTTTTGTTATTAATAATTCATTTTAAATTTACTCAATAACACTCCCCTCACCCATGATTTTGTGCGAGACTACTTGAGATGGATGTGTATGTTGTGTTAGAATGATAGGAAGAGATTTTAAATAAACTGTTAATGCTAGCTCAAATCGCACCATCTCGCTCCAAAAGAATGGGATGGAGGGTAAAGTCTTGGGTGCAAGACTCGATTGTGGGTATGCGTAACTTACCAATTTAAAATAAAAGCCAAGTAGTTATGATTGTCAGTTTTCTTCTTCTTTTATCCTTTCTCTGGTTTGGATGTCCAAAGCATGCTAATTTGTTTGGGATTATGTCTCCTTGAGCCGTGACTTCCTTTCAAGTTCTTGGTCAGGCTGGTTTTGTTTTTCAGGCTGCTGGATTTTGTGGGATCCCCCAAAATTCTCCCTCTCAAATTGTTTTCACTCTTAGCACACATGGACACACACATAGAGAGACACATGCATGCAGCAAATGGGAATGGGTTCTTCGTGCCTTATGGGCTCTGGTTTCATTTGTTAGGTGATTGTATAATGTTGTGCTGAGTCAAGTGGCTGTTGTTTATTTCATTTTTTCTTTGGTGTAAAGCTGGAGGGAGTTTGCATGGATCATTTTTTTTTTCCCTCCCTCCCCTTATGACATTACAAATACATCTGTTGTTAATTTCTGCTGGTGTTATGCAAAATAAACTATAAGTTCGCTTTTAATTTTAATAGGTAATTAGATTGGCTGATGCATTAGAGGTAACTGCTAAATATGATTGATTTTAACTCAGTAGTAGAATGTGATTGATTTTTCTTGATTTGACTGTGATAGCAATGAGCAAAGCATAAGTTTGGATTAATAGGTAATAATCTATATTGCTTGTACCATTTAACCGCATTTATTAACTTATTTAAAAAGAATTATCTGTGTTGATAATTACATCAGAATATGGAATAAGGATTTGATTCATCTAGATATGCTAACCAGTTAGAATCTCAGAACAGTTGCAGTATGTTTCTCTATTTCTATTTTACGTTTCCTTGATATTCTAGCCGCTTGCCATGAAATATTTCATGATGATCTTACTGTATTATGGCCTTTATCTCATGGCATAGAAGCATCAAACAAATGTCTAAAATTTGAT
The DNA here is from genome assembly GCA_907173295.1 of Fagus sylvatica. Lineage (NCBI taxonomy): Eukaryota > Viridiplantae > Streptophyta > Magnoliopsida > Fagales > Fagaceae > Fagus > Fagus sylvatica. The sequence continues at coordinate 19,324,917 of OU015771.1, read as the reverse complement.
TGAATACGTCCCCCAATTATTTATTTTATTTTATTTTTATAGATTATGGAATCAGGATACTGGACTGTATATATGGAATTCTGGATATAACTTATTTTGCTTCAGTTACTCATTACCGAGTTAGTAATTTATTATGGTATTTTCTTATTCTTTGTTAAGATTCAAGCCACTGTACAAGAGACTTTGAAAAGGCATGAGCTAACAAGACCTCTTGCTACGAGAGAATTGGAGTGGTTTGCGGTATGTGTATAACCTCTTCTTTTGTGTATTTTGTCACTGAAATCTAATTATTCATTTCTAGGTTACTTGACACTGACCATGACTTACAAGTGATCCAAATGTTGCAGGCCTCGGCTTTGTTGGCCCTGCCCATCTTCATACTGTTCAGAATCGGTTCTGCCATTTTCTGGTCAGTTACTTAATTAGTTGTTCTTTTCAATTCTGAATTTTCTGTCTTTGTATCAATGGGTTCACAAACACATTTTTACTCTTTTTTTTATTTGAACTGTTGAAGTTTGGTAACATTATTTTACATGTCATGTTGATTACATATTTTATGTGCCTGATCTCTGCAGCAAAAAGGCAAAGAAAACTACTCGAAATGGTCATACCAACCATGCACGTCGTAAGGCTAAACGGGTCCATCCAGACAAGTAGAGTATGCGTGGTTGTCCAATGGTCCTTTTTTATATTTGTTTTTGGTGGGGGGAGGGAACTATCTAAGGTATGCTTTATCATAATCATTTGAAAAGAGAACTTCATTTTTTTGTGTTTCCTGAACTTATATGCCTGGTACTGAATTACATTGCTGTATGCATAATGCATCTCAGTTTATCAGCTTCTATTATGATTCTGCCACTCTTCTGATTTTTAGGTGACTTATCCTTTCGTGGGTGTTTAAAATTAGACTTAATATCTTTCTTATGGTGTGTTTGGACGGGGAGGAGAGTCTGCCACTCTTCTGATTTTTAGGTAACTTGTCCTTTTGGTGGGTGTTTGAAATTAGACTAGTATCTTTCTTATGGTGTGTTTGGAAGTTTGGAAGTTTGGAAGGGGAGGCGAGTAGAGGGTAAAGAGGGGTTCCCCCACGCGCGCGCGGGGTGGGGGGTGTTTTGGGGGGTGGAGAAGAGGAGGGAAGGGGAATAGTTACCACTTCCCATGTTCGGATGTTTTTAAAATTAAGTAGGGGAGTAGGGAATAGATCTCTCTCTCTCTTTTGTTTGGATGTTATAGGAGGAGAGGGGAGTGAAATGATCATATAAACTGACCATTATGGTCTTCATTTACCAATTTTAAAGAAATAGATATAAATTGACATCATAAGGGTAAAATTAAAGGTCAAATTGATAATTTAAATCTTTTTAAAATAAGTGGAACCACTCCCCTCTCTCTCTCTTTAAAAATGAGGGGTTTGGAGGGTAAGATACGTCTCCAAATCCCCTCAAACCCTTCCGCCTCCCCCTTTGAAAAACATCCAAACAAGGTTCATTAAACTATCTTCATCCCCTTACCTTTGGGTAAAACTTAGGTACAGTTTCTTAGGTCAAGTACATTAAATTCTCCAATTGAATTCAGACATCTTGTTGCATTAACCAATAAAACATAAACAATGTTATCTTTTCTAAGAATATTTAAATTCAACTAGGAACCTAATGTACTTGACCTAAGGAACTGTACCTAAGTTTTACCCCTTCCCTTTACTGCCCCTCCTCTCCCTCCATCCAAACACACCATTAGTGTTTCAATTATCATCTATGTTGCATTGCCACTTCAGATGAGGATCTACTTAATTCACTTTTGAACCTAGATTGGAAAAGCTGATATTTATATCTTACTGCTGGTTTGCTTGTGCTGCTTTGTCGATGCCATATCTTCTCCCTTGTGTACTGTTGCATGACCTTAATGCTTCCATTCCTGTTGATCACTACCTTATTGATTCCCTTCTATTTCATTTACTTTTGTTTGCATAAAATTCACTCACATTGTTAGAAGATGGCATTCTTACAATAGTTCAATTCCACATCTTTTGCATGTTCTTCATCCTTTTTTTTTTTTTTTTCTTTCTGCATGAGCTCCTTGTATTAGTTCACTTTATTAAAGTGGTTCCTTTCCACCATTTGGTAGGAAAGTTTGGCTACCACATAGCATTTCTTGCCTTTTGTCTTAAGCTTCCCAAAAGGATACTGAATTTTGGATACTGTATTTCTTTCATTTTCCTTCCTTTTATATCTTTTGGTGAGATTGTAGCTATTGTGATGTGAAACATAATATAGAAAAAAAAAGTGGCAGTTAAAACATCTCATTGTACATGTTGCACGGTCACAGGGGAAATATGTTACTCTAGGTTTTTCATTTTGGGTGTATATGAGAACATAAAACCCTAAAGCCTTATTGACTGTTACACATAGTGCTTAACTAACTCTAATCCTAGTTATACAGACCAACATAAACACACATAAAAATAATCGAGAAGACTCCAAACCTTCTATCATTTTTTTTAATAATTTATGTAATTTTTTTTAATAAAGTTTTCTCATACTCGTGGTTTTAAAACCAGACTGAGAAAAGGAAGTGGTTCAGTTTTAGATTGAATGCATGCTCCTCAACTTGTTAGCTTGTGAGTCTAAAAGATGTGAAGTTTGATTAGGCATGGAAGCTTCAGTTGGTGCGGTAGCATTTGTAAGTTGATATAAGAGTTAAGAGCTAAGACAGGCCTGAAGAACAATCTTGGTTCTCTTTCTCCCAGAAAAATGACTAGGTACCATAATAATTTATATAAGAAATATTAGAAAGGAGAAGTCTTATTTGTTATGGTAGTTTGAGATTTAGAAGCTCTTTTTGTTCTCAATCAAAAAACAATAGAGGATCAAATGCTGCCAAGAGAGCTAACTCTGAAGTTGATAATGCATAAAGTTATCTGGTACAAAAAGTAGAACATGGTGGGGAAATATAGGCTTGGGGACTTTGATCTATTGAATAATTAATCTTCCCTTGAATGATTATAATACTGGTTGTGTATATGCAGACATCAAGCATTTTTATTTGTTTAGTTTTGACCTTGTTTGCTGTATCTATTAATTTGCTTTAGTTTTGCTGTCAAGGTCTTGGTCTGACATTACTTAATACAGAAGTTTCTTTTACTGTAGGCGAGAGATGCACTCATTACATGGGCTTTCAAGGGCTCTCCTCCTCAGTGAACTTTGCTGTTTTTTTAAAGATCTTACCCTTGTCAGTGGACTCCGATGATTTTGAAGATCCCACTTTTTATTTTTTATTTTGTGAAGAAAATTTTAGAACCTTCGTCACACTTCATAGATAGATGTCCAAGAATTATATACGTTTTATGTATCACGGGAAGTGTGTTATTTATGTTGATAGCAGTGTAAGCTTATTAGTATTATTATTATTTTTTTTTAAAATTTTTCTTAGTTCAAAGATCTGTCATCTTCTCCACATTATATTTTGTTTGTTAGAATAAAATATTGTGTGTCTAACACCTACAATTTCCATCATAATATATGTATTTATGTACTTATTTAGTAGCAATGGCCAGAAAGTTCATATACTGATATATCATATCTCTATGGATTAGGATCTCTTCACCATAGAATTCTTAATTTCTATCCATTTTTTTGAAATCAGAGGAATGATAGTGTTTTTATTTAAATGTTAATGCTCAAATTCAATCTTTTCAAAATGGAGGGATATGATATTTTATTTCCATTTATTTAACTTTTATATTCTATTATTTCTTTTTGTTGGCTTTTATTGTAACCCTCCACCGCCTTCCTTTTTGGGGTAGTGTTACTAAGATGAAAGACCTCTGCTAAAAAAAAGATGAAAGACGGACCCTTTAAGATGTCAAGCTTGATATTCACCGTAAGACATTAGATCCGATGGAATTTGATCATGCAAGCAAAGATGATGGATAAAAAACGGACCTGGTTAAGGACTGGTGTTTGGGCACTAGCATCAACATGCATATATTCTAAACAATCATAATCCCATTTCCATTTATATAAGTCATAAATTCTAAGGAAAAGTACATTTTATCCACCTATGGTTTGACCTATTCATAAGTTGTCTATCCGAGATTTCAAAATTGACATTTTGCCCATCCGAGGTTATATTTCTTAACTTCCGTTACCCATGTCACATCACACTCTTGTTAAAACAAAACAAAACAAAATGAAAACAAAACAAAACAAAATAAAAAGACATTCAGTCCTCTCCGTCACTCACGCTCGTTACCATCGGCCCTCACTAGAAACTCACGCCATTTTCCAATCGGCCCTCACCCTCACATTATCTTCTCTCTCACCAAAAGGTTTGCGAATCTAGCATTTGGAATATTCTATCACAATAGAATAGAGCAGTGAGCAGCATCTTCCTCCTGCTTGCAAAAAGATTGCATTTGTAATTTGCAATATGCGCGCGGGAGAGAGAGAGATGCAAACAATGCTAAATCATTATCTTTATTATTATACTATAGAAAGCAACACGTACTGAAAGTTTTTCGTTGTTCATAAAAGCCATTAACAGAAAACCAAATCTATTATGGTGTGTATGAAAGAAAAAAGCCAATTATAGTAATTGAATAGAACAAGAGGAAAACAAATCCTGGGATGAGCAAAAAAAAAGAAAAAAAAAGAATTTCTTATATATAAATATATCTACGGGAATATCTCACCTAGCCTCTATTGGATACCTAGTTAATAAGATAAGATGTATTGAGACGTGTTAAAGTCCAATGAACCTAACTCAATCTCAAAAGATGTTTTGAGAGGTGAGAGATGCCTATGGCTTATAAATTGTACAACCCAAGAATACTTGGTCAACGTGGGACAAGACTCTCACTTTAATATACCCTTTCACGTGTGGGATACCAACCCAAACAAGTGGACCATAATAGGGGGGAGATTTGCCCAACACCCAAGGGGTAGCTATAATATTATGTTAAAGTTCAATAGGCCTAACTCAATCTCAAAAGACGTCTTATGAGATGAGGATTGCCCATTATTCACTCCAATTATTTCTAATGTGGGATAATAATATCTAACAAGATGTATTTAGAAACCAAACCTTTGTAGCCCAAAATTAAAAGAGAAGTTGTTGTTCCCCAGCAAAAACAACGCACAAAAAAAGAAAAAAAAAAACCACAGGAAGGACCCACATCCATGTCTGCATCCTCCTCTTTCCGCGGTTGTGAAGAGGTGGAGGAATAGATTTTTCCTTGGCTTACTTAGTAAATTGTGATGGTTTTTGAGACCTCTTTATTATTGCCACGGTCTTTTCTCTAGTTCCGATGAGATAAAGGAGATCGTGTGAGGGTGAGGGTGAGTGCTGATTGGAAGATGGCGTGAGAGTTTCCGGTGAGGGTTAATGGTAACGAGCGTGAGAAAGGAGGGACCAAATGTTTTTTATTTTGTTTTGTTTTAAACTGCAGTGAGATGTGAGTAACGAGAGTTAAGAAATAGAACCTCAGGTGTGCAAAGTGTTAATTTTGAAATCACGGGTAAGTAACTTGTAAATGGGCCAAACCACAGGTGGGTAAAGTGTATTTTCCCCTAAATTCTATTATCTGTTTTAGGGGGCTTTTATTGTAATCTTCCACATCCTTTTTGGGGCAATGTTGTACTAAAATGAATGACAGATAATAGGCCCTTTAAAATTTCAAGCTTGATATACATTGAGATATTAGATCCGATGTAATTGGATTTTGCAAGATCAGATTTGATTATGCAAGCCAAGATGATGGATATGATGCAAAATGTAATAGATTTGGGTGAGGACTGGTGTTTCGGCACTAGCATCAAAATGCATTGTATACACAAATTTCCCTGTATAATTACAAGGAAGAATATTAGAAGTTCCTCTAATTCGATATCCACTACACTTTGTGTTCAAAGGGTTATGAAGCTTGATCTTGAACTGTTACTTGATATTTTCCAACTGGATGTGTAGAAGGAAGTATTTGATTCAATGTCAAGGGTCGTTGGCTTGATCTCGAGCTAAATCAAACGGAAGTTGAAGGAAAATGCCTACTTCAATTTGAGGGATTAGGAATGATCTTGACTTTGAATGAGCAAGAATGCTTTTGGGAACTTAGAGATGACTCCCTTCTTTTTGGTAGAGTGTCAATATGGTTTTTCTCTAAGTATTTTTCTTCGTCCCTTTAGTCATATGAGAACTGAGAAGCCTTTATTTATAGACAACTCATGGATACTTGATTTTGAATTTTCATCAACATTTAATCAAATTTAATTATGAATTATGAATTTTTTCTTTCATATAATTAAAACTTTCGATGTGAGTCTCTTCATCTGATGTCGCTACAGAGGTTCAATTGGCTTATGACACTAGAAATTTTTTAATGAGTTGGGACAACTTAGAGGGCTTGACATGTGGCTCAATCTCATTGGCTCAAAACTCTTGTTGACTAAGACCAAATATTGATCATAATTAGCGGCGGAGCCAGGATTTCAGGGAGAGGGGAGGGGGGAAAGATTAAAAGACATGATTGAAAGCAATATTAATCGATAGTATTAACAAATAAATAAAAAGTTATAAATTAATGTAATTGTCATACAAAATCTAATAAAAATGTAATTTATTTATTTTTATACCTAGTTTAATCTACTCAATTGTCTTGGAAGTTTTTCATATTTTAAATATATAAAGTTTAAACACGTAATCTATTATTTTATATACGCATCTCTCTGTTTTAATTGTGTTTAAAAAATATGTAGAATCCAATCTTTATTTCTGTATTCTTCCAAGTATTTAAAATTTGGGTTTATAGTAAAAGGCCAGAGTTTGAAACTGTGAAATAGTAAGAGATGAAGAAAAAAGTTAGTGGAGGCTTTTTAGGGTTTGAACCACACATGCAAATACGTAAGTTGATAATTATTTTATTATTATTTTGTTGTTTAAAATATGAGACTCACTAAATTTAAGCTTGATGTTCAAGTACCGTGTGAAAGGTGGAAAAAGTGGGATAAGTAAAAAAACACAGCCTCTAAGGAGCTTTTTTCTTTTTCGTCAAGGGGACAATTGCTCCCTCCCCCCTGGCCCTTGACTCTGCCTCTATTCATAACCAATCTGATGACTGTCAAAAAAATCTTGCAAATTTTCATGTCTAAATGCATCTAGCCAAAAAACTTCAAATTATTTTTAATCTTTTCTCCATTTATTTCACAAACTCTAATATTTCTTTTCGTTAGGCATTTATTGTAATCCTTCACCTCCTTTTTGGGGTAATGTTATACTAAAATGAATAGATGACGGGCTCTTTAAGATGTCACGCTTGATATACACTTTGAAATATTAGATCTAGTGGAATTTGATTATCCATGTCAATCATAAAAAAAATTGTAAATATTTTCACTTTAGTAAATACTGCAATGTCAATCATAAACCATTCACATGTAAATGCAAAGAAGTCTTACTACAATGCTTGGGTACATTTCCTTGAAAATCTAATTAAGCATAGGTGTAGTACAAAATTTAATAAAATTCCTAATGAAGAAACTTTGACTTCGATTGCGGCTGTTAGCCTGTTACCAATCCACAATGTGATTTGACATGGATAAACCAAATGTATACTTAACAGAACAGAAGTATTTCTATGATTGCAACAACTTATCTATATTCTACTTTTATCATAACTGAGACTAACATGCAACCCCAAATTCTCTCCCACTTAATTGATTAATAGGGAGGCCAGTAGTTATCTAGATCCATGCAATGGTCCATGCTCATATATCTATTGGGACCGTGTGCGTTTGCATGATTCATTTCCGTACCATATCCTGCATTCTCTGCAGCAAGCTGAGAACTACTACTCATCATGGAGGAATTAATACTAATACCATCTTGTTGATGCATTCCTAGAGGAGGTGGTGCTGGGTTCACGGGCCTTTGCAAAATTG